>VZTQ01000156.1:0-92164 GCA_013400755.1 Pelecanoides urinatrix | reverse complement strand
TCCTCTTCTCCAGGCTGAACACCCCCAGTTCCCTCAGCCGCTCCTCATCAGACTTGTGCTCCAGGCCCTTCCCCAGCTCCGTTGCCCTTCTCTGGACACGCTCCAGCCCCTCAATGTCCTTCTTGTCGTGAGGGGCCCAAAACTGAACCCAGGATTCGAGGTGCGGCCTCCCCAGTGCCCAATACAGGGGCACAATCACATCATTCAGCATGATGCTCAATGCAGGACAAGGCTGGGATCCCGAGGGCTCACCCCGCTGCCCCACCAGCCCGTTCCTCATCTATGTCCCCATCAGTGCTGGGGAGCAAGAAGAAAGAAAAAAATTTAAAATTAAAAAAAAAAAAAAAAGAGCTGAGCTGACCTTTGTCACTGCTGAAGCCCAACTCACATCTCAGTTGCTCCAAGCTGACTTGGAAACCCGATTTCTCCTTGCTTAGGAGGTCGCCTGGCCCCAGCCCAGCCGATGGACTAAAACCTTGTGGCTCTCTCTGCCGGTCTCTGCAGACAGCACCGAAGCCCCCGTGGCCTCGAGCCAGGGGAGGGGGACACCGGGGTGACCCCCCCACACCCCGTCACACCGCACCGCGGGAGCCATTTCGGCCGGTCCAGGGTTGCGTCAGGAGTAGCGGGAAGGGGCCGCGCCGTGTTTGCTCACCCCGTGCTGTGCCCGTTCCCAGCAGCGCTGCTGCGGCTGGAGGGGCCGAGGGACCCCCCCGGGCACGGGGGGGGCGGCTGCTGGGTCAGCTTTGGCAGCGCGTTAAAAACCGGCTCGTTTGGGGCTGCCCGTCTCTCACGTGAGCCAACCGTTCCTGAAACACATCACTTGCGGTCAGGGAAAAAGCAAACACATTTAATAAATAAATCAATGCACTTAATTATGAAGCCAAAGTTGGAGGAGATATAAGACACTGTTAAATAGAGAGATTCTGGTTGTTGCCCTGCCTCATATTCCGCCAGCCTGGATTTATTAAACAAGTCCCTGTCTCTATCAGTTATTTTAGATTACTTAAAATAATCAGCTATGTGTGTTCTCAGCATCTGCAGCCCAAGGGCCACTTTATCACTGGAAGGCTGGGCTGAGCCCAGCGAAGCCGCCCGCACCCAACAGGAGCTCGGGGCAGGGCAAAACCCAGCGGAGCTGGAGGCTGAAGGGAGCCTGCGAGCTGCGGGGGGAGGAGAGCTGCAGGAACCTGGCACCGCTGCGGGGGGCAGGAGATGGTGGGGTGGGTTGGTTTTAGATGGTGCAGCTTNCCCCCCGCCCCAGTCCCCCCCACCCCAACACGCGAACCCCAGCGCCAGCCCCCTGCCCCAGCGAGGAGCGACGCCCGGGGCAGACCCGAAGCCCATCCAGCCCGCGGGTGAGCAGCCACCACCCAACCATCGCCGTGGGGGTTTATTTGCCCTGCGGAGAAAAGCCACGTCCAGGCGCCATTCGGTGCCCCCGAGGCCTCCAAACACACCTGTGCTTCCCCAGGCACCCGCAAAATTAATTGCAGTTTCCGAGAACAAAAGCCTGTATTGGTGAAACGTGGGGTTGGGTTTGTTTGGTTTTTTTTTTCATCTTCTCTGCTGGAGAAATCCAAGCTTTTGCAACCTTAATTTCCTCCACCTGCTATTGCTTCATGCCTGAGCAAACAGCCCAATGGCTCAACAAGCACATCGGGGCTGGGGACGTCTGACTTTGCAGGCGGCCGTATATAAGGGACGCAGCCGAGCCACATCCCGCCAGAGCAGGAGCCTCCCCTCGACCGGCCAGGCGATGCTGGCCACCCTCGCCCTCCTCCTGGGGCTGCCGCTCGCCCTTGCCGCCGAGCCCCCCACCTGCGCCCCGCTCGTCCCGGTCACCTTCGACAATGCCACCATCCCTGGGGTAAGCCCTGCCCTCAGCCGGGACGCCGTCCTCGCCTTTCCTATCAGCATCGCTAGCAGTTACGGGGCCAGGAGGAGGTTATGAACCCATCGGCAGCTTGGCTCTTATCGCACTGCCTGCTTATTTTCCTAAAAAAATAATCAAGATTGCACGGGAGCATGGGGACGGGGTGAAGCCTTGCTGCTCTGCACCCATAAACTCATGAGCAGGCGCTTTTGGGGGGCTTCTGCTTCCCTCTCCCCATGCAAACCAGGCTGGGCGGTGCCGTCCCCAGTGCTTCGCCGCTCTCTATTTTAAGTCCTTCACGTGACGGGGACTTGAGTCACGAGTCTCCATCCGCAAAACCCTTCACTGCATAAACAGTATTTAGTCCCTTGGGGATGTTTAACGGGAGGAAGCAATGAAAGCCGGGCACAGAGCAGGAGAGACACGACCGCAGGAGCAAGCCGGCCATCCCGGCAGCTGGAGCACCGCCTTAGCGGGGAGGGGATAAAACCAAGAGCCCCCCACCCAGCCCCGATCCTACCCAGGGCGGTCACCTAGCGGGGTGCTCGTGGCAGGGCACAGCGTCTGCTTTTACCCACCTGGTGCCCACAGGTGAACCCGGCACAGACCCTCACCCTTCCCCACTCCCCTCCTCTCCGCAGCTCCTGGGACAGTGGATCTACATCATCGGTGCCTCCAAGTACCCGCCTCACCTGGCGGAGCTGAGGGAGGTGAAATACTCGACTTTTTCCTTCTCTCCCGGCAGCCACGAGGACGAGATCAACGTCACTGAAAGCTCAAGACTGTAAGGACGGGGATTCGCCCCCTCACCCGGCTCCCCCATCCCCGGGGACATTTCCACCCGCTGGTACCATCCTCTGGGCTGAGACACCCCCACAGATTCGGGGCTGGAGAGCAGCCCATGCCAAATTTATTTAAGCTCTGCATGGGTTTTGGAGGTCTGAATCCCTCGGGTTTGGTTGGGGCGGTTTGGGGGGTGTTTGCCCCAACTGACCTCTCTGCCCCACAGGAACGAGACGTGCATGGTGAGGAACACCAAGATCCAGGTCTTCCAGCACAACTCCACGCTGATGCACGGTAAAGCCCCGGCCGCGGCGTGGGGCCGGGATTGGGGGGGGGACCACAGCCGCACCTTGCACCCTCCCGCTGCTGCCGCCCACTATTTGGCACCCTGAGCCCCCGGCACCAGGCCATTTTACACCTACAAACATGTCTGCAGGTGGGGAGGAAAAAATTTCTTCCACCCCACGCAATGGGTATGGCAGCGCTGTGGGACCAGACTGGTCCCCACTGGGATGAGTCTCCCGGGGTGAAGGGGATGAGCAGCCCCCGCCGGCTCTGCCCAGGCTGAGCTCACCAACGGGGGCCCCCGCTCTCCCCCTGCCTTCCAGTCGATGACAAGGTGGTTGCCACGGCCGAACTGATCCAAAGCGACAAGGACCTGCTGATCCTGAAGCACTTCAGTGACAACTTCTTGGGGCTGAGCCTCTCGGGTGAGTGGGTGCTGCCCCGGACCTGGGGGGCACGTCCCTGCCCAGGGACGCACCGATGGGCACGGGCACCCCCAGCCCTCACAGGCAGGGCAAAAAGCCCCTTTTCCCCCCATATGGAGAGGGGAAAGGTGGGGGCAGCCAGGCAGCGAGCTCCCCATCCACACCGCGGGGACCACCAAGGAGCAAAGCACGCCCTAAAACTCCCTTTTTTTCCCCCCGCCTTCTCCTTTTACCACCATCTCCGGCAGCGCGGATGCCCAACATAAGCAAAGAGCACTTGGAGGAATTCAAAGCCCACCTGCACTGCCTGGGCTTCACCCAGGAGGAGGTGTTCTTCATATCCGAAAAGGTCTGAACCCCTCCCCAGGGTGGGCGAGACCCAGCCCGGGCCAGCTCCCGCCACCAGCTGGGATAAGGGTCCGGGGGGGTGTGAGACCAGTTCCCCACTGTGGCTGCCCCTCTGCGCATCCCCTCTCCTCCCTGAGCATCCACCCCGGCCATTCCCGGCTCTTGGGGCAGTTTTGGGGCGAGGGGGTACCCACAGCTGCTCTCCCCCTCTCCCGCAGGACGCCTGTCCCCTGCCCGGGGACACGACGGGCGAAGACGATGTGGAGTCGCAGCCAGCGTAACCCCCGCGGGCCGGGTCGGCCACTCCATCCTCATCCTCCTCCAGCCCCGCCGCGGGGACGTCCCTGGCTGCCGGCCCCGGCCGGGCTCAGCTCAGCCTCAGGACTTTCTATCGAGGTTTCGTTGTTCCCTCCCAGGTGAAACACCCAGTTTCTTCTTCTTGCCCGGACACAAAATAAACCCCTGTGTTACAACCGCCTCCACTCCCACTGCGTCCTCACCGGGACCGCAGGCAGGACCCCCTCCCGCCCGCGCTGCCCACCGTGCCGCAGCTCCGAACCTGCTGAGAGGCTTGAAAAGCCCTGGACAAAACCCTGCCAGGGCCGAGCACAGCAGTGGGCACGGAGACGATCGTCCCCCCGGCCAGCTCCGCGGTGGCACAGGACACTCCCGGCCACCTCACCCGGCGGGTCCCCTCCAGCCGCTGGGCATCGGGGTGCCAGCACCCATCGTCCCTGACCCCACGGGGATACGCACAAACCCACCGACCCCTTTGGGTTTCCTCCACCGTGACTCCAACCACCCCAGGCAGTTTTAGCACCCAAACATCCCACCCTGAATTTTCAAGCCAAATTCCACGAGGCTCCGCCTGCGCTGGGGGCTTGCGCAGGGGTCACAGCAGGTTGGGGTGACACGGGGTGACATCGCCTCTGAGCCAGGAAAGAGGGAGAGGATGGGAAAAACCATCACCCAGGGCCAGACCAAGGGACTTGGGGATGCTCTGCTACCGGAGAGGAAAAGGCAAACAGAAATAAAGCCAGAAAAGCAGGTCCTGCCCGGCCCGGGGGCACCGGGACAGGAGCAGGATGGGGGGGGGGTCGGGGGACCCACCACAGGGGATGCGTCCAGCAGGACCGGGGTGACCTCCTGGGGCCCTTCCAGCCCCAGTTTTGTGGCCTGTTTTGGCAAGGAGGGGGAAAACACCTTCCTGCCCAGGAAGAAGGTGGCTCTTTGAAACCCCCCAGGCTTCACCCAAGGTGGAGGGCGGCTGCACCCCGGCCAGCGCCGGCCTGGGGGGCTGCACAGTGCCTCGTTTGCGGAGCAAGAAGGAACTACGGTGGCTGCTCACGGGGAACAAAACAGGCAAATTTAGGGCAGATTTTAGTTTTAAATGCAGCAAGTGCATCGCCCCCATCATCTCGGCCACGCCGACAGCCCACAGCTATTGATGCTCACCCCTGGCAGCGCAGCCAAGGCCAGGGCAAGCGCCGAGCTGGGTGCTGGGCACACGGCTCTTCTCTGGGCAACGTCCCAAAAAGGTGCTGGTTGCATCACCGCCGTGGAGCCAGCAGCCCCCAGCACGTCCCGTCCCCCCCCCGCAGGGTTGCAAAAGCAAACGGCCGAGCAAGCGCGTCCGTCTGTCCGGGGCTTCGCTCGCTCCTCGCTCTCGGGCAGCCATGGCCGGGGTCGCCGCCATCCTCAGCCTCGCGGCGTTGCTGCCCACGGCCGCCTTCCCCTGCGGAGCCCCGCGCCCGCAGCACCCGGACAACACCACAGCGTCGAAGGTAGGAGAGACCCAAGCCCTGGGGGGCTGCCCCACTCCTGCAATGAGTTTGTGGGGGCTCTGCTAAGCCTCACTGTCGCCTAGGAAAGGGGGAACCCTCCCTTGCCCCCCTGGCACATCTGCCAAGGTGCCCTCAGCAAAACATCTACAAGAAATGGGAAATGTTTGCTTTCCAAAATACCTCAAATTACCCAGTTTTCTTGAGGTCCACCAGCAAGTCCCACAAACGACCTCGAAACAAGGGGGGCTGGCTGGGTATTTTTCGGTGCAGATCCCCCACGGCAGCGCAGGGCTGTCCTGGCCCTGCCGCACTGCGCAGGGGCACCGGAGCCAACGCCAGCTCCGTTTCCCAATCCCCACATTCAGCTATTTTTCCACACCCCCCCGCCGCGTTTGCACAGGTTTCATTTTGGCACTGCCCGTGCGGTGCAAGAGGGAAAACTAGCAGAGCCCTGAGGTCAAAAATAACAATTTTGCCGTGGGGAAGGTGGTAATCTCTTCCCCAAAGCTGCCCCTGCAAACCCAAAAGCTCTCACCGCCCTGCCCCTCTCTCCCCGCAGCTGCTGGGGACGTGGCTGTACGTGGCCGGGGCCGCCCAGTTCCCCCAGCACCTCCTGGAGATGCTGCTCATCGACCACGGCCACCTCCACGTGGAGCCCCGCGCCGGGGACCAGGAGCTGCTCCTCACCCAGCACGTGGCCGTGTAAGAGCAACCCTCGGGTCTCTCTGCCCCCACCATCGCCTCCCACATGCTGCCGCCTCCGCAGCCGTTTCAACACGAGATACAAGAACAATTTCAGACCGTTTTTCCCAAGGAGAGAGTCTCTCCTGGCTGCTCTGTGCATGCTCTCCCGTCCCTTCTCTTCCTCACCCCTTCTTTTATTTATTTATTTCAACAGCCCTCAGGTTTAGGCAAATTTTGCAGGGCGCAGAGCTCTTGCAGGCACCAACCCCTGCAGGCATGGAGGACACAGGCAAGGAGATGACCTTTCCAGAGGAGAAGACCTTTCCGGAGGTCCCCGCGCCTCGGCTGCTAACCCTGCCGGGCACCCAAAGCTGTTTCCCCCCCTGCCCAGGATCAGACTTTGAGTTGAAATTTCTGGGCCAAGGCAGGCAGTTCTTTGCAATTCCAGTTATTTTGGGGTGGAAAACATCTCAGCACCAAGGAGGCCTTGAGCTGGGCAGGGCAAGACTGAGACCACGAGCTGCAGGTGGAGGTCAGACAAAGGCATGGGAGAAATGGCTGAATTTTAGCCGTGAGAGCAGTTAACCCTGCGGAGGAGCCGGCGCGGCCGGGTTCCCACCCCACGGCGAGGTGCGGGGCCAGGGCCGGGGCTTTGCCGGTCCTTTCCAGCCCATGGTGAGGGGTCTTGGTTCTCCTTCCCACCTCACTCCCTTCCCCTCTCTCTCTCCAGGGGGGATCAATGTCTCACCAACAACTCCACCTACTTCGAAATCGCCGCCGGTAACGCCACGCTGGTGAAGCACGGTGAGCGGCACCGGCGGGCACAGCCTTTGGGGTTATCATCCAGTCTGTTTTTTGGAAAGGCTGAGCCATGCAAAGGACCCGTGTCAATGTTTTACGTCATCTGACACATTTTATTCGCGGGTCGCTTGGTCCGTTTGAAGCCAAACGGCTCCCCAGGGCCGGCGGCACCCCGGGTCTAAACCCCACGAAGCAACGCCGTGCTGGGAGCAAGGAGCAAACCTGCTCGCACGGCAGGGAAGGAGACCACGTCGTTCGTTATTTCACAATCCCTGTGGGAGAGGAGGGGAACATTTATGGCAGGTTTCAGCTCTGAAATTGTTTCCTCCTCCCTGAGTCACCATCCCTGGGGATATTTAAAAGACGTGTTGATGAGGTGCTTACGGACATGGTTTAGTGGGCATGGGGGGGTTGGGTTGACGGTTGGACTCGATAATCTTAGAGGTTTTTTCCAACAAAGATTCTATGATCTATGAAAGGGGTTGAGCGATTTGGGGTGGGAATTGCAAACCCCACAGCCGCAGTTTGCACTGACCCCGCCAAGACAGCATTGCCGCGAGCAGGGGACAGTTGATCCAGGTTTCTGCTCGTACCCCAAGCCCCAGCGAGCCACACCACCCAGCACATCGCAACGGCAGGGCAGGAGCTGGGTGGCTTTGGCTCTTTCATGCCCCAGCCCCACATTTAAGAAATACAATTCAAATAAACTGAGAGCGGAACAGCTCGCACCATGTCAGATCCCGGGGGCTACGGGCATTGCCCACACCCGGGCTGCAGTTCATCATGGCTGCAGCACTGAAAATCTGAACATCAGGGCTGTTCCCAACCCCGATTCTGTTCTCTCAAAGCCAAGACCCAGCAAACCTTGGGGACACTGATGAACCTCAGCTCTGAAGACGTTTTACTCATCCAGTACCAACTGCAGAGGGAAAGGATGTATTTGGGACTGTATCTCTATGGTACGCAAACTCTATCCTAAAGTAACTTAAAGCTATCATGGGACACCAAAACACACACATAAAATTACCAGCTACAACCACGCAGCAACGTGGTTTCGCCAACAGTCAGTGATTTTCCTGAGACCACTGCTCCAGGGGTCACGGGTGTATTTACAAATCCCATTAAAACCTAAATCTCTTGGCAGAGCAGAAAGACCAAGTTAAAGACAAAACCCACTTACGCCATAAATATTCAAAGAACAGGAAGCAAATACAATTCAGCATCGATATCATCATAAAATCTCCATATTTTCAAGCCAACCATGATTTTTCGGTACTTACCTCCCAGGGCAGAGCACGTGGTTTTGCAGTACCAGCACAAGCAAAGCCGATCAGATCTACCCACAACCCCATAAAGCAGCATTTTAGACCTTGATAAGGCTTCCCATTGCCCTTCCAAGCTGCAAAGCAGTTGCTTAAGAGAGTTTGAAGATGCATATAGAAAACTGCCTCCATACTCAGCCTTGGTCCTGATGCTCCAGGACTATCCTGCAATCCGTTAAAGCAGACAGGACCAGAGCTATCTGGGGAGAGGGTTCAAAAAAAGTCATGCCCCAGGTTGGTTTTGTTCAGGTGTATTCACCACGGGGGCTGAGAGACCCCGACAGAGACCACCTCCGCAGCAAGCGTTGGTGGGAGCACGGGGAAGGGAGGCAGAAAGGGCAGGGACACAGCGCGAGGCCACTGGTCCGTATTTAACACCTGGCAAACGCTTCTCCTTTTGCAGCCCGAAACCTGAGCGTGGGCACAGCCCACTGGGAAGAGTTCGAGCACCACGCCAAGTGCCTGGGGCTGAGCGAAGAGGAGATCCTGTACGCGCCGTGGAAAACGGTACGTGGCTGCTCACGGGTGGGCGAGGGTCGGCGGAGCCACTGCGGCCCCCCACCCTGGGCAGGGGTGCCGTGACCCCAGGCTGTAGCTCCAGCCGCCAAACCGGGGTCTTGGAGAGAGATTTTCAAGGTGCTGGAAATTATTTAGGGCACTAAGTAAAGGCAGGCTTGCTTCAACAGCGATAGTGGTTACAATAACACTCCCCCCCACAGATACATGACTCCCCAAAGCAAATACCTGCACCCGAGCGTCTCCTCCTCCCACCCTGCTAGGGGGGAGACAGCTAAAGCATGGGATTTTTGCCCTGAAATTATTGATTTTGCCCCCCCCAGCAGAGGCCAGCCGCCCCCCCGAGCTGCAGCAAGGGGCCGGTGCCCTGGGGCGCTGCTCGGCCCCGCTTCAGCTGAAGCCACAGCGATTTAAACCCCTAAAAACCTGGTGGTGTTTTCAGATTGGGATTTGCTTTTGTGGCGCCCCGAGGTGCTGCGTGACGAGCGGGTTCACAGCCTGGCTGTAAATGGGGTTTAGGAAGATTGCACAAGCCAGTCCTCCTCCCGCCCCGGCGCGGGGTGTCCAGCACAGGGGCTCCTTTTGGGCTGGGGTCCAGCCCGGAGCTCCGGGCCCCACAGGACATCAGGGAAGAGGCAACACCATCCACTCCCACAAAATCAGGCTTTTTTCCTTTAGTTTTTCCATCGAAACACTAACCGGACGCAGCCCTAGCCCTAACCTCTGCCACCTGATTTAGGACATTTTATCCTGCAAATGTCCCCAAGCCAACTTGATGGGGCTCCTTTTTACAAAGTGGGGGGTGCAAAGTATCTTACCTTTTCCTGGCCATCCATCCTTGTCCTGGCCATCTGCTCATCCACAGCAGGAGACTCCAGGAGCTTCCAGAGGTGCCCAAAATCCCGTTCCGAGCTGCCAGACTGGACCCAACGTAGCCCCCAACACCCCCCCAGCCTCAACGCGCTGCTTTTGGAAATATCCCCCCCAGTTCAGGGGAACTGGGGACAGGGACACAGGCACAGGTTGAAACCCTGGTGGTGGGGCAGGGGCAGGTCTCCTCTCCCCGTTAGACAATGGGCAGCACCTGGGAGGCAGGGCCCAGCTCCCCCAGATCAACAGCTGGATGACATTGCAATTTGGGCAGGACAAATGACATTTAGAGAAAGCCAAGGTGAGTGGAATAAGCCAGAACTGTTTGTCCTTACAAGCCCCAGTGCGATCGCTGTCAGCAGAGAAGGGTTTCGTGCCCAGGCAAGAGGCAGGACACCATGTCTGAGGAGTAAAATGAAACCAATTAAACAAACGCAGACTAGATTGTGGGGACCTTTGTCACAGGCTGAAAGAGATGGCCGTGACCAGAGCACCGGAGAGTCACGTACCCCTGCATCAGCCCAAGGCATTAGCAGAGCCCAAACCACACTAATTCTGAGTGCCTGGGTAGGACGAGCTTTTTATTTCTCAAAAAGATTGAATCCCCCTTTCCCGAGCACACTTACTGACCCACCAGCGTAGCACAGCTTTGCTCCAGAAGCCTGGTCTCCTCTCTACAGCACAGGCGTGGAAAACGGCCCCAGCACCAGCTCAGTACCCGCACAAGCAGCATCTGTGATCGGGGCAGCACAGGGAACCCCCAGCTTCTCCAGGCCCTCTTAGACTTATAATCAGATAAAAAGGAAAAGAAAAATACTTCTTTCTTCAGTAAATTCTCTCCTGCCGGTGCACTGGCAGTTTCACTTATCCCATCATTGTTGTTTTGGAAGGAGCTGTGTCAAGTGAAAGAAATCGAAAAAGGAAACAACCCACGCACGGAGTCCGTGGCTGCAGTCACAGCGTCACCTCCCCCGGGCACCCCCCCACCCGGGCACACGGGTAACTGATGCCATGTTAAGCAATAAATGTTTTCCTCAAATTCGATGCATTTTGTTGCCGAGATGCTGGAGAGCAGGGGCTCTGAAGAGATCAGAAGCGGGGCTTGCAAAAAGAAATTGAGCACCCGATTCACCTTGTGTGTCATTTGACTAGGAGCTGGGAAAAGTCAGCCTTAAGCAATGAGGGGTGCAAGACAAGGCGACACGTGGAAGTTTTTTCAGCGCTAACTCAGTCCACTCAGCTTCACACCAAGCTTGCCAGAGAGCTCTACCAAAAAAGTACTTAAACAAAGCAGTAATAGAGGCTAACCAGAAGAGGGCAATCATTAACTATTTTAAATGAGTGTGCCAAGCATTTGATGAGTAACTGGAATTTATAGAAGGCTAGAAACTTATCTTTAACTGCATAGTCTGAGAGGAAGAGGGTGCTTCTCTTGACAGCAGTTTGAATGCCAGAAGTAGCCCAGCTGGGGCAGATGTTCCTGCCCAAACTCTTCGGACCAGGCAAGAGCTTCCCAATAATGTTCATCCACAGCAAGTTTTGCAACATAATACGACAACACTGAAAAATGATCCTCCTGCGGAGGGGAGCGGGTGCTAACCCAACCCAGGCTGGATTTTTACTTCCCCAGAGAAAAAGGTCATGTTTCCTCATTTCCCAATAAGCTCGGCACCACGGAGGCGAGAAGGTTCGAGTAGCAAGATCCACGTTGCTCTCCGTGCCTCTGGTACCCCCCTGCACTCATCAGGCACCTCGCGCATCCCTCATCACACCCCCAGCCCCAAAGGGAGGAAAGCACAGTCGCTCTGTGCCTGTGAACGTGGGGGGAGTTTAAAAAGAGACTGCTTTTGCTGCGTGTTTGGAAAGTAATTCAAGTCTCGGCTCTAACCTAGTAATTAAGCACTGAAAATATCTGTCTTCCTTAAAAAGGAAGAAAAGGAGAAAAGCTGGAGGGAACACAGGGCAGAGGAGAGCCCTGCTCCTCCCTCCGCGGCACCAGGGTGCTCTGTCCCTGCACGGCAGCGTTTACTGCGCAGCGCTTCAGCGTTGGGCCTTTGGCCCGGTTCCTGTAGTAAAAATGAATTTTACAAGGTCAAGTTCAGCCGATTCCCTCCTGGTCTCAGGGCACGGGTACCCGGCCAGCCCTTGCTTCAGACACGTCTTTATCAGCCCATGACACGAAACGTAACCCCCCACCTCGAGGAGCGAGACAGCTAAAGGGTAGGAGAGGGCAGCGGTGCGAGGGGGGATGCTGCCAGCAGCCTTGAGTGCTGCAGTCCAGAGAGCGTCGATACACGTCTCAGCTGACCAAAGCTGACACCACTGGAAAGCAGAGGCTCAGATTACAAGGACCCAGACTTTATGCGTAGATTTACAGCTGAATAAAAGCCCTGAATTACAGTCAGAGACATAAGGAACCAACAAACCCAGTCTGGCCCCCGCAGCAAGTTTTGTTAACCAAATCAGAGGCCACTTGCCCCTACCAGCTATGGTTCCCGAATGACCTTCAAGGATAGCCCCTGGTTGGTTTTTTATTTGTTGAAGAAAAAATTGTACAAAGCCTTTCTTTTGAAAATCCTATACGCCAGGTTCCTTTGAGGGCGCAGTTAGACTGCAGTTTACAGCTTTTCTGGGAAGCTCACTTCTCTGAACAGTTATGGATACTGCACAGATGAACAAAGTCCAGCAACGCTCAGAGACAGGTTAACGGTATCTGAACAGCCCTGACTCACCACTACCATCATTAGTCTTGAGCTCAGGTTTGCTGGTTTTGCAAGTTAAGAAGAATTCTATTCTCCCAGGTCCTCCCAGGTAGGGAGGATCCTTCCCAGTGTCAGTGTCCTTGGTGAGGATCATCCCAGGAAGAGTCTGGCCACCAACAGCACCAATAAACCATATTGAGAAAGAGATGCAGACACGTGGTATCTCTTTGACAGACCTTTATTAGCAGACTGTTCCCTACATGAAGAATCCGAGTTAGATTTGCATTATAATAATTTGTGGTTACAGCTACAAAGATGGTTGTCACTTTGCATTGGTTTTTGCATTCTGATATTCATATTCCCATTAGGCCACATGGTGGAAAGGAACCACTGCAGAATTTATGACAGGTCTCAAGAACGGGGGGGTGGAAAAAAAATCACTTCGCTAACCCAGATTGATTAGATTTCCACACGGCTAACTACTGACAGCACTGGAGAGTCAAGGCAGAGCCTCACCTGGAAGACTCGCCATGAACCACCAAAATCTGTCAGCAAAAAAGCAGCTGCTGAGTGCTCACAAATCCTTTTCCGATTTCTCACACACTTCTCCACAGTGCCCGGTTGCATGGGAAGAGCACTGGCTCAGCAGCAGGGTCTGCTGATTCAGCCTCAAAACACAACTGCAGCAGCTTGTGTCCAAGCGCAAGTTTCCTTCTATCTCTCTGGAAACTTCTATTTCCTTTAGTCCCTGAGATTTCTTCCCCCCCCCCCCTTACCTAACAATTCCCCAAGATCGCTCTCAATTAGCCGCTGTGACATCCAACATACACAGACCTTCTACTTCCCAACTTCAGCCATCCACCTGAAAGCCTTTCAGCCATGCACAGAGGCAATTCCAAAATAAGGCGAGCCTCACAGCGCACCCTCTCCCCTCCTCCCAAGGTACTGCTTCCTCACCAGCTCCCTTCTCTCCTATGGCTTCTTGCTACAGAATTTCTCTGGGCTGAGGTCCTCCAGCAACAACCCCAGACGTGGGAAAGGCAGCTCAAGCCCCAAAGGGAAGGTAGGCAAACGACATGAGCCTCCCTCCCCACAACTCAGCTGTGTGATATAAGAGAACAAACAGAGAACTTTTTAAAACAGGAGAAATACAAGCACAGTAACATTATTTAAACAAGTCTATAAAAATAGTCCGACATAACTCTGTTCAAATAAATACAAAATAAATATGCTTTAAGCCGTAAAACAGTGGAATGCAACGCTGGTCCATTTTGCCCAAAATGAAAAGTTGGATGAGGATCTCCCAGGCCTTGGAAGCCAGATCCTATCAACTAAAGTAGCCCATAACACAGTCAGAGAAATTTTAAAGCCATCTCTTTCCCTTAGCCTTATGAAAAGCACCCTTTGAAAGAAAAAGCAAGCATGTCTTCAGGACTGAAAGCTCACCTCTCCCAGTGACAACCAGCCCCTCTCCCTAACACCCCTTCCCACAGCAGACCTACTCCTGCCTTGGGGACTTCATCCCGCTAATGCAAACCTGAACATCAATCTACAAAGAGGTCTAAAGAGATAGATAGCAGCGTAGGCACGGGGCTTGGAAAAGGTCCACCAGCTATCCTCAGCACCAGGCAGAATGGAATTCAAAGGTCCATGCAACGCTGCACAGGGGCTCTCGTGTCGTGCTGGGAGCACAACTGCACAGGAGCTGTGAAATATTGTCTTTTGTTCACTAAAGCCATGCATCGAGGTGCCGGTCCGTCCAGGGCTCTCCTGCCTTCCCCTTTCCAAGCCCCTGCTGAGTATAAGACAAGCCAATCCCGGCATGCAAAGGATACAGGCATGCAGGCTCTAGTCTGCTGCTTCAGTTAGTAAGTGCATCTTGTTAGTGGATTTATGAGACACACTTAAACCTATAAAAAATAAATAGTTCTAATTCTTCATCAGGCTGGCCTAAGTAACCTTCAGCCTGACTGGATAAACCACTGCCCACCAGCCCTCAAAACCAGTATAGTTCGAAGCTACATTTCATGTCAAGTCTTAGAAGCAGAACATGAATGTCTCCTACCCAAAGGAATACATGTAAACATAATAACAAGCCTGGTGTGGCAGCAGCTCCTACACAAGGTTTGTACAAATTTAAACAACGGGTAGGAAGTTAAACAACTGAATGGAAAAAGAAGCTCTCTGAATGGAAAAAGAAGCTCTTCCAGCAAGTCAGAAGGCGCTCATCTGCAGGCAAACAGCTCTGTACATACAATACGCTGAAAGCAGACCTGTTACCCAAATCTTTGCTACTCTGCCATTCTGCTGGGAACTGACCTCAGCAACTCACGCCTTAAGATTCTCCCAGGAGCTCGCCTCCTGGTCTCCCAAAAGGCCCAACAAAAAGGACCACGTGATGGTTTATGTGGAGCTCTGAGTGGCAAGATGGCAAAGGACACCAGATCCTCCCCTTCCCCTTACTGACTCACAAACTATCTGAGATTTCACAGCTTTGCTTAGTCAGCTTAGTGTCAACACATTCACAGAATGAGAGATGGCTATACGTCTTGGGATTGCACCCCAAGATTTCAGAGTTCAAAGTCCTCGGCATCTCCTGGTCACCGTGACTGCACGCCCAGAGTCATCTTCAAGTTTTCATAAACCACGTAGCTGATGCTTACAGCTGGGATCACCTTCATAAAGTTCGGCGCCAGACCCCGGTAGAGACCAAATGCTCCCTCTGTCTTCAGAATGTGTTTAAACAGTCCCCTCATCGTCACTTCGGGAGCACCCTCCACTGAAGCTGCAACAGGGAGAGCCACAATAAATAATGCAGCCTACGTGGTGAAAACACTTTAAGGTAACACCTGTCTCACAGAGCAGTTCTGATTCATGTGCTTCTTGTGGATGTTCACAGACCAAAGGTGCTTCATGGGGGATAGCGTCTAACTTCCCAGCAAGCCATGGCCGTGCTGCACATCGCAGCCATTTTCCCAAACTGCTCTGCAGATGCCCTTAGCCCAAAACTCCTGATTTGAGCAAAACAGAACCTCTGTCCTGGAGGTGCTTGGCCCAGATGCTAAGGGCAGCACAAAGTCCACTGTCCTCTTGCAGCGTGGCAAATAGCCGACTGCTCGGCTGTACAAGCCAGTTAAGGCTGCTGTTGCAATATTTACACTAGAGGACCTTTACTCTGCTCAGAGACCGCGACAGGAGCCCCCACAGTTCCCAGAAGTTCTCACCTTGGGCCTGCATGCGCGTCCTCACAAGAGCCAGGGGGTAGCTGGCAAGTTGTCCACAGGTACTGGAGATGGTGCCACAAGCCAGCAGAACAAAGACTCCAGGGTCAGCACTGTTGACGGCATAGCGTTGCAACCAGGCATTTTTTAGTGTCTGGAAGGAACAAGCCAGATGTTAGCAGTGAAGAGGCAATCAAAAGAATATCACGTTACATAAAAGATCTAGCATGAAGGCCTAACAAATTCAGCCTGAAGCACTAGGCTTCTCAAATCTTTTTGAGCTACTGCTACTGTAGTGCCTGGGGAAAATCCCTTCTTTCATTTTCTGCTGCAATTTTCTCATTAAAAAAAAGAAACAAGGGCCCATGCATGATGTTGACTAGGAAAGGAGAATTGTTCTATTGGATTATCTTTTAGGTCATTTTGGTTAAAAACCCATTTGTGCCCCATAAGGCTGATCAGGAAAGCTTTGATAAATTACTTGAACTCCTGTGGTAACTGACAGGTCTGACAGTGATAAAGCTACACAAGCAGCACAGCCCTACAATAGGTTAAAGGCTTCATACCTCATAGACTGCCAGGTCAATACCAGCATACGGAATGATTCCTAGCATGTTGGGGATGTAGCCTTTGTAGAAGGCAGCCATTCCTTCCTTCGAAAGGATGTTTTTGGCACAATCCAACATGCCTGAATATTGTCCTGTCTTCCTTAGAGCCATCCGTGTTTTCAGAACCTAGAAGACAAGGACAAATACCATGAAGGCCTACATGAGAATCAACAGGAGAAAAACGTATAGACAACGTCATTCTTAAGAGCATGATGGGTCAGGACTACAGCAAGTGTCATGTGTGCAGTATTACTCTGAGAACTCATAAATTAAGCTATAATAGCGCTGGTGTTCTGCCCACGTTGTCCCACCTCAGCACCTTGCCGTGACCCCTCATGGGCCGGGCTCAGCCACCTGCCTCACCTCCATCGGGTAGATGCTGCTCTGTGCAATGGCCCCAGCCAGAGAACCAGCCAACAGCCGCTCATGAATCCTCAGCATTTCTTGGTCAGTACCAATGAACCGCTTGATCTGTGGAAGCCAAGACAGGCAGACATTGAGGCTCACCGACTCATCTCAGCCGTCTTTTTTTCTTCTTGTCCTTCTGCAAACTGTTCTGCAGCCAGACTTGTCTGTGCCCTTTTACTCACCTGCTCATAGGCCATGAACTTAATGGCAGATTCCGGTGCAATCTTCAACACATTGATGCCATTCCCTCGCCAGAGTGACCTTGGTCCACCCTCTCGGATCATTTGAGTAAAACCGCCAACAATGCACATGTTGTTACTACGGGAGGCATGAACCTGGGAGAGAGAGAACAAGCTTGGATTAGTTCCAGTCCTGATTACGACAGTGCTACGTTCTTCCGTAATCCAGGGACAAAAGGGCGCTTTTTTATTTACCCAGAGATTTGCCAAGGCTTTAATCCCTTACAGATAACTTCTACAATAGGAAAGCAAGCTTCTTTTCTTTTTTGTGAAGTCTAGTGTTAACCAATGAATCTAATCAATATCTCCCTCTGGAATGGGAGGAAAGGTTAAATAGGCAACTCCCATACCTAGCATAGCATCAGCTACCCAGGGTAAACTTCTCAGCTGGCTCAAAAGCAGGTACAGTGACAAAGCAGGCTAAAATCAAAATCAAGTTTTTCTAACTCCTTTCTAACAGGGATAATATTTATACTGAGTACGAGCTCTGCCAGCTGACCACCACAACCACTTCAACTCTCATGGCCTCAGGGTCTCTCATGGGAACACAAGATTTGAACCTGTTTCACAAAAACCCAAGTTTTCCAGTGCTCTAAACCACAAAGCTCTCTAATTATTGACAGTTTTCACATGTCTACCTCCCAAAAGATTCTCTATATTTTTTCTAGTCAATGAAGAATAACTTTTTAACATTACTTTGATCATTCAAATAATCCAAAAAAGCTTTCAGAAATAGCAGTACAAGAGCAATGAGGTTAATCCTGGCCAGAGTGCTGTGTTGTGTTAATGAACATTATAATCTCTGAGGCATCCAAGAATATTAAAGGAATCTGCCTGGGTATTCAAACAAACTGGAACTGCTCATCATACCTGCATGAGCACTTTCAAGCGGTCCAATGGAGCTGTACAGGTTCTGGACACGGCACCTGCACCTCCACCTGCGACCAGATGCCTCCACCACATCCCTGTCTGCCTCTCTTCCACTGTGAACTCATCAGGGACGGTCAAATTCTCTCCGACATCAAAGATCTGCAAAAGTATAAAGTGTTGAGAAATGTATCATCAGCTAGTGATCTTGTCAAAGTTTTATTGCTCTTTATCAGTGCTAAGTCTTGAAGTACTGGATATGCTTATTCCAAGTCAGCAGCTTATCTATAGCCATTAACTGCTGTGTCTGGCCACAGGAACTGCCACTGCTATAGCACGTCACAAGGGGAACCTTCACATTTAGAGATGTCTGTTCAGGGAGCTGGCAACCGCTGAACGTTTGTCTGCATTAAAATACTGTGGATCGTAGTAAGGAACAAAACGACCAACTGCAGACAGCTGCATGGCAAAAAAGCTGGACCTCTCTAGAACCTTCCAAGCTCGCAGCCAGTTTAATCTTGTTACATGCTATTTACACCCACCAAAATATCTCCAGGAAGGACGGCTGCCTGTCAAATCAGTTTCTAGTCTTAACAGGTCCTGAACCAGCAGGGGCTGGCCACCAGTATGAGCTCTCAGAGGTGCAAGCCAAGCGAACTCCTTCATCTTCTTGCAGAACGTGCAGTTGTTATCACCTGTGCCAGAGGCTTCAGAAGCCATGCCAGTGATAGGTGGCAAGATAACAGGAAGGACAGGAAGCGATTGGACTTTTAGGGCTACAAGGCAGCTATTGAACCATGAAGAGAAAGATAGGGACTGCCGATAGCAGCTCCTGGGGGTCAGGACTCTGACTGAGAAGCTGGGGAAAGACCAAGACCCGTTGCAGAAGAACCATTTCTTACCGTGGAGTGCTTCCAGTACAGGATGATTTCAGGAATGTTCTCCACTGGGTGCAGCAGGTGATAGTCTCGCCACTCATTCCAATCGATCGTCATTGTCCCATTTTTATCCATGCTAGAAAGATTTATCATTAGATGAATACAGAATCCCACTGGGTGACAAATTCCTCCTCCCCTTCCCTTTGATTATTCAGGCCTACACCAAAAAAAGCTTTGCAAAGCAACTACGAAAAGACTTCTAATGAGACAAAGCTAGGAAATCTTCTATTCTATATAAACACTGCAGGGAGGTAGAAGTAGTCTCCCTTTTTCCTCCCCTCTCTCTCCCCTTTAACTGACCCACAGGAGTAATTGCACCCCATCCTACCAAACTTAGGGACATAACTGACACTGAAGGGAAAATAATACTTACTAGGTGACAGGACCCCAGAAGTGTCCCGTCCTTATTCTGACACACAGGCAAACAGACAGAGGGAAGGTAGCAGAGGAAAGAAAGAGGAAAAAACAGCACAAATAAGTGGTTGTTAACATGTTAGTGCCACATGCATAAAGCACTCGGCATTTCCAAAGAGCAACTGCACAGTCCCTCTCCAAAGCAGCAAGCTCGGGGCAGCAGGACAATCAGACAGGGATGCAAATCAGCTCAGGTGCAAGCACTTCCCCATAACAGGTCAGTAAGATAAAGAGATTCTGACAGTAACACTCCATAATGCATTAAGACCTCAATCATGTCAATTCATGGGAAAAAAAAAATCAAAACGAAGAGCAACAGGCAAAAAGGGAGGAGCTGAAGTCTCTGGAAAGCATGTACAGGGTAGAAAGAGGAGATGGGTTCCATGTCCCTACACTTCCTTCTAACCCCCTTAACAGTAAAACAGAAGAACCAGCTGAATCCTCACCTCTTCAGTATTTTCTCAGCCTGCTGTTCAGAGATCTTGACTCCCAGGTCCCGAAGAGACTGTACAATCTCCTGGGCATCAATACGGCCTGCAAAGATAAACCAGTGAGCTCAAGTATAGATATTACTAGCTAACACATGCAGTAGTCTATTCATGAGCATGAGAAAGGTATTTACCATCATTCTTCTTATCCAAACTCTTGAAGACCAGTCTCAGCTTCTTTTCATGATCTTGGAGATAGTGAACAAATTCCTCAAAATCCAGCTGTCCATCCAGGTCCTTGTCTCCAGCCTTCACAATTTTCTGTTCAGAAAACAATCAAAAACTGTCAGTTCCTTTTGTTCATTCAGACAGATCTGCCCCTTTTTCTACCATATTTAAAGATCATTTCCTACACAATGGACTTTTCCTCCAGAAAGTAGCCAACAGAATTACAATAATTCCTCAAAGAAATTTGAGCAAAGCAATAGTGTAGAAAAGTCATGCGATTCCAGGCAACTGTCTCCCAAAGTTAGTAACGCAAATGAAATGCCTCATGCTTTTATCAGGCATACTCCGCTAGTATCATGTGTCTAATCTCAGTCCTGTATCTTGATTAACACCTTACACAGCCCTTGTAGAGGTTCTTGAACTATGTATGAGGCAACAGATTTGCAAAAAAATTGAATGACAAAACTTCAGGTAATAAAAAAACTGAACAGGAGAAGGAATTTCATGCCTACTACAATTCTTAGAGAAGTAAGCTCCCTCTGGCAATAACTAACTCCAACCAGAAAAAGCTTGTCCAGTTCTAGTGGACACAGCCAAAGACAAAAACCCCTATGAACTGGTTTAGGCACCCTGGAGCTATGTGTTTTAATTATACAAGTTTCCACGAGATGCGTATAGAACAAGAAAAGGTTCTTAGTAGGACAAAGCTAAAATCAAGATCAGACTCCATGCCAGACATCTAGGACATGATAAACGACTAATTAACTCACTCCAGCATGGGGCAATAGCAGATGGACTGTCCTATCTATAGGCACGTGGCTACTTGTTGACAGGAGAGGTGATATCTGGAGTGCAAGAATGTGGCTCAGGGAGTTCCCATTCCCCTTCTTGTTCAGTCACTTGCCTTTGACAGCCTATAAGTCTTTTTCAAGATGAATCAGTGAGCAACACTAAATGAGGTGTGATTCAGTCTACTGCATCACCTACATTTTTGTTTTAATTCTTGTAACATTTATGTGAACAGCAGGTGGGTTGTTAAGGAAGCTCTGAGCTGAGAACAAACACTAGGCTAACCACCTTCACCAACATTTTGTTCAATATTTAGGTTTCAAAGGTAATAGGCAAACCTAAGCTTATTATGATATTTCCTCAGCCTACACGCACTAGTCCCCTTCATAAGCCTTAAGTCTTTGTTTCAATGCCATTTTAAACGACTTCAATACTAAATACCTCACTATTAAAACTCTCTCTCTTCCACCCCACCAAGTCCTGTCACTTTAGCCCTAATGCTATGAGGATTAGTCCTAATCGGTTTATGAACCTTAAATAAGAAAGTGCTGTCCCAGCTGCCCTGACCTTTGAGGTGTGCCCAGTATTCTTAACCTGCAATTTATCATATGACTGTTGTAAAGTTCATATATGGCCCCACATTCAACTTGTAGGCTAAAGATAGACCAACACCCCTCACATGTCAGCAGATGGGCCTTGAACAGCTGAATCAGGGCTTCCCTCTGACCGGCAACCCCCAACCAGTTGACAGGCACTAATAATTCAGAGGTACTGTAAGAGAGGTGCGACTGTGCAACTGCTCCCGCTCTCTCAGCACGCCCCTAACAGCCGCAGAGATGTGCGGTGAGTGGTCAGAGACCACGGATAATAAGAGCTGCCTTGCTCTGCTGGCCTTATTCCTCCACGATCACAAAGCAAATATGCTGCAAGCCTGTCAAACAGTAACCTGCAACACAGGTGTGAACAGTGAGAAAGCCAAGCTCCCAGCATCTCCTCCAGAGATATGAACAAATATCTGCCTGCAGCTCCTCGCCTTTAACAGCAAATACGAAATCTCCGTAGACAGAACTCCTCATTAACAGCTATGCTGGCTGCAGACGTTTCTATGGTCACCTGAGGAACACGCAGCCCCTGCAGCACGCTTTGGGACTCCACACATCTTAAAGCCTGCTACATCCCCCCTTTGTGTGTCTGCACAACGGTATAAAAAGCCTACCCAGCTTTGCTGTTCAATAATCACCTGTCTGGGCTCTTGACAGCCTGGTCCTGAAAATCACACCAGCAGCAGCAGCAAGCCGAAAGCAAGGGCTGTGATACAGGGATTGAGCGCATCTCCCTTCTGCAGCGAAGGGAAACGCTCTTGCACAACCTCCCCTGGCTCAGCCCACCCAACGCTGCTGAGCCGCTCGCCGGCTCGCGGCACAAACCTGCTCATCGTCACCAGGGTGAGACCCGCATCGGCCCGAGCTGACGTTAGATCACACCTGTCAGACGGGGGCAGGCGGAAGGGTGTAAGAAGGAAAAGGAAGAGGATGTGAAACGTTGTATTTGAGCAGACCAGTTAAAGCAGAAGAATCCACAGTTTGGAAAACCCCTTTTTCTATTTAACTTGCATCAAATCAAACGGTTTAAACAGTCTCAGAGGCACTGAGATCTCATCAGATTCAAGCCAAAAGAATCAAAAAGAAAAAAGTCCACTCCACGCTGCTTCGGCAATCCCTGACAGGTCCACGCTGTACCCAGCTATTACGACAGAGCAGTCATGAACTTCCCCCCCTCCGACCAGCCGCTCGGGGTGTTGGAGACCACCCCTCCATAGCTCGCTCCCGTTCCTCCCTCGGGGCCATACCTGCTTCCACTGGCGGTAGGTGGAGAACTCCTGGGAAGGAATGAGGAGGCTGAGTCGGAAGATCGATTTGAGTTCAGCCGGCAGCCCCTTCGACTCAAAGTATTCAAACTCCGTCTGCGACCCCCCGAACACTGGCACATACAGACAGAGGCAGAGCATCTTTCTGAGCCGGAGACTCAGCTGCCCCGCTCAGACTGACCGGGAAGGGAAGTAGAACTGAATGATTCCCCTGAGCTAATTTCAGTGCGTAGTGGAAAGGAAATGCCAGCGAGTCTCATGACACACGCCTACGAGCGCGGCCGGCTCCGGTGGGATTGGCTGTACAAGCCCTGCCCTTCTCCTTAAAAGGGAAGCGTGGCTGTACAGTCCCACCCAGCCGCCAGCAGACACGGATCAGAGGAGGCATGTGAGCTGCCTCCCATTGCTCAACACCGGGCTCCCATTAAGACCTTGCATCACGCTCACCAGAAGTTAACTCTTGCTGGGCATGTCTTTTAACCCAAGAGGCTTTGGCCAACATCCGAGACACTCACTCGCTGTTCCTTACATCCGATCGGTCCTTTCTGATCCTGTTCTCGCCCCTCTGGGGATTTACACGCACAGCACAGTCTTGATCTTAACCTCTCCCACCATACAATACAGGAGGACTCTCAGTGTCTTCCTCTTCCCAAAAATTCTTCCTCTAAAACACAGTAAGAGCAGGATGCCAACCACTTACTGCTTTCATACATGTTTGGGATACCCAGCTTAAGCAAAAGCCTTGAAATTCCACTTTTATAAGGTTACTTTGCTATGCCAGAGTGGATTGGCTTTGCTTGCAAGTTCTCCCAAAACCACCTGTGCCAGCTAGGAGCAGGCAACCCCCGCACACCAAGTTCTCTCTCCCTGCAGCGCTCAGGAGTTGCTAACACGGGCAGCAATGAAGCCTGTGGAGACGGTTTGCCATTGTGCCGAATACCCAGAAAACCACCAAAATCAAGGGCAGGCTTCAAAACAGACCCAGCTGCTCCAAAGCCTCCTAGCTGAGTATCCACACGGCAGTTACGCCAGCTTAATAGTTTTTCCTCCTCTTCCAACTACAATTAAACATTGCAGTCAGATATGCTCCATAATGAGAAGTGGCCCAGGCAGAACAACATTTTCCAGTTTCTACCATTTACAATTTGACCGCTTTGTAAGCAAGTTCCTGAGCTTTCATTAGGAACAAGTCAGGCTAAAGAGGGAGTGTGGCACACACATCATTTAATGTCGATATAATTACAGGCTTCTGAGCATTTAGTGGAGTTTGATGTATGGGATAACACCTAGCACTACGACGAGAGTTCCAAAGAAGTGCAGCAGGTAATGACACTGCTCAGTACAGAATTACTAATTGCTAACATGAATTTTAAAATAAAGTTATAGTCTTGATATTCGTCAAAGAGAAGCTATCATAGAAGGAAGATGCAAAAACCCATAGCCAACAACCAAAACGCCGTAATCCTGCCGGCACTTGAAGTAACACAGCATGTTTGCTAAACTGGTTTAAGCCAGTCCAGCGAACAGCTTTCCCCACCACTGCAGACACAGCAACATTTTCCTGTGTTTGCTCTGTTTAAACAGACTGCCTGGCCAGTGCAAAGTCCAGTAAGCACTCCCCTCCTCAGACCCTAATGCACAAGAGGCCTTTACGTCTCTACCGTGGTATTTTGTTCTTCAGATTTAAAGAAAAGCCAAGGTTTGTAATAAGCTGTTTGTGGAGCTGCATGTCAATCACACGAATTGGGAATATTTAATCTGGGGCTTTATTTCAAGGATTTGTGGGTTTTTTTAAAAAGAAAGCTTAATAGATCACGACTCGCAGCAATTCGGTACCCTTGAGAATCGTGACCTGCAACGGTTTCCTACGCCCTCCCCCTGTCACCTCACCTACCACAGCTCTGCTGCCGCGTTACCTAACCAGGCTTAATCTACTCCCCGCTGACGTCTCTTCACACGAAAACAGGATCTTCTCAGGGACTCCAGAGCCTCTTAAAGATCAGCTGCAGCAGCTCGCTACATGCACGCCAGCAGCACACCCCAGCCTTCCCACCGAGCTCAGTCTCACTTCAAGCAGCACCCTCATGCTACACACCACCGGCCAAAAGCGAACGCCTTCAGCAGCCTGACGAAGGCGAGCAGCTCCCCCCTGCCCAGCTCCAGGTAGTAAGGGAACAAATGTAACTCGGATTTACCCACCAAGCCTTAAGATCCTCTGTAGTCCTTCCCACGAGTTGCCAAGCATCACCATTATAGCTGCTTGGCAGCTCAGTTACTATGCCAACGTGATGCAGATTTTCCTAATAAACTCCGTCTGGAGTTGGCAGCTAGAGACAAAAGGCAAAATCTGCACATTTTAGGAAAAAAAGCCCTACTACCTACGTCAGAGGAAAGGAGAAAGGTAATGAGGTTAAGAAAGCTGATTTTAAGCAGGGTATTAATTACAGGACAGCAAGCTAAGAAGGAGAGACAGATTACGAATGAAGTTTATACCAGCAATTCTGGTTATAATGACAAAGGGAACTTAAACAGGCATTAACAAGTATTTAGATTTCACCTAAAAGAATCCTGGTAAACCTGGAAGTACTCAAAAGCAAGATAGCTCTCCAAAGCTGCAGGGATCAGTGCTGCTTGAACACAACCAGTGTGGGGTCACACCAAGCCTCAGCACACGCCGCCGGTCCCGCTCCCCCGGCCCCTGCAGCGCGCGTGGCTGCACCGCTGCAGGCAGCAGCGCACCCCCCAGGGCTTCAGCCGTGAGCTACGGACAGTACATCCCGCATCAGCACTGCCTATTCCTGATCAAACCAAGGACAGGGCACAGAGCTCCAAATAAAGTCAGTCCTTGCAAGTCACTCCTCCCTGCTATTTCTTCCATCCACCGCTTCTGCCAGAGCTGGACCTACACATTCTTGGTCGATGTGAAGCCAGCCTAGCCAACACCCTCCTCTGCTACAGGGAGCACTAGATGGGTCCGTCTTCCTTCTACAGAAGGCTCACTTTTCTTACCATCAAGGAAGCTGTAAACATTGTCCATTTTATTTATAGGATTTGGTTCTTATTTAAATGCTGCACGAGTTACCAGTTTCAACACCCTGCCATTCCAACAGTAACCTTTCCAAGTCATTTGTACTCTTCTAGGCATCTGCTTCATCACCGGTTTACTACATCAGCTCCAGAAGGTACCTCCCAAAGGATGGGAGGATGCAGCCATACAAGGAACAAGAAAGTATGCTGTTTGATTTTGAATTTACTTTGCCAAAAAAAAGTCTCTAAATATATCAAGTGCCAGTTAGCGTCACAGCCACATAACTAACATCCTCCTTCACAGCTTTCTGGGCAAGTACTCCATGGGCCAGAGAAAGAACCGCTATTGCTCGAAATTGTCACTAGATTCTGCTGACTTAGTATTTTTAAATTTCTGTAAACTAGCTTATAATTAATTGTGCAGTACAGAAAGTCCTCACAAAGCACAAAGAGTGTAAAGTGTATGAAGGAGGGGAGTTAATCATTTAAGAGACCCCAGCAGAGTAAAGAGCTGCAGCCAGCCAAGGCTCTGCAAGGGGAAGGGTAGAGACTGGGGAAGGCAGACAACACAACACGGTATTTGACATAAAGGTAACCAGGAAAGGTGACCTGTTCCACTGACAACACACAGATCCAAAGTTACAAGTCCAGATGGTGACATCAGGGGCAGATCATGCCTCTCTCCTGTGTACACAGGGGCCAACGCATCACGCTTGCAATCAGTATTTTCTCCCACATTTGCAGAAACAGCCTCATGTTGAAATCGTTACCTTCAAGCAAGGATATGAGGAGAAACACACCAACTACAACGTGAAGACTGAAGAGCCAGGGCTAGGAAGCACCTCAGGTCAAATTTATCAATACATGCAAATTCCTTACAGTAAGTGTCGAGCATGATATTTTGTGTGTTTTTAGCAGGTATGTAGTTACAGGCGTTTTTACAAAACAAAGTGACATACCAGTCAAGAGACTTCTCCCAAGGTCACAGACATTCAGTGGCAGAGAACAAAAGCCATGTGTCCCCCACATTTTATTTAAACACCAAATAATACTGTTCGCTCACTGTGGTTTATAATCTACCCCTAAAGCTGTACGAGACTTTTTGCAACACTACTTCTTCAGACGGGTAACTAGAACCCAGATCTCTGATCAAGCACAAACAAGTCATTGCAGCTTAACAAGTTACTGTCCATCAGCTGAGCCACGATGTCTGGATGCAGTATTAGCCAGCCTGAAATGCAAGGTAAAAACATATCTGCATAATCCTCAGCAGAAGAGCTTTACGCTGCATTTTACTTTACAGTCAGGGCAGGCTAAAATTACAGTCACAACCTCCTAGCAAATGGGCAGTTACTTCCCAAGCTGTAATAACTCCATTTTACCACATCCTTATCCTCTAGGTATTTCTCCATTAGCCAATTTTAGGGTTCCTATGCAGCAAAAGTTCCCAGGGTCACACAGGAAAGAGGAGATTGATATCAGCTTTCAGAGAAAGCTTCATTTGCAGGTGTGAACAGATGGACTCTCCCTGACTGAGGGACCATTGTTCCCCTGGAAAACACCAGAGATTTTTCAGCCCTACGCTTTCAAGGTTTTCATCAAAACCTCCTTCAGTTCTGAGCCTCTGTCCTTCTTCAATCTCTGTGCACGAAAGTCCTCCTCTTCTCAAAATGCATACACTCCCCTTTTTGAAGGGGATGCACAGCGCTGTTAGTGATAGCGATGAAGGCAGAAGTCCCTGCAGATTTTTCAGTCTGATTCAAGCAGGGAGTGGCTTCTGCTCCCCAGAATGTGAAATGCTACCCCGCCTCTTTCCATTCAAAACGGCAGCAGAAAGGATATTCATCCCCTCTACAACCTGAACTGTTCGTCCCCCATTTTAGAGAGAAAGCTTAGAGCAACAACCATGCCCAATTCCCTGTCAAATAAGCTGCATCCTGCAAGTCACGCACCCCTACCCCTACTGCAGCCCTTCAGTACATCCCAAAATCCCATCACTTGCAGGGGTTATGCCCGACTCCTTCTCCCCTAATCCCAGGTCATACCCTTGGTCTTAAACCACATGTAGTCAAAGCTGACCGCACCGTCCTCAGGAGAGATGGACAGCATTCCCTCCCCATCAAAAATAAACGAGAACTGCAGTCAGCCAGCACTGTGCTAGGAGCCCCGGCACTAAACTAAGCCGCTTTTGTTCGCCTCCCCCCAGACAAAGCCTCACCATTTATTCTCTGCCAACTGTGCGCACCCACCACCTCCCCGCTTTCCCACCCCCCGGGAAATTCCCATCCTCAGGCAGATTTTAGTCTCTCCCTTATGCCACCCGCTCCCCAGGGACAGACTTTCCTCTCTTCCGGGCTGTGCCATTCAAATAATACAGCCCGTTACTCATTTGCTCAAAACATTCTCGCTTTTCCAGAGGCTTGCCAAATTACCAGAGACTGACTCCGGAACATTTTAGGATCTATTTGACCCTTTGCCGGTCCAGTGCAGGGGTGGGACTCGCCACTAACCTGCAGCATCATTCCCTGCCCTCTCAGTCATGCTTCTTACAAGTTGCCCAGGAACCTTCGAGACCCCCGTATTCCCCCTTGCCCCTAAACAGCATTTTTTCCCCCCTTTTGAACATCATGTCTGAAAGATTAGATCACCTCCTCTCTTCAGTCACTCCCCTGGTCCCCCCACATTTCCCTTCTAGCAAGCACACGCGTTGGACCCTGCTCCCTTTTCCTGTTCCTCTCCCCTCTCCCCAGTTACACCCACACCCCCAGCTACGCGCACACTCCAGCTGCAACACCCCTACTCCCGGCAGACCACACACTGCTGTCATGTGCATCAGCCCCTCCTCAGGCCCCTGGATATCCCGTTACCTTTGGAAAATGCTCTGCGGGTCCAACCACCAGTAGGATAGTTGGTCTCCTTTCAGTGGGATCAGTCCCTCTGTCCTGTGGCTTCCCCAACATCTTTGGCCCTTTCTCCCCGGGGCCTGGAAGTGGGGTGGTGTTTCTGGCCTCATCCGCTTTTTCATCTGCAGGACCTTGGCATATGGCCCTGGGAAGGAAGCTAGATAGAAAATGCCAAAGGGTCTGCAGCATTGCTGCTCCAGCGAGCGTCCCAGGCAGGGAAACCCTGCGCGCTCAGGAGCTGCCCGCTGCCAAGGATGATGTGACTGCACTACCAAGCACCCCCAAGACGGGAATCGGCACGGCAGCCAGCGGGAGGTTCAACCCAGCGACTCCACGGGCTCGGATTCTTTACAGACCGCTCCTGCGGACGCTTCCTGCCTTTTGAAATTGCTGCTACTGCAGTCGTGCCTGGCCTGACAAGCAGCTCATTGTACAAGAGCCTCAGAAATCTGATGGCAACAGACAAAGCACAAGACCCCTGGCACGGAGAAGCCGAGACGCTGAGCTTTGGAGACTGCTTGGGCAGAGAAGCCGAGACGCTGCGCTTAAGAGGAAAGCTAAAAATGAACCTCTCCGAGAGAAGCTCCTCAGAGCTGCCAATTAACCCGCGCGTCCCGGCTCATCCTAACGGCACATCAGGCGAGCAGCAAGGCTGAACACCCAGGCTGCGTCCCCACTGCAGCAGCGCCCAGCCAATCCTCGCTCCCAACACTGCGGTGCTCCGGAGCACGGCAGCGCGCGCAGCCGGGCGGGAGCGCGCCCTCGCGCAGGAGGCACCCGCAGAGGAGCGCGCCCGCCAGCCCCACCGGGCAGCGGGGCAGCCGGCCGGAGCGCTGAGGCCACAGGCCCGAGGCAATTCAGCAGCACAGCGTTGTCCCAGGCGTGTACGTACCCGCTTCTGGCGCTCGGCAGCTTCGGCTGCAGGTCTTTGTTAGAGCAGCAGATGGTTCTCCGGAGAGGAGCCGGCTTTTCCCAGCCATGGCTGAATTAACCTCTAACTGCACCCTCTCTCCCCGGTCTATTATAATCTCATCCGTCATTACAATAGCTCTTTGGTGCTGCATTGTGCTTCTGCCATTTGGCTTTCAGCACAACACGGCCACACACTTGCACAGCATTTATGGCTATTCATCTATGCAGGATCTAATACGCTGTGGTTAAACTATTGCCAATTAGTCAAACAGGCCGAGTTCTGCTGAAGGAGCCTTTAACCGTATAGTCAAGGGTAGGATTAGCCAGAACAGGACTACAAGTATGTATCAATGCATAATCACAGAACACATGACATTCCCTGAATTTCTACAAGAAATGCCATGTTTCCCTCTGCTGCCACAGCACAATCGCTCATACTCCCAGCTGTAAGTCTGGGGCTATCGGCCTCCCAGAAAAGTCAACCCACCTTGGTGTGACCGAGCAGCCCACACCGGGCAGGCACAACAGCAGGCTGCAGACAGTAAGGGCTCATTTTCCATTTTAAAGTCCCAACAGCTTCCTCTGTAGTCCCAGATTCTTGCCAATCTGCAGACAGAGGGCACTGCATGCCTCACTTTCCCAAGTATTACGACTTTTCCATAAGAGAACAGTTTGGGGTTTTTAACATGCAGGATACATAAGTACAGCCTACAGCTTCCATCAGTCAAGGCTCCCTACACACAGTAGCACAGCAAGGTCCACGGCAAGCAGAGGACCTCTGTTTTCAGCTTTTAACTTTTGAGAGTGACAGACTGTAGGAAACTTTTGTTTTATAGATATTAGATGTGAAAATAAAATCCAAAACCTGAAGGACTGCAAGCTTTTGGTAGCCAATTTGCAAATAAATTTTAGAGGAAGAATACGAAACATCACACTTCTGGGAACTTGTTAATGTTGAATTCCTTTAACCAACCTGAGTAATGGAAAAAGTGAGAGACAAGCACACATTAAAGAATCCTTCTGCAACTACTCTTCAGAGTTACTTAAGAAGGAAAAAATGCTGTTTAATCATAAGGGCTACACACAGTACACAACAAAGTTTTTTACCTTAAAACTTGACACACACAAAAAAAATAACAAAACAGAAAAAAAAAATCAAAATTCCGGGGTGGTAACACTGGGCTGAGGGTGCAGGGAAAGCCCTGTCCCTCTCCGAGGAATGGCACGGTCCAGTTCTAGCTGGGATGTGGTCAGAAGCTCAGGCACAGGCAGAAGAGAGTGAGGAATTTTTGTCATGCCTGAATTACCTTGAGCTGTTGCCAGTCATCACAACTACAAGCACAAAAGTTAAACTTCTTTTTAAAACGCAATGAATCAGATCCTTTAAGACGACATTTGAAAGTTCCTAATGCTCTCAAGCCAGAGGAGGAACAAAGCAGATTTTCTGAACTGGGCACGGTTCTTCAAAATCAGCTTCTCTTAGCCTAAGGCTGTCGTTTCACAAGAAGCAGTGAACTGATCTGAAGCTTACTGCCACTAAAAGGTCATCTCACACATCCACATCCCTGTACTTACCTTGCTCCCGTGCTCCTCCGACAGCCTCATTAACCCAGCCAAAAATTACAGAGCTTTCTGCTGGGCTAACCAGTTGAGGCTACTCATGGATGGGGTCCAAAAATCCCTGACTGCCTGTGGAGAGGGCACTAGGGCTGCCTGCGCGGCAGCAGGCGGACTGGCTCCACCGCTCACGGGGCTACAGGCCACGGTACAGAAGGGGAAGCACCGAGTGGGACTTTGGGTTTGTCCTCAGCGGTCACCTAATGCTGGGCTGCTACTCACAAGGACCCCTTAAACCAGCTGATGTTACTTGACATAATTTCTTACAGTTTCTTTGCATAGTATTAGCTTTAGCGGTGTATGCATGGCAGGGACCTATCCTCCTTTGTTCGTGCAGAGATTGCATAGTAAAATAATAATTTGTGCAAGAAATTACATGCCCAGGGCGCAATTAAAGCAGAAACTCAGCAATGCTTCCTTGGCCTTTGTCCTCACGAAAGAAAACCTCAGAGGAATTCTGCCACCGCACTAATCCACACAGCTCCTTGAGAACAGACTTTTCTAATCATATTTAGGAAAAAAAAAAGCATTTCTTTTACCAAGTTGGGAATTTTATTAGGTCAGAATAAGAAACCTAGATGATTATAGCTAGAGGCAAGACAACTGCTCTCCTACAGGGAATTTGTAGGGAAGTATTACCCTACCAACACCACCACGAAGCCAATCATTCACACATAAGAAAAGATGCAATAAATACCATGAGTCCAGCCTGAACGGTGACACAAAGGAACAGATGAGGAACAAAAATTCACTTTTTCTAGAAATCATGGAGACCTAGACTGCACGGCAACAGCTTTCCCAACCTAGGCTTCATTAGCCCTCCAATTCCAGCTGTTTCCATGAACCAAGCCCAGGATTTTCAAGTCAGAAAAGCACCGGGACTGATCTGAAAGCTGACTCTCGGCCAGCACACCAGTCGCTGGGGACAGAAGGCGCCTGTGGCAGCTGGCCTCAGAGTCCTACACCACCAAAATGGATAGTCATTAGATAGCCAGAGGAGAAGCCGACAATAAAGTCGTGTAATATATCCAAATGGAGACAAAGGAGAAAGGAAAGAGCAAGAGAGTGACGTTTTGGTTAATTAAACCAGTATTTTCCTCAGTATTGCAAACTGTCAGAGGGAGGTCCTGTTTTAAGCCACAAACCCAAGGTATCTTGTATCCTCTTCAGGCACATCATGCTGGCCACGTCTCACCTGCTCAGTTTGAAACTCCAGTTTTCAAACACGCACTTGCCCTTTCCAGCCTGGTAGTACTGGGCAGAAATTCAGGCTCAGACTACTTGCTTTAAGATGGCTTCTAGAAGACTTTTGGGAACAGCGTTTTCCAGCAAGAATGTGAGCCTCGTCATCAGACAACTAGCTAACGTGTAAAAAATGCGGGAGGGAGGGTGAAAAGAAAGGGGAGCAGAGGCAAGGGAGCTGTGCTCTGAGCAATGACCCTTCTCCAGGGCAGGGAGAGCTGCCACCGCGGCCGACGTCTCCAGTTCCTTAGGTGACCCCGCAGGAACCAGCCGTGACTCATCTCCTTTGGGAGCCTCCTGGAAGCAGCCCCAGGAGCGCTGCCTACACGTGTGCCACCCAGAGACAGCACCCAGCCCGCCCCAGCTGGGACGGGCCACCGTGACTCTTTCAGTTACCCCTTACCTTCAAATGCCATTTCTGAAAGACAAAACTTTCAAAAAAAAAAAAGTAAGTACTTCCCACTTTTTAGAAAGCCAAAGTTAACCCTGCACAGTGCTTCTTGCACCACACCATAAAATCTAACGTCTTGGCCACTGCTGCTTAAATAATTAAACTGTCTAGTGACATTCAACTATATTAATATATTAAGATGACACAGCACAGTTCAGTGAACACTGCAAAGAAACCCAGGTCACTTCGCTATAGGAACCCTGGCACAAGCGATTAGCTATTCTAGTTGATATATTAAGGCAACCAGGGGCCAGTGCCAAATACAGGGATACAGAGAGAGCTGGCCAGGGAGGGGGAAACACGCAGCCATTGCGCAGAACAGCAAGTTCCACCGAGGTCATATCATATCACATGAAGAACCGGGGACTGACCAAGAGAAAGGGCATCCTTAGTACTCAGAAATGAGAAAGTCAGCTTCTCGCTGCGCTAGAAAGTTAACCAGGAAAATAACGAGCGAGAAGCGATGGCCCTCCGGCAGCCCGGGCGCAGGCTTGCTCTGACACAGCCCCTGTTCTCCTTAGGCTAAACAACGTAGATTCACATACCAAACAGCTTTGCCTTTCCAAGCAACTCATGATCTAAAAATTTTAACAATTTCTCTTAAGCAGAATTCTCCACTGTAAGCCACTTTCACTGCCAGGAACTCCCCCGCAGCTCGCTGCACGTAACTTAGAAAAACTAAGACGTCTCCATTGCTTTTCTACGTTGACGCTAGTTACCACAGCCACTCGGGACAAAGTCTGGGGCATCATTAAAGTGCGCTCATGTCCCACATTCAGAGGGACAAATATAGCAATAGGACATGAACAAGAACAAAGACTCATTTACCATTTGCTACAAGTAGGTCTAAAAAAAAAAAAAAATCCCTCCCCGTTCTCCTCCTCCCAACACCGCACCATGTTATAATATATACAACAGAGAGCACGGAACTGCAGCATCACCATTTTGTAGGGCTCTCAAGCAGGAGACCAAGTCCTTATTATGGCTTTGATGTCATTTTATTAACACTTGTCAACTATTTAAGGGTTCTGCTCAATATTCAGCCAGACTCACCATTGGTTTTATTTCTTTTTAAAAAAAAAATTAAAAGAAACAATAAGTATATTGAAGTCCTGGGGTTTTTTCCCACCCTTATCTCAGTAATCTGACCAATAATCCAATGCGGACGAGGATAAGGAGACATTTTCCACTACTTACCAAGGCATCTAGCCCTCGTCACTAAACTACGCACCACAGAACATGTGTTGAAAGACCAAAACCCTGCTGCATATTCTACACAGGCACAATCAGTTGCTTTGGATCAGTTTTGTTGTTTCATTTCACTCGGGCTCTGGAGATCCTGCAGGCATTCACTTCACTGGAGTTCAGAATACGCACCATCCTGCAGGAAAAATAACACTGCGAGGCCACGTCAGTGACGTGCAGGATGCCCTTCTGCAAGAGAGACTCTCATACAACATCTAAAATCTATATGCTCGAGTCAAAGTTGCATCTCCGTCTCACAAAGTTCAGCCAGCATCCTTTGTTCATTATCACTCTCCAAATAGGACAGAGGTCTCGGCTCAATAAACCTGAGAACCACAAGGCTTCTCCAATTTGCTGAAAGGTAGGACAAAAAATGATCCTGTAGGAACGTCCCAAGATTGCATCTCTCGAGTTATATACCTGGTCCTGTATGTACACGAACATAAAGCAACACCTGCCTAATCCACAACTGTTTGTTTATATGCAAGGTAAACTTATGCAAGAGCAAGTTTCTCTTGTACGTGTTTGCATCTAAAAACTCACTTCCAATTTACCCCTTTGAACACTGAGTGGACATGTACTGCCAGTTTAATACATTAGTCACATTAAGGCATGTCTGATGACCACAGACCAAGTTTGAGTAAAAACATTCAGCATGACGATGTGAGACTCCCCGGTCTCCAGCATCCCTCTCCTCCTGCCCTCCCTGCAAGACCCCTGGGTCCAGGCGGAGCGACGAACGCCGGCAGCCAGCGTGCCAGCCAGCCTCCCCGACACTCCTCGGCACAGCGCACCCTCCAGCCCAGCAAAGCTCTCGCTTTACGAGGCTGCTGGCCAGGTCTATTAATAACCGACACTGCGCCGAGAAGTTTCCTTGTGCCAAAGCCAATCCCTGTGTTTCTTCTCAAACTCTTTGCAGCGGCTGTCAAGAACTCATTTGATTTACTACGAAGAGTTCATTTGCGTCTTTAGCATGTCTAAATCAGAGAAGGTAACAGAACCCAGAATTCACACCAACTTATCCACTTACCACAGATTTAAAGGCTTTATCTACAACTAAATCACTGACCTACGGTTCTGCTCTTGCGCCAGGTTTCCCAAGTGCATGAGAACAGGGCCTTCATCAAACCACACACTTCATAATTTACAAAGAGCAAGAACAGGCCTCCACTCCCTACAGACCCAGCAGATATGATCTTTTTTGCTTGCTATTTTAATGCACATTATACATAAATGTGTGGAGTTATTTAACATGTTATTGAAAGCAGTTTCACCTTGTGTTAAACTGGTTCAGGGTATCCACATTCGTCCTTCGGGATTAGTTAGGAGATGGGTGGTTGAGAAGCTGTTGGCAAATACCTTTCAGCAGAAGGAAGGGTATCAATTGGAATTTCAAACTATAACACTGCTTCATTTGTTTGATACAACCTTGTGTTGCTCAACCCTTCATGATGAATTACAAAGGCCTGGCTAAAAGCTCCACAACTGCCCCAGCAGGATTCAAGACACACAAGCCATAAAGATGTTGTATCTAAACGTATATAGGTTTGGAGATAATTCATCTAGATTACAGAACAGTATTAGAATTTTGCTCTTTTTATTATAAACAGACTTCTGTAAAGCAATAAAAACTCAGGTCCTTCTTTTCCAGATGACTGTGAATGGAAAACAGGTGAAAGCATCACACAGACAAGATTCCCTGCTTCCTCTGCCCCTTATAGTTGCTGAGAATTTTAGTACTTTATGCATAGTATAATACAGAGTATTCAAAAGTCTCAGAGAGTAAAATAGTTACAGAAATAAAAAGTCTGAAAGGAAGAATTAAATGACAACATGACAGAAGATAAAGTATTGATCAGAAATACTTTTTTGTGATTGCAACTGCTACAATAGAAAGTTTCTCAATCCATCCATGGAGTCACTTACAAAAGAGCTACCTGATCAGCTATCCCAGAACAGCACGAACACAGCATTCTCTGACAGCTGGAAGAGTCCGAGGCACATACTGAAAAAGCAAAGGCATTCAGAGGAGAGGCATGAAGCAAACAGAAGTTTGACGCTGCAGAGTCCGGCTGCAGCAGCGCAGTTATGCTTCTTCGGTGCATGTGAAAAGTGAACAACAGAACTCGTGTGGGAGTTTGGACAGCCAGAACTTGGAGATCAAAGGGGAGATAACAGGCAAAAAGAGGTGATGAAAGCAAATGTGAAGATTTCAGCAGAACGGGAGCTGATGTAGTTTCATATGGGGAAGCTGATACCGAGGCAGCAATAGGCAGTCACATATATGAACTCGGGAGAGAAAAGCCAAGGAGAACATCATCATTGCAGCAGAGGCAACCGGACCAGCTGTAACTGAAAAGAGGCAGGGGGTATGTTTGCTCTGTTTCTTAAAGCTGAGAGAATTATTCCACCAGAAGATGCTCAGCACCACCACAGAAAAGGTAGCTGCAGACAAAGTACACCACCTCAGCCTGTCTCTAGGCAGCTGGGATGAATTCCACCAGTTCAAACTGTCTGGAACTTCAGCAGCAGAGATGAGTTTTTAGAATAGCACTCCAGCCCTGCAGTTAATCAGGATCAGTAGGAAAACAGTTATATTAGCAAATACACAAATACTACCATTACACATCCTTTCAACAATACGACGTCTCCAGATACAAAGAAGAAAACATAGTTCCAGTTCAACTACCTGCATTTTCATAAGGCGCATATTTCCAGTTCCATAAGTCTATAGAGGGAAGTCAGAAAGTAGTAGTGACAGGAGATTGACTATTCCAGAGGTAGATGTAATTTAGCAGTAAGACTATCCCTTCACACGATTGAACAAGAAAGCCTTTAAAAAATTCTTCACATGGTTATCACTTTACTGCTCAAGCAAAGCGAAGTATGTGAATTGCTTCATGCTAACCAGAGCAAACAAGCGTTTCTTTAGAAGGCTCACTAATTTGGCACACTGTATTTGTCAAATGGCTTAAAGATAACAGCATGGGTTAAAAAAATGCATCGTTTACACAAGCAAATTCCACGTCAAAGGACATCTAAGTACAACCCCTTCTCTCCCCCACCACAGAAGGCCACCTCTAAAACAGAAGGCAGCAATTTTCCAAGAATGCTACAAAGGGTTTTATCTCAGTAAGAACTCGCAAGCATTGAAGGAGCCAAAATATTGCTCATTCTCTTTTCAAGTTGCAGCCCAAAACTATTATTGTTACCACAAGGACTTCTAGTCTACTGACGCAAAGAGATTAGCAACTCACAGCTAAGATTGGTGATAACCTCACATTACGAGCCTAATATTTTCTCCATCTGTCTCCCAAACGTTCAAAGGTAACTCCCATATCAAATGTACTGTTGTACTTGTTGGAAGGAAAAAATAAAACACACCAGAGCCATCAAGTAATTTACTAATCACAAGCAATCCATGTGATTTATCCCTAAATTGGTCTCCAAACACACCATGTCCGATACATCAAAAAGGTTTTCGCTTGACACTTAAGCACTTTTCTTGAGTGTGACTTCACATCAGTTATCCCAAGCACCAAGGTGCCATTATTAGCTAAGGATGGGGCAGAAAAAAGAATGACTTATTAATAGAACTGCCTGGGAAACAGGAAGTTCATTTGATTCTCCTAAAAATTACACAATGCAAAAGTTTTCTAGCCAGCAGTCCAAGGACCGTTCCCACATGTTTAACTGGAACTTCAGAGTTTTGAACTCTGCATCCTCGTTCTTAATGGACACTTTTTACACTGCTGAGGGGGATGCTTTGCAATACTAACAATGCTTAACGAACTCTATTCATCTAACAAGTCGCTTCCTGCCCCGCGGAAGAGAAGGCAGAGGAAGCAAAGGGCTGAGGAACAATGCTGACAGACGAGGGCTTCAGCTGAAAGACAGGACTGTTAAGCAGCATCCAGACAGCGCTTCCCTCCAACAGAGGGGTTCCAGTCCCTGCAGAACGGTTCCTCTCAGCCGCTCCCGCAGCGTGGCAAGCAAAGCAACTATCTGCTGGGAAGTAAAAATGCATTTTGTTTTATGGTGCATCCTCCTAGCCTGGAGAATGTCAGGCTAGATTGAATAACATGCCCGGGAGGAAAAGGGAATGCAAGCTGAGACAGGCATGCAGGCGTAAGCACAGAACATTCTGGTGCCAGAGGTAAAGGATTCGGCACCCACAGGTGGCAGCAGGTCAGCATTTCACAGGGCATGCACAGGTGATTTATGTGGTATAATCAGATTTCATTACCAAAACGCACACAGCAGAAAATCACCATGGCACTAACGTTATTTTTAGAAATGGCACAACTAAACCACTCAACAAGATCCTCACACTGCCAAAGAATTCTCATACTTTACAGCAGCAAGGAAGATGCCAACCAAAAAGAAATGTTAGGAGTTAAGATGGTGGGGGTTCAAAGTTAGAGAGGAACTAGCAACTCTGGAAAGGATGGATACATGCAATTAAAACACTCAAACAAATTGGGGCACCACACCCGGAAAAGGGAGAGAATAAGAACTGTCACTTGAATTAGATGTCTTTTCAGTGACTCAGAAGTTACCCCTAAACTCTTCTTCCTTCCTGCAGGATTGAGGCACTCTGAGGTGGCACATCCCTGACTGCGCCGTGTGTTTATCTACCTAGTTTATCTACCTACCGTCCGCCCAAGATACTCAGCTTTTTTATGGTCCTGCATATAAAATACAAGAGATTAGGCAGAGACCAACATGCACTGAGGACAAGCCCATTACTCTGATTCATACAGATGTAAATTACACTAATTACAGTTAAAGAGAGCAACATCACGTTGAACTTTGAAGCCTGGGGTTGTCAGTGTACAACATCACACAAAGAGCGGTGACCACAAAAGAGCACAGCTCCCAACACGGAAGGAGAAAGGCAGCGCGCTGCACATTTTGTATACGCCACGTGCAAACTGTACAAATACAGCAGCCTTCTTACTTTTTAAAATACTTCAAACCACTTAAAATAGACAAGCGAGTTTGGCATGCATAAGCCACCTTGGGCAAGAAACTTGAGTAGCAAAGCGGTGCCAAACAGACTAATGTGAGGAAACGCAATGACGCAATGAAAACTGCACGACAACCTGACTGCACCTATCCCTTCCAAAAAATCTTTTACAAATTTAAGTAAGCACGCAAGCTTCCCAGCCCTCGGACCTGGAGAAAGAGGATTTGCTTTACGGTTCTTGCTGTCCAAGCTTAAGGTTTTCAATCTTAAACTTCTGCAGTTAATACCGTACGCGTCCACAGGCAGCAAGCAAGCCGATTCCTCCGGGTTAGCGCTCAAGCCAGCCCGGCTGCTTTTAGGGGAGCCCCTGGCAGCGCCCAAACCAGCAGAGCAGCGGTGTCTCCCCTCTCACAAACGCCCGTCCGCGCTCAGGCTGCGCCACGGGAAGGTAACGGGATGCAAGTGCTGGCAGCAACCAGCAGCCGCCTGCTGCCACCGCTCGCCCGGCGGGTCTTCTCCCCCGGCCGAGGCAGTTAAAGGGTCCCCAGAGCCCACGTCCCGCTCCCGCGAACGGCGGAGCCGGGCGAGCTCCGCGGCACGCAGCCGGGCTCCGGAGACAGAGGAGCGCTGCGGGGCCGACGCGGGCAGGCCGCGGGATGAGGAGGGCGGCCAGACGCTCCCCCACCTCCCAGGAACGCAGGTCCGGAGCCCAGCCCGGCTCAGCCCCGCCGGGCCACCCCCGCCGCCCGCTCCACCGCCCGCCGCTCACCAGAAGGTCCAGCTCGGTGCGGTGCAGCCCGAGGCGGCCCAGGCCCACGGCCAGGTCGTGGATGCAGAGCGCGCCGTCCCGGTTCACGTCGAGCTTCTGGAATAGGGCGCGGAGGCGCCGGTCCTGCTCGGAGGCCTCGCACAGAGGCCGCCCGCAGGGGCCCGCGCTCCCGCCGCCGCCGCCCTCCGCCCCCGGGCTGGGCGTCGCGCCGGGGGCCCGCGGGGAGCCGCAGGGGCAGAGCACGCCGCTCACCACCGGGGAGGCCAGCGAGCGCCGCGCTCCTGGCATCGTCCCGCCGCCCGCCCGCTCCTCACGCGCGCCTACGCCGGCAAATGGCGCCGCTTCCGCCGCGAGGAACGGACACGGAGCGCTTCCGCCTTCGCGCCACACGCTGCGGCCGCCACGTGACGCTCCGCGCCGACCAATGGCAGCCGCCCGCGCGCCGGCGTCGGCCAACACGCCCCCGCCCACACCCCCGGCTTCCACGCGCTCCCGCGAGGTGGGCGGGCGCTAACGTCAGAGGGACGCCTTCCCCTTCACCAATCGGAAGGAAACACCGCCCGGGGCGGAAGGGGGCGGTACAAGCGCCGGGACCAAGCTCCCATTGGTTACGCCCCTGGGAGGAGGCGGGGATAAAGCTACAACCTCTCCAATCAGATCGTGAACCGGGAGTCAGTTTGAGCTTGACGGACGTGGTATGTATCCGGTAGCTTCTAAAGCAGGGGGCGCTCTGTGTTGATGGACGGGAGATGTACCCAATGGGATTAGAGCGGGGGAAATTCATGGGCGGGCCCAGCCACTCATAGGCCTCACGCAGGCCCAGTGGCCTGAGACAAGCGGTGGGGCGGGGCCATCTTTTGGCCGCCCGATGGGCAGCGCAGCTGGCCAATGACAGCGCGGCGCTGCCGGCGGGAGGCGAGACCTCCGCCTGACGGGCAGGCGGGCTGCCCAATCACACGAGGCAGGAAAGGGGGCGGATTCTGGAAGCCATTACGCCAGTGTCGCAGGGTGGAGGCCGTTGAGCGGGGTTTGCTGGGTGGCTGCGGTACGCAATTTGCGTATCGTTGGCGGTGCCAAGGGGGGAGCGGGGGGGAACGGACACGTCCGGGCCCTGAGGGGCCTCGGGGCCCCCCTGTTGTCCCCGGCCCCGGGGGTGAGCAGGCTGGGGGGCCCTGCCGCCTCTCGGCCCTGCCCAGCCTCCCCTAGGACCCCCTGGGCCTGGCCAGGGCCCCCTGGCCTGCAGGTGTCCCCCAGTGCCCCCTCCTCGGTGCCCCTCATGGCCATGGCGTCACCCCCGGCGCCCCCAGCCAAGAAGCGGAAGATGAACTTCTCGGAGCGGGAGGTGGAGATCATCGTGGAGGAGCTGGAGCGAGGCAAGCACCTCCTCATCAACCACTTCAACGCGGGCGTGCCCCTGGCCGCCAAGGCCGCCGCCTGGCACGACATCCTGCGCCGCGTCAACGCCGTCGCCACCTGCCACCGCGAGCTGCCCGAGGTCAAGAAGAAATGGTCTGACCTCAAGACCGAGGTGCGACGCAAAGTGGCCCAAGTCCGGGCTGCCATGGAAGGGGGAGGTGAGAGCCAGAACGGCAACGGCAACGGGCCGGAGAGCGAAGACCCGACGGGTGCTGCGACCACCCCGGTTATCCTCACCCCCATGCAGCAACGCATCTGCAACCTGCTGGGAGAAGCCACCATCATAAGTTTGCCGAGTGGGGACTGCAGTGCAGGTGACGGGACCGAGATACCCATCACCGCATCAGCCACCACGGTCACCCTGACCCAGAGTGAGTGCTGCGCCTGCTGAAGATGCTCTGTGCTGAACTGGAAGGTCATGTGGGGGGCCCAGACACCCTGCGAGGAGGCCCTGAGCCCTGTACGGGGAAAGCCCCAGCAAAAAGAAACCCCCGCATCTCTGTAATGAAAATGCCATTCCCAGTATGTCCTCGTGCTGTAGGGGAGTGGCTGCAAGATACGCACATACTGAAAGTCAGCTTTGCTAGCTGGGCTCAGCCTTAAGAACAAGGGAAGCCAGTATCCTTTGCACCATGCAGATTCATTGGTCCCCCTCTCTGGGGATAAAAGCAGGGGGAGAAACATCTCCAAGGCTGATTTCCCAGTCTGCCCCAAAGAGCAGCTGTCCTTCTGACAAGTGCCATTCTGGGTCTTATGTCAGTTGGTTAATGCAGCTTGGAATTGTCCTGAACTGGAGGTTGAGTAATTATTTTGCCTAGACAGATAAGGCATGCCCTATTCCTTTGAATTGTACAGCCTAGAAGGAAGCTCAAATGAGGGTGGAGTAGACTTAAATAGGTCATTTTGTGCATTGCTGTTCATTGTATGTTATCTCACTGAACAGGCAGTATTCCTGTGATATTCATTGAATAGTCCTGTAGATAAAAATCCCCGTATGGCAGCTACTTCTCACCCCCTTTCTGTCCTTTGTTCTCAGTTCCTGCAGAGACAACCTACCACAGTCTGGAGGACGGAGTCGTGGAGTACTGCACAACAGAAGCCCCCGCCACAGTCACCGCCGAAGCACCCCTGGAGATGATGGCGCATCAACACGAAGTGTCTGCGAAACCCCAGGAGCTGAAAAGCCGAATTGCTCTGAACTCAGCCAAGCTGTTGCAGGAGCAGCGAGTGACCAACTTGCACGTGAAGGAGATTGCCCAGCACCTGGAGCAGCAGAATGACTTGCTTCAGATGATTCGTCGCTCTCAGGAGGTGCAGGCATGCGCCCAGGAGCGACAGGCACAAGCCATGGAAGGAACACAGGCGGCACTGAGTGCCCTCATCCAGGTCCTCCGCCCCATGATTAAGGACTTCCGTCGATTTTTGCAGAGCAATACACCCAGTCCGTCGGTCACCGCTGACTCCAGCCAGACAGGGCAGCAAGATGGCATTATCCAGTGAAAGAAACAGTGATGGGACGTCTTTCCTGGAAAAAGCCTGCCCGTGCTGCCAGTGGACACAGGGAGCGAGGGGTGCTAGCTCTTGTCAATGTGAAATGGCTCGCCTTGGAGTCTTGCTGAGCCGAAACAGCTTTCTTTCTCTGTTAATCTTATGCTAATATGCCTTCTCAGACTCGTCATACAGAGCCATAGCAGGATGTGTAATAAACCAGGAACTTAACATTGGTTGCTTTAGTTCCTCAAACAATAGATTTATTAAAACAAAAGACAGTTATTTTTTTATTTCTGTTTGGAAAAAAACTAAGTATGACACCTCTCTCTCTCAAGATCTATAGCCTTTAACTGACTTCTGACGTGGAGTGTTTTGTTGTGATAAGGTTATGGTAAAACTGGTTTGAAACTAAACGGCAGCGATGGGTGCAGCTCAACTCTGTCGTCAGAGGCCAAGCAACTTGTTATAATTTCTCCTTTTTTTCCCTACCATTTCAGCTTCAAGCCCCTAGAATAACTGGCCTTTCATTCTCCATTTTGAAAGACGTGGTCTCTGTAGTCTGTCGATGCAATTTATCCACCAAAGCTTCTCTGTCCTCCCGCATCTTATCCTCCAGGGTTGTCTGCTGTTCCAGCAAGTCTGCAACACGGCTGCCATACAGAAAGAAAATTAATCCTTAAGTGACAACAATAAGGCTCCTAACCCTTGACAATCGCTTCAGAAGCATGGCTTTTCCCTATCCTTTCATCTTGCTCCTCCAGTCGTGTATGCACACCTATCTGTTACACTGTTCTACTACCTCAATCTTCTTAGCCTGCTGGAAATTAACTTGAGTTGTCCCCCTGGAGCTCAAATGCATTGCCTCCAAGATACGCAGGATAAAGAGGTACTTCTCTCCTCTTGTACCTACCTATTTTCTCCCGCAGCAACATCTGTCCTGCAGCGATACCAACACATTTATATTTAGCTTCAAAACAAAACTGGCACAAACTATACTGCCTGTCTCTTGTAATCCCTTCCATTCGAGCATCTCAAACAGATCTCAAAGGAAAGATAACCTTAATTCTTTCAAAGCATTACAAAATGGCAAAGGAACAGAGTTTTAAGGGTCAGCAAACCCTTAAAAAGCCTGCCTTTACTGTGGCAAGTCAGCAGCGGAAGCCACATCTCTCTCTCTCTCTCCAAACTCTGCTCTAGTCCTTAGGCAGTGCTGGTTTTGCTTGGATATTTACAAGCAATCCAATTAAATTATTCAATTTAATGAAATTATTCAATTAAATTCAGTTAAGTTATCCTTGAACTTAGAACTCATCCCCACTGATGCTTGTTTCTCCACACTAATTTTATTTTAACCTGTTCATTGTAACAGTTCGAGGTCACTCTTGTCCTTTTCTACTTTGTCGTAGCGACTCCTCTTCCTCCTAGAACTACTTTGTTGTAGGACTCCAGAATAGTCAGCGCCTCAGCAACGTAACTGTCCTATTAAAAGAAATACATGAGGAAAAGAGCAAGGGTGACAAAAACGTCACTGGACATGGGATATGCAGGCAATATGCAGACAATATGCAGAGATACTGATAGGGGTAAGCATGATACATGCAGAGACTTCACTAAGACTTCTAAAATATTGAGGACAAGTACTTATTTTTATTCTTCCTGATCCTTCAGAGAGATCACAGCACTGCAGCTGCTAAGGTACAGTTATCATAAACTGTAGTGCATGGTAGTAAATGCATTTCTGTCTCTTGCTGAAAGCATTTACTGGGAACGCAGTACTGGACGTGGTACGACCTTCTCTCTGCACCAAGAGTTATGGATACTGCTCTTGGAGCGTGACATGCAGCCCATGCAGCCCAGCACCAAGCCTACGTGCAGTTTAAATCCCACCCACATGCCCTGAAGATACAAATGGGATTAAAATAGTGCGTTCACTTCATGTTCTATCTGCATGCGATCATGAAATTTCACTATAAACTTGGCAGGTGTGATGAAAATTTCATGTCTCGGTTACCAGATACTGACCTGGGATACGTATCGGAAGCAATGTATTACCTGTCTCAGCGTAGTTAATACACAAGGGCTTGGATGAGTTTCACTCAGGTGGGTGTAACAGGTGAAACTCCATCTCTGTCTCCTCTGCATAGTTTGTCACCTCCGTAATACCTTGATCCATCAAAGTGGACCTGGACTGCAGAGCTTCAGCCACGCAGTAATTACCAACATTTCAGAGTTTGTCAGCCACTGATTTAATTGAGTGAACTTTGGAGCATTATTTGGTTCTGCTGGTGGCGGTGGTATTTGTTCTGTACTTGTTAGGAGCTGGAAGTGAGTACAGCCATCCTTTGTTAGTCTTGAGATCTTAGTCTTGAGTCTCTAGATGGCTTCGAGTGGCATTCTGAGAAATGGGTCTGAGGTTCACCTCAGTATTCTCTCACTATTATTCACAGTAAACATTTGCAGCCACTTTTCTCTTCTTTGCAGTGTTTAGGCTGTAGGGCTTGGTCCTGAATGCGAAAGCTTATTTTCACAGGATGGTGAACATGATTCTCACAGACTTGCAGTAACTTCATAAACTTTTAGATTAAAAGCTCCACTTGTACATGCATGGAAGCAAACTTAAAAAAAAAGAAAAAGAAGGAAGCATAATTCGTCTTCTCCCCATGTCTTGCAAAGTGTGTCACATTTAACGGGCTTGTTGCTTGACAGATATTACTTTTGAAATGGAACTTTTTCAGAGCTGGTATTTGCTTGCTGTTAAGTCTCCTTTAGGGCTGAGATGTGAGCAACGACTGATGAGGGAGTGAATTTGCACAATCAAATTAAACCTTTACGGAGCCTTTTAGGGGGGGATGATGATGGGGGACCCCTGGTTAGACAGTAGGTGAAGAGGCCACCGCTGCCTGTCTCTGGCCTTTACTCATCTCCTCCCGTCTGCAAGTCTGACGAGGTAGAAGAGGACAGCGCGGTGAGAAGGGTTTGGCCCCTGGAAGGTTCCCGACCCTCTGGCACTGACATCTCTGTGCTGAGTCAGGGCAGCATCAGCTGCGTTTTCCTGCCTTGTCCGGCATGTCGCCACATGAGTAACACTCACCTGACTCTTCCTCTCAGACTTCATGGAATCAAATCAATTGCTCAATTGAAATTTATTTTTAAAGTGAAAACTATGTCATATGTGTTGGTTTACCTCATTTGTGTAATGATCTCTCCTTTACAAATACGAATTTTAATAAAAAATACATTTTTGGTAAACAGGCTTTTTTTTCAGTTCATCGGCATGCTCCAGGGCAAAAATGAGTTCATGACAACAAGTTTGCAACACAATCCTCGCTGAGAAAGGGCCAAAGCAAGCTGTGAACAGCCACATGTCTCAGTAGCTTTTTCTCTTGTTCATGAACTTTGTGGCCTTGTATTTACATAATTATGGTCTTTTTTTTTTTTCCAATAACAGCTGTTACAGCCTTACCTTGGAGCACTAGTTATTTCGTTGTTTATGACAGATTACCAAAGTACACTAATCTCCCAACTGCTCAGAAGATGCCACAATAGCCTAAAATGATGGATGAAGTACCAGCCTTTGGCTTTAAATTGCAGTGTGCATTTTTTCAGTGACTAAGCACTTAAGCTGTGTTACTCTTTCATAGGAGTAAACGTGTTGCCCTTGGAACCACCCATTTTTCTTGTATTTTCAAGATAAATATAGAGCTTAGTCAAACCAGCAGTATTCAGGTGCAAGTTCCGCGTACACGTTTTTGTCTCATTAAAAAGATGTAGCAACATTTTAAATACAGGGTGAGCACTGTGATGAGGGGCTTGGTTGTTGCTCATGACGAGGTCATCAAACTTGGGGAGAGAGAGAGAAAAGTGTCCCTTAAAGTCAAAACCAGGGGAAACAGGTAAACAGGGCACTTACAGGGCACTCAACTGAACAGGGAACTGGTGCCCAAGCAGAACAAAAGCTGAGGAGTGACATCTATAGACATTCATTTGTGCTCCTCCACTGTTCTTTTTGTACCTAGAGATTTGTATTCAGCATCCAGAGCGGGAGAGAGCCGTGCAGGGATGTTCTGCCGCAGGATACCTCAGAGGTGAGGGCGAGCAGCCGGGCGGCGAGCGGCATCCTGCGTACCTGCTGGAGGAAGAGCAGTTTGGTGAGGGACATTGGTGGGTCAGATGAACTTTGCAGCAATCAGAGGCAGCGGCAAGCTGCCTGCAGCACCACTAGCTGCTTCAGGAGCAAAACTCTGATGTGTGCAGCTCAGGCATGGCTTTCCAGGAGATGGCACTGTGCAACGGGGCAAGGCGCGGGGATCCTGAGCTGCAGCAAAGCACCGCCCAGTGTCTGGCCCTGGCAGGATGGTCCCAGAAATGACCCTTGTCGTCCAGACCTTTCGTGATCCTGCTTGCTCCTCTCACTGATGAATCTTTTCAGGACTGAGAGCCCAGAGAGGAAGAAATTCAATGGGCAGAGCTCAGGGATGAGGACTGTAGCCCTAGAAAAGTCCGGGTGTCTGGGAACGCAAACCAGGTCCCTCTGCTTCCCGCAAACACGGGCAGAGGACACTGAGATGTTGGGAGCTCACGGCTCTCTTTGGGGTGAGTTCACTGCAGAACCAAAGAGGCAGGCACAAAACAAACAAACACATGAATTCTTTAATTATAAGCAAAGGGACAGGTTTTAAGATTTTTAGAAAACACATAAATACGTCAGTATCCCACAAGTATAGTGCGCTGCCATAGCTACATCGCAGTTCTGGGAGCGGATCCCTGCCAAGGGACAGAATGATATCACCAGCATACTCACCCAAATTACCTTTAACTCCTCCAGCATGTTTTTAAAGTTTGTCAAGCCTGTTTTAGCACAGCATTCTTCTGGGTTTTTTGTGTTTTTTCCTGTTGCCATCTGAGAGGTTATTGCCAGCAGGTACTGTCAGCACAGTGTGGTCTGTTAAGTATGAAAATTGAAGCATTTAAGATTCTTTGTCTTTCTCAAAAGCATCTGACAAGAAGCTTCACACAAATGATCGGCACAGCTTTCAGGCTGCGTTTTGCGAGCAGGAATGAAGCCCACATCGCCTGCACACCGGGCTCATGAGCCCTTGGGTCCCAGCCCTGCAAGGTGATTAACCCAAGGCAGAAGCCCAGCCCCAGCAGGGACAGTTTCTGCTGCCTGTACCGCCTGGGATCCCAAATTAGAGGTTGTCGTGTCAGGTGGGAACCACAGACTTACAGCTGTTTCTGCTGCGTTTGGGCTAACAGCGGCATTTGTGGGGCTGCAGCCAGAAGCACGGAACCAGTGGGAGAGCCCACAGCCAGCGAGTCTCTTGTCCAGCAGAGCGCTGAAGGCGACACCTGGGATAGAGACACAGGATAATGCTCACAACAAGCCTCGAGGCAAAGCGGGTTCCAGCCTGCAGATTTTGGAAGGGGCAAACCAGCTCCCGTTCCTCTGATAGGCTTCCAGGAAAGAAGCGGAGAGTCCTGCCGCACATTCCCAGGACACACTGGAGTAGATATGGAAACCAGTAAACAGAAAAAGCCAGGCAGCTGGATTTTCAGGTCTGGCCACATGTTTGGGGAAAGGAATCCACGGACTCCAGATTCCTGTGCTCCCTTTGTCTCTGCCGATAACAGGATCCCCTGTCCTAGCAGGCCAAAACCCACCGTGCAGGTGTGTCCTTTGCACATCCAACAGGAAATCCAGCCTGGCACAGAAAGTGAAACAGTTCTGGCCTTTATGATGATGAGTTCGGTTAAATATGGAACAAGTGAAAAACACAAGCAGATCAAAGCAGAGCTCGCAACCTGTAATTAAATTAAGCTGAGAAGACGCAAGCTTGGAATAACTCCACACCATAGGATAATCCTATGTCATGGGGATAGATACCCATTCCCCTCACAGGGTTTCCAGCAGCCTGCACACTACAGACGGAGCTCACGCCACTGCGGTGTCCTGCCCCGGGGGCCTGCACCCCCTGCCCCATTTCAGCAGCTCCCCGGCCTGGGTCTGCCCCCCAGCTCTGGGGAAGGCACCCGCCGCAGGTGCCCAGCCCGCAGCTCCCGTGCAGCTCCTCAGAGCGGGCGCAGTGCAGGGGCTTGGCCACCAGCAGTACGAATAACACGTTTATAGCATACAGCGTCGTGTGATAACCTTTTCTTTTTGGATGACAAGGCTGAAAGCTCATTAAAGCTATTATAACAGAGGTTACAGGTGTAACAGAGGAGAGCCATTATGGTGTTTATGCTGTTGCAGCAACGTGTATAATTTCGTTTTCAAATTTTAATCATTTGGCTGCTAGGACAAATGGATTAGCGTGGTGATGTTTTCCAGAGGAAGACGCTGATGATGTAGTTTACAGGGCTTGATGATTTGCTCGTGTATCTGGGATTCCCTTGGGATAAGAGAGAGGATTTGATGGCTCACCAAACGCATTACAGAATCTATCTCGCTTCACCTCACTGAGTTTTGTCCCTTCTGAATTTATCTTGCCTTGTTTCTTCCCTGCTGCTTTATCTCACTCCTCAAAGTGGGGAAGGAGGAGGCAAGAAAAGCCATCTCTGTTCCTGCTCACTCGAAGCCCCAAGGTGAGCAGACCAGTGAGATCCCAGCCCCTGGCCGGCGAGACACGCCTCCGGTGATAGCAGAGGTGAGGCCCAGACTTAACTGCAGAGCCCAAGCTGATAAATTATCCCAGACTGATAAGACAATGCCCTGAGCCAGCAAAAGTTGAGGAAGTGGTGGCGGCACTGGGGAGCAGCATCAGGAAAGGCTTAGGTCAGGGAGGGCATGGGGCAGGGATGTGGCTGAGGTTCACGGAGCAGAGGTGAGGTGGGCACAGCGGGGCTGAGGTCGTAGAAGAGAAATCAACAGCATTTGAGTCTGGGGTAAGCAGAATTAATATATATCAGAGCGCCCTGTTCACACAGACAACCCCCTTAGTAAATGGATTGGACCTGGATCGGAAAATAATATAAAGCCAGTAGGATGGTGGATGGACAGAGATACCCTACGCTCACGTTGCCTCTGTGGTGCCTCCATGGGGCTCAGACTCACCCACGCCCACACCGCTCCCAGCCAGGTACACGTTCGGAGGAGCACTGTCCCTTTAAAAAATGTGAATTTGTCCAGAAATAATTATGCAGCATAAACACAGAAAAATCAACAGGGTGAATTTCGAACTAATAAAGATTTAATCTCTAAGTCATGAGACTGCATTTGTTAGGAAAATATACATACCCCTGAGAATCCAGCTACGGTTGCTATATTACACACTGTTCAGCAGCTCACTGGGCATTTTTCCAAATCCATTTATTTTTAACATCAGTCACATTATTCAATTAATTATAAAAACACTGAGGTTTTCAAAAGATGTTTCTGATAAAACTGCAGAGTAAATATGCGTGAGAACAGCAAGGATTAAAATCTCTGTAAACCTTAGCATTTGGGGCTGTTGCTATAAACAAGAGAAGTCCTCCGAGGAGGTTATTTATCAGAGTGAATCATACCAGATAACACAGGGCCTCCTCCCACACCACAAACAGAGAGTTCGTGTGTCCTTTACCTAGTGATGGAAGCGAAAGATGGACACGTCTGTCAGCGCTACGCTCAGGGAATGAGAAGTGTGAGGGACTGGGCTGGATTCTTCAGATGCTTCCAGCATTTGAGCATCCGGGCTTGGCAAATATTAAATATTTAGCAGGCTGAGCTCTTTCCCAATAAACTGAGAAACAGAAAGCAAAAAAACCCAGCCCATCTCTAGCAATGTCTCAAGGCCTTGAAAACACCAGATATCCATTGATGGAACAATCCAAGCCCTACCTTTAAAAGCAGCCTCCACAAACCCTGCTGTATGGGAAGACTGATATCTCCTGCAGTGGTTTCACTGTACCAATATAAAATGTTTTCCCAGCCCAAAGTCTGTCTATCTGCTTAACTTGGTAAGCAAGAATCATAACAATGCATTTAGCTTAATCCAGTTTTTAACTTTTATCCAAGTACGTTGCCATGTACTTTTCCTAGCAGATTTTGGGTTTTTTAAAGACTCGCATTGTGGTAGAGTTATTTGATACCTCTGATATTGTCTGCATAGATAGCAAAGATTAAAGGCAAAAGGAGTCAGGGCATCAAAGCCTGGCAAAGGGAGCCAGGACTCCCAGGCTTTCATCCAAGCTTTGCCAGACATGCAAATCAGCCTTGGGAAAGGTCCCTCCCATATAAGCCTGAACTTCTCTGCAACAGAGACTCTTAGGCACATCCCTAACTTTAAAAAATAGGCAAATCATGTTGATGATTGCAGACTCCTTCAGGACAAGGAGAGACATTTTGTTCTGCTTGCCCTTAAACGATGGAATCCTGCCTAACCAGGGATCCCAGCCACAGCACAGGACACGGCAGCAGCACATAATAACAGGGAGCCATTTTGATGAAGAGATGTGTTTAACTGGTTGCCACATCTCACACACGGAGGGTGAGACTCCAGCTCCTGGCCGTGCCTCGTGCTGCCCGCAGGGGTGTGCGGTGCCAGGGCCTCCCTCCCGCTCCAGGACAGCCAGCCCAGACGCTGCTGGTCAGCCTGACCCACGGCCCGCTGTGTGGTACCTGGAGGCGCAGAGCGAGGACGGGGTGGCCACACCGCTGCCTTTGTGAGGCGGCGCTGCCTAAGAGCGGCGCGCCTGCAGCGCTGGGACGTACCCGTTGGAAGAGATGTCACCGGGAGCTGCTCGGGCAGGGAAGGCACTGGGACAAGGACAGGGCGAGGGGTCCTGGCTGTCAGGGGGCAGAGCTGAACACGACGCAGAGACCATGTCTGTCAGAGCTGCCCCTCCCATCACCTCAGCCCAGGCAGGGACACCTCGACTGCAGGCTCCAGGAGTCGAAGCCTGCCATCCCCTCAGCCATCCCGCTCCAGCCCCGCACACTCCAGTGCCACCTCGGGGCTATGGGACATCCTGGGGGGCGGGAAGGCCCGAGGAACCCCCGTACCCCGGGGCCACACCACTGGCCAGGCAACCACACTGCACCACCCTCCGCCGCCCTCCCCGCTGAGGCGACACCGGGGCCGGGCCAGAGCCCCCCATTTCCCGCCTACCCTTCAGCCAGGAGGAGGGTCTTTGCCCAAACCGACAGCCTCCGCCTCCAATGTCCGCTCTTTCTTCCCCGCCCTGTGCCGGAGCAACCAATCAAAATCTGCCGTGCTCGGCCCGCCTCCTTGCTGCTTGCCCAATCGGGCGGCGCCGCTCTCGTGCTCCCCTCCCCCCTCTACGGGGAGGAGGGCGGCGGGAGGGGGTTACGTAGTGTCGGGCTGGTATTCCCGAAGCGCGGTAGTAGCGTTGCTCTGTCTTGTGGCTGCCTGCGGCGTTGGCGTAGCGGCCGCAGTTGGCGTAACGCTAGCAGAGGCGGCTGTGGCGGGTAGCAGCGGTGGCTGTGGCGGCTGTGCGAGGAGAGGGCAGGAGGTGCGAGCAGGGACCGGGCCGGGACCGGGCCACAGGTCGGTGGAGGAGCCCGGGAAGCGGGCTGAGACGTTTCGCAGGTCGGGTCGTTATTTTGGAGCTGGGAGGGGGGCTGAGACCTGGTTGCAGCTCGGTGCATGGGCTGGGAGGGGGGCTGAGAGCTGGCTGCAGCTCGGTGCATGGTTCGTGGAGCCAGAGGCGGGCTGTGGCCCGGCCACGGCCCAGTGCATGGCCCCTGGGGCTGGGAGAGGGGCTGAGACCTGGCTGCAGTTCACTCTGTGGTTCACGGGGCCAGGAGGCAGGCTGAGACCTGGCCACCATTCAGTGCGTGGCTCAGAAAGCGAGCTGAGACCTGACCACAGCTTAGTGCATGGCCCAGGGGTGCCAGGGGATGGGCTACAACCTCATCGCAGCCTAGTGTGTGGTCCATGGGGCCAAGAGGTGGGCTAAGACCTGTCCACATCTCAGTTCACGGTCCAGGGGACTGGAAGGCAGGCTGAGACCTAGCGGCAGCTCAGTGCAGGGGCAGAGGGGGCAGGTGTGGCTCATGGAGGGGGCTGATGGTGTGAAGCAGTCACCAGTCTGCCCCCTCGCTCTGCTCAGAGGTGGCCGTAGGAGAACGGTGCCTCTACGGAGGTGCTCAGGCCTCGGCACAGCGGGCAGAGCCACTGGATTCGCCCGCTCCCGCCCGAGCGGGAGAGGGGCTCTAACCGCACACCCGTGCAGGCAGCAGGAGCTTTGCCTGCGTTGGTTTGCAGTCATTCTTCCTCTCGGTGAGGATTGTTTACTGCCCGGTGTTCATAACCTCGTCCCTTTTAGATGCTAATCAGCTCTTGGCCTCCCTGGCTTAGGTGTTGTGTAAATGTGTAATGAAATTACCATCTCCAGCCCCAAAACTGAACTGTGCGGGGCACGGCTTGGTGTGGACCTGGTGCCGGCGGAAGGCAGCATACTCAGTGGGCCTGGCTATTTAACAGCCAGATGACCTGATTCGGTTATTATGCTGTGTAATCTGGAGCAGGCTGCTTTTCTTCCCTCTGTGCTGGTTTCTCCATTTATAAGATTCAGGTGCTAACACTTAGGGCTGGTTGGAAAAACAGAAAAGAAACAGATTTTTGCATTTCTTAAGACAGCTTTTGCTTACTCTTGCTAGACTACATGTTAGACTGATCTTGCTCTGTAAACTGCTTCCAAAGATGATGGGTGAAAATAGACCAGATTTTTATTAGTTGCTTTGCAAAACAGAAATTAGGAGGGGGATGACAACACTGAAGCTTGCTCTAGGCAAAAAGGGGAAAGAGGATGTTGGGGCCAGGCTAATTGGGGCCATACCTCTTAAGACTGGTATGAGTCTGGACTGAATATTACCCATCCAAACAGGTTTTATAGGAGGAGGAGGAGCCCAAGACTGGCTGGGACTAATTTACTCATTTCCCTCCCAAAGGCTGACCCGAAGACCTGTATGAAGGAGTTGCACAAGAGGAGGATATAGAAATTGGAAGCTCTCTGAATGTGCTGCCTGAAGACTTAAGGCTTCTTCGGAGACTCAAGATGACTTCCCAGGAGAGATGCTTTCTGGAGGGGTTGTGCTGAAGACAGAGCACTGCAGGCTCTAACTGGGACAGCTCCTGCTGGTCTGGAGCTGAGACAGACTTCTCTCCCTCCCTTTTCTCTTGGAGATGTTGCAGAGATTTAATCTGACCTTTTCCTCCTCACCTGAAGCCTGCCGTGGCGATGATCCCACAGCCAGATCCGACCACCAAAGAGAAGAGAATTGTGCGTTTGAAGCTGGGCCGTCATTGTAACTGAACTGGAATTTACTGCCTGCTTGCGCTCCTGAGCGAGTGCCGTTCCTCTGCTTGTCTGTTTGTGTTTTGAGCCGCTCCTCCCTGATCTTGTTTGGAATTCCTGGGCTTTCCACGCTGAATTTGCCCATGGCTTTCCTGATGAAGAAGAAAAAATTCAAGTTTCAGACAAGTTTCACTCTAGAAGAGCTGACTGCTGTCCCCTTTGTGAATGGTGTTCTGTTCTGCAAAATCAGGCTGCTGGATGGAGGAGACTTTGCTAGTTTATCTACCAGGTAAGAAGCTGCTTGCAGACTTGTTTCCCGGCTGTGCTTCTCTCCCTGGTTATTCTTCACTTGAGCGGTTTAGCATATGGCTACCACTTGCTTACCCCTTGATGGGATTTTAATAGTTCTGTTGTAGGGCCCCACATGCCACATCATTCTCCAGAGCGGGGGAAGAACATAGCTGGAGAGCTCTGAACCTGGGTGGTGTTGGCTGATCAGAGCTGGATTGATTTTTTCAGAGATGGGAGGGGAGGAGCGGGAGGTCGCTCCCCTGAAAGGGACTGGGGTTTCAGGATGAAATCCTCTTTCGCCCCCCCGGCTTGCTTGCCCAAGTTCTCACACGCTATTTCAGACCCTGTGCTATATTGCTTTCATGCCTGACTTGAAACTCGACTCTGTAGAAAACTGTATCTAAGCAAATCAACCCTTCCCAACTTTGCTCTCCCCCTTTCCTTCCGAATTACTGTTCTTGGTAAGAGTGGAAGTAGCTTGCTTTGCATTGCAAATTGCTGTGCAAGGAAAAACTGCTCCCTGGAGTCAAAGTTGTCAGTGTTAAAGACACAGTTTATCTCCTTGAACTGATGCCATTGCATTTCGAAGTTTATAGCTATAGTATTTTCTTTTTTATGTCATCTATCGTATTGGGATCGTTCTCCTGCACGTCTTAGAAGGTTGTTCTGCCATTGTGTATTGGCGTTTCTCTGACTCCTTCAGGCAGGTCTGTCCCCACTCCTGCTGCTAATTGCTAATAAAAACTTGCTTTGTTTCCAACTATGTACATAGATTATCACCAGCAGTATGCAAACGCGAATTCCATAACAGCCCGGACTTGCTTGCTTTCTGCCTCAAGATGTGAAGGAAGCCTTCAGTGGTTTTCAAAACTTGTTTTTTTGCTTTCCTGAGTGACTGCTCAGTTTTAAAGGTACAGAAATAGTTTGTGCTAGCTGTTAACTGCTTTATCCCAAAGCTAAAGCCTGGTTTGGTCTGGTTTTCCTCTTTGTGGTGCTACCCACTGAGCTTTCTCATTTCAGGAGAGAAGATTTTATTGGGCAAGCATAAAACATTTCTGTCTTGCAAATAGCAGTGGTAGGGCATTGCTCAAAGCAACCTCCTCTGAAGTCTGTAGAAGCCGTGGGCGTGGAACACCTCCAAAAATGGACTTTGAATTAATTTCTCTTTTGAAGAAAATCTATCAAAAGAGCTTTTCCTTACAGTGTTCTCCCCTGAGGCTAGATCCTTGGGTTTGGTGGAAGCAGCTTATCTAAGGAATTCAAACAGTATGTGAACTTGGAAAGACATTAACCCCTCTGCTTCCCAGAGTCATAATAAAATGAGTTGAACTGGAGGGTGTCTCAGGAAAAGCCTGTGCTGAGAAATGTCAATCTTCCTCTCCTTGTCTTCCCTGAAAGCAGCTTCTCAGAGCCGTTGCTGGAGTTTGCTGATGCTGCCAGCCGTTTGGGTTGCGTTGGGTTGTTTTCTGAGCTGGCTGGGGTTCAGCAGTTTGCTCAGCACAGTGCGTTGCAGATGTGTTCCAGCAGCAAAATCATCTGTAATTTAAACCAAACACATACATTACTCTCAACCAGCTTGATTGCTTATAAACGAGCAAAGGGGAAGTAGGCTGTTGGGTTTGCCGCCTTCCCCCTAACCTGTCTGTGCTCTAACTGAAAGCACATGGAAACCTGTTCCTGCTTGAAAAGTTACGGGTCTCAGTGGTATTGAGTCATTTGACCTTTTCCAAATATTTTCCCCTGTTGCAGTTAGAGAAACTTCAGGAGGGATGAATTTCCAGGAATGGTGAGGGGAAGAGTTACTGTGTGGAAGGGCTCCCAGATCATGCCTTGGCTCTGCTCTGTGCTCCTCAAGTCATTTCCATGGCCTTTTTGATACTCTTTGGATCTGGGGAAAGATTAAAGGGAAAGAGATGCTGTGCCCGTTTTGTGTCAGAAGTCTGTACGTTATTTAGGATCTGTGATTGTTTCTCTGAAATCAATCATTTCCAAAAACGATTGCATTTGAGGTTGTAATGTCTGTCAGGTCATCTTATGTGAGCTGCTTACGTAAAAAAGTCTGGTGTTTGCTCTGCAATCGATTTGGGCTTCTTCTGTGGTCTGTGGCAATAGGAGGTATGCAGCTATGATTGAGCAGATCAGTAGCTCTTTCTGCCCGTGAGTTTTCAGAAAACTGATCTGAACAAGGTGTCCCATGTAGTTTGGAGTCTGTAAATGGCGGGGAGAAGTAGATATAGGAACTCTTCATGGGACATGTTAAATCAGTTTTCTTTTTTCTCGATTAAGTGACCTATGATGTGGAAAGAGGAGTCTTGTCTGAGAATATAAGAATCTCCAGAGACAGATTTTTCAGGTTATTTACAATAGACTTACTTGGCAGCTTGTGCACGTCTGTGGCGAGAGGTGGGGATGTGATATATCCAATGAGTTGCCAGGTGGCACCAGGTTAATTTGACCTGTGATCAGAGCAGAAGCGGGAGGCTGTACTGCCGGCTCCCGTCAGCCCGTCGCGGTCCCGAGTCCACTTCAGCCCGGGTTGCAGGTACCGGCTGCAGCCTGGCGCTGTGGGTCCGGTGCGGCACACGCCGGCCGGGACCCCCTCCCCGGCTGCGAGCTGCTCACGCCTCCTCTGCCCAGGCTGGGACAAACCAGCCTGGCTGGAGGGGAACCTGTCTGAAATGCATTAAGACTTAAGCTCTGAGGAATTCAAGGCACTCTGGAAAAGGTCCAGGTCCTGTCAGCACATTTGGCTTTGGGGATCTGCCTCTCTTGGGGTCTCTGGTTTGTTTTTTTTTTTTTTTTCCTTGCAGGCAGGTACCCTTTTCCACACTTGCTGTGCTCAGGCCTTGCATTAAACCATGGGTGTTTTAGTGACTAAAGTTGCAGCTGTAAATTTCCTTTTGCTCGCCCTTTCCCCTCCCTTTGTAAAGTTTCCTTATGCTCTGGCGGGGCTTCTGAGGATAAGACTCACCCGTTTCAGTTTACAGAGCTTTGCGTGAAAAGCTTCTATTGTCTGTGGCTTTATTGCCCTCTCATTGGATTACAGAAGTTGGTCTTCTGAAAATGCATCTGAGCCAGGTGTAGGCCAGGCAGGTGCTGTATTTCCCCACGGAGAAGTATTGGTATATTCCTTGAACAGAATTAATCCAGATACTTAAATAGCACAACCGCCAGTGAATTCAGTTGCCTCCCAAATATCTTTAAAAATAGCAGACGCAGAGCAGTAGGGATGTATTCATGGCAACCGTTTTTGTGAAGCAGATGGGCTGCTGCGTTTTGTACCAGTTTGAAGCTTTTTTAGGGGGCGTACATCTTTGTTCCTAGAGAGATGATACGATAAGCTCATTGGGAGGTTTTGGCAGGGGCCTAGATGTCCAAATGAGTGCCTAAAGCTACAGGCTGATGTAGTACGTACATGTACATCTTTGGGTATCACAGAAGAGGAAGGCTTGATTAAATTCCTCCCCCCTCCTGCTTACAGTGTCAGTTAATGTTGAGTGACAGCCAGATGCTCTTTACCTCGGTGCTGATTGATTTCTGGCTGCGTGTTGGCAGCAAGCGTTGCCGGTGCATGATGTGAAGGAAGTGGAAAGCCAGGTGTTATCCACAGACTCCTGACACTTCATCCTACGGTGTTCTGTTAGCGTGCCAACAGTTTCACTCTGGTATTTGAAGGAAGGGATTGTACTCTGAAAGCCCCTGGCTGACTCTAGAGGAAAGACTGTTTTGCATGGGTTGAGCAACTTTGAGGGCATTTCCTACCTTCCTCGTTGTCTTCTGAAGGCACCTCAGACTGTATTTCCTTTGGGACCATGCTTTTCCAAGCACACACAGCATTTCAGCTTGGTTTTCTGATCCTGGCACTTCGCCGCCAGTTTGAACCAAAGAACGTAGTCTTCTGCAACCCAGCAGCTGTTTGTGTGCAGGCTTGATCTGGGAAGAGCTGAGCCTGTTAGGGTGGTCTGGCCTCCGAGTATTTTGGTGCTGTAAGCCTGAACTAAGAATGTTCTTAGCCTTGCAATTTTTAATTGAGTAAGAGTGAAAGGCCACTTCCTGCACTGCATGCTTTTTTTTGTGTGTGTGTGTAAAGCTGCATCCAGAAAGCCAAAGGAAATGCTGATATTTGGGGAGGCACCTCATAGCAATAGCTCCCTGTGGACTGAAGTCAGCTTTTGTGTAAGTGTGGCTTTGTCATCCTTATGTAGATCCAGACCTAAAGCTACTTGCTTTCCTCAGCTGACGGGATGCAAAGCATCGTTATGTCTTAGTGGTATACACAACTTTTTCATTTCTGTAGGACGTAAATAAAGGGGGAGAAGCATTGCCCTGCTAACACTGGTGTTCTGGGTTCAGAAACCTTCGTGAAGGGAGGTACAAGTCATCCCACCTCTGAAATGCAGCTGTGTCTCAGTGGTGAGAGTTCAAAATCAACTAATTCACTGTCTTCACGTAAATAGTCACTGTGCCTGATGTTACAGGATCCTTCAGGTTCACCACATTTGGCTCTTACAGACTGGAAAATTGTTAACTGTTTGGTTAATCAGAGACTAAAAGACTGATTCAGCCCAGTTGAGATCTAAATCTTCACTGCTGTCTGCATTAAAACAAAGGTTAGGTAACTAAATAGTTTCTTCCAGAGTCAGCATCCCCAAGAGGGGAAGAAAATTAGCTGTGCTGAAAGGAGAGGATCACAGGCTGAGTTCTGCCTCTTGATTTGAGCGGGATTGCCAGGGTGTAGTAGAGGAAGGAACTTGGTTGTGGCTTTAAACTGTTCTCCCAGTTCCATATTTTAGGACGACGTGCGCTTGGCTCTATCCTCTGCTACAGCATGTGGTGTGACAACATATTTTAAAAATGGTTTTTTTTGCAAACATATCTGAAAATGTAGACCTTCCCTATGTATAAATATATTCCTAATATACAGATCGAGAGAGTGAGTTTTAATGCTCCAGAGCAGCTTCACATGCTAACATCCTTCTTTCCAGACTGCAGCCTCAGGAGTGGGCTGGGGATGTTAGCGGAGGAGGCATTTGAATACAGCCTCTAGAAATGGTTTGCAATAAAATATAGCCTAGTTCAAGATAATATTAAGGCATAGTACCTGCACTGCCTGCGTTCTGAAACAAATATAGAGAAACTGGACCGCAAAGATGATAAAAAGGGGTTTCATTCCAGCAGTGTAGCTAAATGGAGATGAAAGTCGGGAGAGCAGAAGCAGTGGATGAGTTTTAACTTCTGGCAAGTTGAGGGTGTTCGAAAAAGTGCAGAAGTGATAGAGCACCACAAGGTCCCCGGCACAAACCATCTTAAGCTGCACTTTGAATTTGCAGAGCATTTCTTTCACCTTTTCTGAGTTCTGGCTGCTACACCTGCAGGGTCCAACTGCAGAGGCTTTGCGGTGGGTTGATTTGCTTCGTGCCAGACTTGCCTCTTCCTGTCACCAGTCACCGCATTGGAGCCTGTCACAAGACAGGCAGAATTACGTTACAACTTTCCTGCCGTGGGGGCTGTATCCTGTTGAGTAAAGAACAGTCTCTGTTCGTGCTCTGCCTCCTGTTCCGCCTGCTGTTGCTCAGGCAGGGGCTGCTTTGTTGACCAGAAGCTGTAATCTAAAGTGCTGTAACCGATACGCTGTGTGTACAGCATCAGTAAATATGTTCAGATACAGCCGGCTTTCAAACTTCCCCCTCATCGCCGATTCTGAACTGGCATTTGACAGCTAAATCTTAGCAACAGCCTTATCTGTGTGACTTAAGCAGTCCTTGGCTCAAAAAATGACTCATTGGAAATTAATGTGCTACTTTGAGACTGGGGCCCTTTGGCCTGCTTGATTTGTAGATGAGGCGCTTAGGGACATGGTTTAGTGGGCATGGGGGTGTTGGGTTGACGGTTGGACTCGAGGACCTTAGAGGTCTTTTCCAACCTTAGTGATTCCATGATTCTATAATTCTACGATTCTATTTACAGGGTGGGAATACTATCAGCTGTGGCCAAGGACAAGGGGAGGTAGGAGACAGTGCCCCCCCGCCTTTTAAGACATGTATTTATTTCTGAAATACAGGGGAAAACCTAAATGGCTTCCAGTCTGTTTATTCTTTGTGCTCTTGAGCTGCCATCAGTGTTGACTCTAGCTTTGCAGCTGTATTTCAGAGGAATTCATGCATGCCTTCGGGAGCCTGTGGTCTCACTGCACAGTGGTTGGTATTTTAATAGGCCATAAGTTGCCAATGGCAAGTTGTTCTGGTACCAGTTTCTAGATAAATGAGGTAGGTACAGATTTATTTCTTATTAGTATTTTATTGCAGGAAGCTACATCTGGTAGTGTTTCAGGAAAGAAACTGCTGTCTCCCTCAGATCAGAAACCTCCCTCACTTCATGGCAAGTCTGCATGCTCACAAGCCTGACGGAGCGGGACGGTGAGCTCTCGCAGCATCCACCTGCACTTGGCTCTGTAAGGTCTCATCCGTGCAAGGACAGACGGATGTGGCTCTGTATGTGGCCTCCCTTTTTCAAACAGGGTATGTTCTGCATCCTCTGTGGGCTGCCAGCTCTGCGCCGGGCTTACAACCTGCTCTGAAATGGGTCAGGAATTATTTTGTAGCTGTGGCTCATTGTATAATAAAACGGAAGCCTTTAGGAGTGCCCTGGACCAACATTTGGATCTGCTTGTTTCTTCTGTAATGGCCCGTGACCTCGTATCAGTAATCCGTGCTGTAAAGGTAATTGTTTCAGGTGTTATTTCAGGTGGCTGGATGTGTTACCCCACCCCAGTACCAGCTGCTTACACTGCAGGATGAGAGGCTGCTTTTTTCTTGCAGTTTATTCATATTATGCCAAGTGCACTTGCTAGGAGACACGATACACATCACTATCGTAACTCTGGACTTGGCATTATGATCTCTCTGGTACCATACAGTGGGACTCGGCATCTCATTTTAGTGCCTGGGTTTGAAAGGCACTTCCCAGTAGACAAACAGTTCTGCCTGTGTTCACTGGATGAACAGCCTTCTTGTTTGGTGTATTTTTAATCTGATGAGCAAGAAAGCGAATTGTTCTGCAGGATTCGAAACTGCTGATCTTCATGGATGTCATTTTTACGTGCTCCTCTTGAGTCTCCCATGTAGCTCAATTGATAAGGCTGAGATGTGGGAAAGATTGAGGAAATGGGACTGGGTTATGGGGATGAGGAAGAAAATGAAGAGGAAGCACATGGAGACTAGAGGACTGGGAGGAGGCAAGTGTGGAAGAGACAGGATGTTCTAGATAAGCAATAGGCTATACAGTCTATGTAACGGATGCTTTCCCTGGATAGAAAGTAGCTGAGCTGGCAAGACAGCAGGATTATGCCTTTCCTTTGGCTGAATTTATCATACTACTTTAGTGAGAGGAGGCCTTGAAGGAGGTCCCATGTTGTAGTAGGAGGTGGGACTGAAGCTAAAAATACTTGTATGGCTGCGTGCTGTATTGTAAATAAGAAATTAACTCAACTGTCTGTTGAGCCTGAAAGCACTGACGGTGCTTACATGGGAGGAAGGAAGAGAGTATATGGATTTACTGTCCTGGAAGGGCTAGAAAGCCACAGCATTAACTAGCAATGCAGCTTTAGACACCTACAGAGACCATCACCCCTGCATGTGGTTGGTAACTAGCCTGAAATGTGCTCACTGAAATAAACAGCTAAAGCTAGAAAATGTTTTTTTGGGATTGCTGCTTCCTCGAGCTGCATGTTTGCCTCAATGAGGCAAGTCCCTTCTCTTGCCACTCAATGTACCAAATGCAGAAAACGAAATTTAAGGTCTTGTTTAGAGCCTTTCAGAAATTACCAAGCTTTGTGCTCCAGTCTGGCTTTGCCAATGGAAAAGCAGGTCAAGGAACTTGTAATAGGAAACCCTGTTTGAAAGGGATGTGGCCTCAGGGTTTCATTTTGGGGTAGTCACATACCTCCATTTTTGCTTCCAGAATAAAACTTTTTGTATGAAATGACTGTGGCAAGATGTTTCACTAATGGATATTGGGTTAATGATCAACAGAGACTCCCTCAGCCAGCTGCCACATGAAAGACTGGTCAGCATATGCCTACCTGTGCTCCTGCGCTGCAGCTGGAGTTTTCATTCCTCCTGAAATGCAAGTGATGAGTGTAAGGAGCACAAAATGGGGAGGCCAGAGTGAACCCTGCCAAAGGTTTCCTATTGCCTTGTTCTCTGTTTTGTTTCCAGTCCTTAAGGGATAATATTGCTCATCAAAATAAAAATGCAAATGGCCGGGAGAGGGGGAAGGAAAGGCTTGTCTGGAAAAACTCAGGCTTAGAGAATTACTTGTTTCCCCTTGTATCAGACTCTTTCAGGCTTTATCCGTGTTTGAAACAGCAAAGGTGAAGCTGGGTGTGGTATCATGGTTTTCAGTGGATTTTTGTTCGCATGTGTATAGGTTGGGAGAAGGTTGCCAGCTTGGCTGTGTTTTCATCATGCTTTTTCTGTTTCTTTTGCTAGTTCCTGTTCTTCCCATCATCGCCTAGGCTGTCCCTGCGTGTCACGGAACATGAGGGAGGAATCTAGGATATTTGTAATTCAGCAATCTTTCCAGATCTCTTAATGCTCCATTGCCCTGGAACAGAGCAATAGTTTGTGTTCACACTTTGACGTAGACTTGCTGTACCAGGTCAGCCCCAGCTAGCGCAGCATCCTGTTTCCAGACTAAGCAATAAGGGCTATTCAAGAGGTAGTCTGCTTGCCTCTGTTACAGATTAATTATGCAGTAACCCTTCTGTAGGAAGGCTCTTTTCCTGGCTTCTGTCAGCGGCCTGCTATGTTTTATCTCATACTTCGGTAACACTGGGCAATTGCGTCTGCATAAATGTTGAATTCCTTTCAAATACAGTGCTGCTCATCTTCTGCCTTCAGTAGCCTGCAGTGCTCCATGCCGCAAGGCGAATTCTGTGTTGTGGAGGAGTGTATTTCCTATAACTGTTTCTTACGCTTGCTGCTTTTCAGCGTTGTTGAATACCCTTTTTCTGCTGTACTGGGAGTAGCTGATCATACTCTGATTGGCCACTGTTCTCTTTAAGGTCCGTTTCTGATGTAGGTTTATAGCAGTGGCTTTTCCTGCTTTCCGTGCAAGTACGTCTGTTCTTTCAAAATAAACCTGCATGTTGTCTTCCCTCCAGAAGTGATGCATACACATCTCCAATGTCATTTGCTCTCAGTAGGGGAGAATCAAGGGAATGTGTCTGAATACAGCTGATAGTGACAGCCACAGAGGAGGTAGAAACTCTCTGATCCTCAGAAACCTGCTCCTGGCAGCTGAGCAGTGGGAGCCTATGCTAACATCTCCCAGGGGCTTAACCAGCACCGACTGCTGTTGCAAAATGCAGAGCTCTCCCGTATTCTGCTTTTAACCAAGAGGTAATTTATGAAATTACCTTTCTCTGATTAGGACAAGTTGCATCATGAGATATTGGTCTTTCTTAGAGAATTGCGTTTGCCTGGAGCTGTGGCTCTTTTGTTAGAGCAAAAGCAGCTCTAACTGCTGTCTCAGACCCCTTTCTCTCCTCTCCTCTTGCTGGCTTGGAACCATGTCATCATACCAAGCCTGACACACTCCGGATTTGGGCCAAAAGGGAAGGGAGAGTTGGGATAGGCAGGGTCTAGAAATCCCAGCCCATCACCACCAGTATGGTGATGAGTTGGGAGCAGCAGGATTTACTCAGCAGCCTTTTTTAATTTGCAGACCTCTTCTGCTGAGTAGCCTTTTTGCTGATAAACCCTAACAGCGATAGATACTGATGGAAGGGACAGAGATTCAGTGAGAACATGTTTGGACCTTGTCCTTAAAACCAGTGACCTGGTTTGTACTGCTGAACGGTGCCTTTATAAAGGAACCATCATAAAACACCTGTATTCATTGTGGAATGAAAAAGCTGCTGTTAACATATAAAGGGCTTTCTCCTGGACTATTGTATTGGTTTTGACTAAACGTATACTGTATAGAAGTGATTCATAGAGGAACATGTCTGAGCATGGTAGGGTGTTACCTCTTGGGTAACTAAACCTACTTTTAGCACCAGGGTTGACTTCAGGCAGCTTATTTACTGAAGGGCTCTTCAGCGTACTCAAGCCAAATTGCAGTGATGTTACATCACATGGTATTAATGAAGTTATTCCAGAAATGAACTTGGCCTCATGTGCAGGTTAATTTGCACTATAAAGACTTCTCTGGAACAGCTATATTGGCAAACTCTCCTGGTTGAAACAGGGCTGATATTGGCAATAAAATGTCTCTTAACTATTCTGGCATCAGTATGTCTTCACATGCCATGAATCTGCCTTAGAGGCAAAAAAGATTTGTCTCCATGTACATCACTTGAGTCAGGGATGTTGTTCTTAATCTTGAGTCGATTCCTTTCAGGGTTTTCATTTTCCAGATTTACTATCCCAGCAAAGCCCTGGAATATGGTAGGGATATTATCAGTTCTCTGTGCTGGAGTTTACATTGCTGTCTTTCTTCAGTTGGAGTTTAAATTTAGTCAGCAAAAGGCAAATCTGGAATGTCTCAGAATGACAGCTAACACTTAAGGGGATGAAGAAAGTTTACAAATATATCAGCAACAGATAATCGGTGAATCTTCATTTTACATCTACAGTCTGTCAGAAGTGAAAAGGCTTTCCAAGCTACAGCGTGATACAGAAACACGTATTGCCTCTGAAATATGGTAGGTTAATCTGCTTTAATCTTACAAGAATCTGTACAGAACAAATCTCAGAGTTTTTCTGCAGCACTTGGGACCTTCTGAAGCTTTAGTTCCTCTATCTGTTAGAACCACAGGGGAGATTTGAATTGTGATTTGTCCAAAGGGCAAACGGGCCCTGGGAGAGTCAGGATTTGGTTTTTTCCTCTTTTAATTTTTGTGTTTTTTTACTGTGCAATCGACTTGGTAATGAGCCTGAACACTCGCTCCCTCTGTGCCCTCCATCCCCCAGTCACATGGAGGTCTCCCAGCTTGGGTTTGCTCATCCCCTGTAACTCCAGCTGCCTTGGCTGGAAGCACAGGTCAGGGTTCAGGAGCCCTTTTAGTTAAGTTGTTCCCTTGCCTGTTTCACGTAGAGCATGTTTGATTGTTCAGTGGTCGTAGTTGTGAAGAATCAGATCTGAAAGGTGTTTTTGCCCAGAGTTAGACGAGTTCTTCAGAGCGTGCTGGGTGTGAACTGCAAGGTAGCCCACTCTTCTGCAGCACAGAGCAGCCACGGGAGCAAGAGGAATGACATGCCTGAGGCAGACTGGAGAAGGCAGCACCAACGTAGAGCAACCTGAGTGTAGTAGCTGGTGGCTGACCTGGGCAGACCCAAGGGAAATCTGCAGCGCAGGCCTGTTCTTGCTTCTTTTGAAACTGAAACCCTTGTGAATTTGCTTGTGAGAAGAAAGCACTGGTGGTGGGCTTGGCAGCCTGGCACATGGTTCATTCTTGGCTAATCCCACTCCGAAGTAGTCTATCAGAACAATAGAAGTAGGAGTTGGTGTGGTGACTCAGCGCATGATCAGAGTTCAAAAAAAGAAATTGCGTCTTTTGGTGTTCAATACGCACGTTATTACAGACTTGTGTTTCAGTAACTGAGTCATATATCCAGTTATTCCTTTCCTTACGCTTAAGAGTTTGGTGGTTCTTTGCTTGTGATGATTTTGCTCCTGGCACACATCCCTGGCTTCTGACCAAAAAGAGCTTGTGCTCTGTAGATGTGGCAAGAAGTCCTTGGATATGTGCTACTTTGGGTTGGTCTGTCTTCAGCACAGTGTGTAACAGTAGATGTATTGCACAGCATTTACTGTTACAGTCTCTTCTTGTCTTTGTTTTCCTCATGTCTGGCTTTTCTTCTCTGCTTCGAGATGGCAGAATGTAAATTATAAATACCTCAAAGCAGACTGGCTCTGCTGGGCACGTCCTGTCTGTAAAGTGCCATCCATGTACACGTCCCTTGCTGTTCTGCAGCTGAATCTGTTAGAATTATTTCCCCTTGCCTTCTCCCTGCTCCACCCTTACTTACCCTTCCAAAACTCATCTGACTTGTTCCATAGCTTAAGTTTTAAAGGGTCATTATTCTGTGACTTTCTTTCTCCATTTGGCACAATTTTTATTTCGTTATGCAACTTCTGCTGTAGCGCTCGGTCACCAGCTGCATGCTATTTTTTAATAACTTCCATTGTTTCTCATAGTATTTTTAACATAGTTCATGTTAGGAGGAGCTTAAAGGTTTTAACATTTAGATACAAGGAATGGTTGGAAATATTTTTTTCTAGAATAACCCCTCTAGGTTTTAGAAGCCCTGGATGCACTCCAGTGCAGTGATCTGGAGTACATGAGACGGACTGCACTGGAAAGCTCTTGCCTATGGGACGTTCTGCATGAGGTGCAGGATTTCATGTCTGTCACTTACAAAAGATGTGTCTGGATGCACGTGACTGGAGTCCAGACATAACTGAATTACTGCCGTTCAAAGAAGCTGTTAATACACAACTAGGAATGCTGATGCTGGAGGGTTTTCTACTGGTGATTGACTGCCACCCCCATTCTCCAGTAGGTATTATCACTCCCTGGCTCGTACTGGTGGACCTTTATCGAGATTGATCACTGCCTTGGAGGGAACTGTAATACGCAGTTCAAAAGCTGTTCTACGGAAATAGGCTTCTTCTGGAAATAAGGTTAAAGCCATAAAAAGTCAATCACTTGCCTGCTAGATACCAGCTTATTTCCTAAGGAGGATTTCTAAGTCATTCTTTGTATCCTGTTTTTATTTCATGCTCGCCTCGTTGTTTTTGCTCCGGTTCTTTTGTCGCCTGCCTTTCACATACTTGGTGCTGTCGTCATCTGCCCTGTCCCCCAGTGAAATGCTCTTGACTGTTCCTTACCTTGGTTTCTCAGCTGTGGTTGAAGTTTCTTCCATTAGCTTTTTTCTTTCCTGTACAGTTGCTGTTAATCGTTTTTCCTGTATTTGTCTCTTCTCCAGTCAAATAGGGATTATGCAAGCTGTGCTGCTAACTGCATAAGTGGAATCTCATTTCCTGAGCTGACTTTCCCCTACTCCTCCTTCCCTGTTCACAATTCCCCCACCTCCCCAAGTGCCAGCGAACAGCAGGAGCAGATGGATGTACATCCATCTCCTGGTGTGAGGCAGAACTAAGCAAGCATGGTGAAGCCATCCAGAAGTGTTGGAGCTTGCCTTGTTCCCCTCAAAAATGCTGGGTCGTGTGAATGCTTCATTCTAAAAGCATTGGTGTTCAAATTTGGCTTTAGAGAGCCCATACGTATCTCCCCTCTGGTGTGAATGAAGAACTAAATTGAGAGGTATAAGCTAACACGCAGAGGAGGATGTGGGTAGGTGTCTCTCTCCAGCATGGGTCATTGGAATGGATTTGCTGGGAATTCAGAAGTGAATTTTGTGAGTAGGTGGTGGATGTGATGACCTTACTGCTGAACTCTTGTTTAAAATGCTTGCAGTGAAACATCCAAATAAGACTTGTTTCAAATGACAAAGGCTTGCTTAGTTCTCTTAGTAACACAGCCTGCATCATCTGTCTCTGAGCCATTTTTCCATCATAACTGCTAATGTCTACTACACAACAACCAGCACTTGTCAGCTGGAGAATACTGGGTTGTTTGCAGTGGGGGAGACATCCAGCTCTTTGGGTTGGCAGTTGTTCTGGTCAGTGATGTAAGCCCAGTCAAAACAGAGTAACTTTATTGTTAAGAGCTACTTGCAGCCCTTTCTGTTCTGCTCAGGGAAGGCAAAACCCCTCCATGTAAATAACACGCCATAAAGCACTTGGACACCTCCAGGTTAAACTGTCCTGGATTTCCATGCATTGTGTATCCAGCTGTTTTTTTATGATCCTGTGTGGTGTTTCCTGAGGTGTGTCGCCTCTGATTCTTGGGATACGTTTCCACTGAGCTTCCAGCACCAATTGCTGCATCGTGTTTGCTTCTGCTTTCTAGCTGTGTTTGGCCTGCTTGAGCTTGACAAGATAGAAAAGATGGCAGCCCTAAGCTTTTCCTAATGTGATACATTCCCGCGCTGCTGTTCGGTGTGCTGTCTGCTGAGGGTGCTGCTTGTTTGCTGTTGATTTCTCTCCTTTTGCTTGCCAGGTATCTGGATGGCAAAGCCTTAGAGCTGCAGTTTTCTTTAATAAAAGTGTGCTGCAGTGGAGTGCCCTGTCCTAAGGCTGTTATTTGGAGATACCTACAGCTTTTGGATCATATATCTAAACCAGTTAATGGCTAAATGAAGGCTTACTTGCTCTTATATATGTTTTCACCCACATTCGTATTTTCTATGCTTTATAGGCAGTGATTAGGCCCTCTGTTTGTAGCAGGACCTGCTGTGTCTGTAGGATGATAGAAATTTTGGCATGCTGTGAGCATTGTGTGAATACTGGTTACTGACCTGGGCATCTTAAAAAGTCCGTTTTGAAACGGGTTTTTCAGAGACTTTTCCTTGCCCTTACCAAAGGTCTCTCATACAGCTTTGCACTAGATAACATGGTTAAAATAGTAACTATCTTCTCCAGAGCATAACGCAGGATTGTTCCAGACTTTGCCAAGCTAAGGGAGTGTCAGTGGTCCTGATCTAATTCAGCCTTCGGAAGTGCTGGGGAATAGATGAGGCTGTCTCTGCAGCTGAAAGCAGAGCCACGTAAAGAAATGCTGTAGAAGATACGTGATGTTGCCCTTCGGATGCAATCTGCTGAAATAACTTGATTGAGGGGATTGTACCTGTATTGCTGAGGTTGTGTTACCTTCCTCCCCAAAAGACCCACTGCTGGTGTACATCGGGGCCCCTTCAAGGGCTGCTTTTCAATCCTTTGCACTTAAATGAATCTGAGCTGGGACTTGGCTCATCGGCCTCTTTAAAATGGTGTTATCTTTCTTGTGCCTTATCAGATCGAGATGCTGCTTCAGTGATGTTGCACTCCTGCGTGCAGTGGTGAACCAGCGAGGAGGATGCAGAGCACCGTCTGCTGCGAGCAGGCAGGAGGATTAGTTCTGCTTGAAGGGTCTGACACAGAGAAGGGGGATAGTGAGCATGTGGGTTGGGCATCACAAATAGGAAAGCTCGCCCTCCCTCTTTGTGTAGATGAGGACGAAATCTGAATAAGCAGCTCTTTGTGTGCGCTTATCTATATACTGTCTCATTTAGCCTGAGGTTTTCCCACATCTGCTCCCGTGCATGAAACATCAGACTGAAACACATTGCTCTACTGAAATGTTTGGCATTAGAAAGCTATTTTTTGTTGTCGTTGCCCTCCCAGTAAGCCTATGGCCTTCTAATGACGTTTCATACTTTTAACTGTCTTATGTGTGACTGCTGCCATAAAGTAAGAGTGAAACATCTGCTCTTCTAAATGTTCCAGCAAGGCAAAACTGTTTCAGCGGGTTGTGTGTTTGAAGCATGATACCCAGTTGGGCGCGACTCAGCTTTGAGTCTGTAAATAGAAGTTTTAATCTCTGTCCTAGTGTTTCATTAGCTAGGTTTTCATGTGGGACAGAGGCCCACGGTAGCCTAAGATAGCATGGGTCGTACACGTGGCCTTTTTCTAGAAGTGTTTGCTTTAGCTAACTTGCAGTCATAGTGAGCTTTGTGGCTTTCTGTAACAGTGCTACTCTGTCCGTGGCACTAAAATCACAGTTGGTAAACATCTCCTCCCTAAAGTCTGTTCATCGCGTGTTCCTCCGCCTATCTCCAGAGCTGCAGTAAGGCTGTGCATGAGATCCAAACCCAAAGAGGCCTTGGTGGCTTCACCGAGCACACGGCTACTTCTGTAAAAGTAGATAAACCGGTGGATCGCTGCTGTGCATCATGCCTGTAACTTGGATTCATACTGTGCTATGGTGAAACATCTTCTAATTGCCTTTTTTTTTTTTTGGTAAATCTTCTCAAGGGGTAGGATGGTGGCTGGGGGATGCAGTAAACTCTCCCTTCTGACTGGTCAAGGAGCTGGAGGTAGATGAGCAGCTCCAGGGTTGGAAGAGCCCAAGAAGCTCCTTCTGGAACTCCACTTTTCACAAAAGCTGCCGCAGGGTTGCATCAGTTTATTCTGAGGAGGTATATTTAGGTCTGGAAGAGTAATTACACAGCTTTGAATAAGTCTCGAGTCAGAAGAGGGCAAAGCTTAGCTTGGCAGGGATTCAACCTTCTGGGAGTCTTTTTGCAAAATGGTACAAACAGCTTTTTTAAAATAAAACTTCTGAAGACCCGTTGAATTGGCACCTAGTACGAGGCATTGGTCTGATCTATTTCTGGCTCTCCAAACACAGAGTAAAGCTTAAAATTAGACACTTCTGGTTTTAAGCTGTTAGTTTCTCCTTTGCTTTTAGGTTCCTTGTGATTAGGATGGAAGGAAACGCCTCTCGGTGCAGCCCTCACCATGCTTCTTGTGTGATTTTGGTTTCTGTGTGATGGTTCCTAATTGTACATCAGAGAATATTCTAGGGCTAAATGCAAAACTGCTCCTCATCTGAGTCCGCCTTTTTCCCCTATTTTAGTGTTCTCTAATTACCAGCTTAACGATAGCTTGATGGGAGGTGGATAGACAAAGCTCATCGCTTCCCCAGAATGCCATCTTTTGGAAATGTGGAACTAATTTTTTAGAGTTTGGCTTGAAACAATAGTGCTGTCGCTTGCTTGTCTAATGATACTGACCCAGCCCCCACCCTTAAAAACCACTCTTTAAAGTAAAACAGAAAGTTGAAAGTTGTTGAATGATTGTGAAACTTGTGACTGGAAAGCAGCTTTGCATTTTATCTTGTAAACTCCTTTCCGCCCTGTGCAGACTATTCTGAAGACATAAAAAGCCCCAAGCTATGCATGCACCTGCAGCTTGGGTTCGTGTTTGCGGTGCTGTGGGTAACATAACCCCCCCCAAATCCTTTTCCTAATCCCTTGCGCCGTGTGGTATCGACAGCAGTTTTGGAAAGCCAACATACATCCCTAATAAGAAGCAGAATGTCTGTTAGCAGAGCTTATGCTAACAGCAAATTAGCTATGAAGGAGCTCTTTATTACTAATCAGTACTTTTTGCCATGTTTTGAAGTAATTAGCCTTCATTGGACTTAACAGCATCTAGCAGATGCTTAATCATAGCTGCATTGTAATACGAGTGAGAACTCATGAGTAAGGAAACTTGCACGCTGGAGCAGTTCTTGCCGATCCTACTGACGAAGCAGCTGCGGGGAGCCAGGCACATGCGATGGGCGTTCGGGAGCTGGAGCTTAGTCACTTAAATATTCACTTGTGACAGGAGTTAGAGCTCTGAGCCGTGTTTGTGAACGAGGTTTGCAGCAATGTGCTGTTGTACCTGCCTGATCTGAAGATCCTTTGCTTGTAGCTGCCTTCCAAGATGCAGCTTGAAGCTCTGGTGTCGTTAGCAGAATTAGCATTAGCCTTGCTTTCTAGAAAATAGCGGTTCCTTTTTAAAGACAACTAATGCTGCTAAAATATTCTGTGTTTTCTGCATCCCATATACCTTCCTTGCATTTCTGAAGCACGTGTGTTTGCAAGCATTTTTCTATTCTGTTGAATTCGTTTTTTCATCTGTATCTGAGTTTTCCTTCCTTTAGGTCATTCAAGATTCTACTGTTAAGTCAGGTTTAAGGCACCTCACATCTGAAATTTAACTTTCCTAATTTGGCTGGCTCAGTGAATATTTTATTATAGGCAAAGCCTTTTTAATCCCTCTGGAAGCGTTTCTTCTGTCTGAAGGAGCTGGAGTGAGTTGAGTGGAGCAATGAGAACCAGATCTCATCTTGAATTAATCCCAGATTCAAAGGTATTTTCGGCACTTAGATGTCTCACTTTTCAATGACTTCAATAGCTAGCCTTAGTTCTGTCTGGAAGGAGTTTAAGTTCACCGCCTGAAGGAGTTGCTGCCTTCTGTTTTCCCACGTTTTAAACAGGGATGATCAGCCCTTATCTGCATTAGAGAGGATTACAGGTTTCAGTTATTTGTCAGCTACTCTTTTTCTGTTCTCTGTGTTTGCCTTGGCCAACACATTCAGGTCCCACAAAATAGAGGACTAGAGGAGACCTCCTGGGTCAGGATCCAGTCCCTGGTGTCTGTCCTGTTGGGCTCACCTCGGGGTTGCAGAAGGGCTTGTTGGGCTGTGCGCCAGCTTCTGCCCCTTCCTTCCCAGCAGGAGAGTTGAGGCAAGACTGATCGTTCTCCCTTTTGCCACCGATCTCTTTGGCTCGCACCGTGCCTGGGTCAGATGGTGGGACACCTCCCTTTCCCTGCTAAAGCAAACACTTTATCGGGTGCCCTTGCCCCTTTGTCCTGTGCTAAGAGGAGAGATAAGAGCGAGATGCAAACTTGCTAGTGCATAGCTGTCAAAACTGCCTTCCCTTCCCTCCCCCCGGCCTCGTTACTTTGAGAACTTATTTGGCTGAGGGCCAAGCTCTGAGCCATAAATGGATCAGGTCCTGCAGAGACTCAGTGGGGAACCAGAGCCCCGTGGAAGGGCCCCCACGCTCCTTTGAACCTGCCTCCTTTGAAGGGTGAAATCCAGCTTCCCCTGAGGGGTCTGCAAAAGCCAAAGCAATACCTGAAATGATTCTGGCGCTCGGGAAGGCTTCTTCTCTTCCTGCGGCTCAGGCTATGCTGGAGCCGTGCACTTCTCCACTCGCCCTGGAGAGGCGAGTAGGCTGCTCAGAAGCTGTGCAAGGAAAACTGCCTCCTCCCTGGCTGAGACTGCTTTACGGTCTGAACCCCCCCCTCATGATTTGAAGCACAGTGTTTGCTTGGTGTGGTCCTGTCTGCATGCACCCAGGAACTGTTCCACATGCATTTTTGTCCTCCTTCGAGCTGGCCGTCCTCGCTGGCTTAGTCCCAGCATAAGGAGCAGGATGGCTGCCTGGGACACGCTGTCCGGGACACATAGCACATTGGCTGTACAGAGGCTGTACAAAACAGGCATATTGTAGGAAGATAAGCTTGCGAACCTTCAGCCCAGTTCAGTTATGGAGGCTGGCTCTGTCCCGGCCGGACAATGAATGAACTAAACCGGCTAAGCAGGAAATGCCGGAGAGCTTGTGAGAGTTTTAAAGGCAAACTCTGTTGATGAGTTGATTAGGCTTCCCTGTAACTGAGATGGATTTTACCTGTATTGACTAGTGAAAAGCTTGATGCTAATGGAACACCTTTGTGTGGTGCAGTTTCAGGTGGTGTGGACCAAGCTGTGTTGAGGATCTTTACAGGCCAGGTTGCCAGTCATTAAAAAAGATACTTAATAGTTGGGATTGATTTGGCTTTGTACCTTTATTTGAAGACTGTATTTTTTTTGCATTCTCATAGAGAGGAAGTTCAGGAAAACTGTGTCCGCTGGAAAAAGAAATTCACCTTTGTGTGTAAAATGAGTGCCAACCCAGCCACAGGACTCCTGGACCCCTGCATCTGCCGAGTATCTGTCCGTAAGGTGAGCATCTAGCTTCTGCTTCTGGCAGGTAGTACTACCAGCGTACTGGTGGTGGTTACTAGCTGCTTTTTTGGCAGCAAGAAGAATTGCATGGACAGTGGTGGGAAGGAAATATTGTTTGGGCCAGGATGTGACTCAAACAGAGACTCTCTCTTGATGGAGGGTGGGAGTGACCAGGATGGCGGTAACCCCTGAGACACAGAGATTTGTGAAATCCTGAGAGCAAATTCCAGGATTGAGTAAAGACTTTCCCTCTGTTTCCCCAGCACATAAAATAGCTGCTTTTCCTGTTTGTTTTGTCTCCCGTTATAGGAGCTGAAGGGCGGAAAAACCTACTCAAAGGTAAGAGCACAGAAAGGGCAAATGTGGCAGAGTAATGATGATTCTTGTCTTCTGTTAGTGCTTTATGCCCATTAGAAACTAGTGGCTGCTGCATGAAGCAATCTGGAGAGACAGTTGTTAGTTCTTAGTTTAAGCCTGAGTTAAGTGATTTCCCGAAAAAATCCCAGCTTGCTGGGACATGATCCAGATTGCACTGAATGTGGATTTGAGAAGGGGGTTGGGAAGATGATCTGCATGTCCTCAAACTTTGGGGAAGTTCTGAGTCAGATGTGAACTCTCTGGCTTCTGGTAACATCTCACTAATAAAGAAACACAGACTCCTGTTCTCCAGAACACAGCAGCCAGCTGTGGCTGGGGTAGGCACCTCGCTGCCTCATGAGTGCAGGCAGAAACCTACAGCAGAAATCACCGCCTTCCAAAGCACAAGAGACATTGAGGCAAAAAACAAACTGATCAGCAGGGATGTTAGTTTTGGTTTGTTCCCCCGCATTTTCTTGCCTGTGCTATGGGAGAGACAATGGGCCACCCCGTTCTCCTCTTTGTGCTGGATCAAGAGACAATGTTGGCTTAGAAGTTGAGCTCGTGCAGAGCCTGAAACCATGTTTGTTTGAAAATGAGTCACTGCTGCTAGTTTCTAATAAACAGATGTTCAGGTCACGCACGACCTTGTAAGAATTTCTTCTAATCGATATCCTTCCTGAGACCATGGAGGCAACTGGCTTTGACGGCTGAACAGCACTCACTCCTATGTACTGCTGTGCTGCGTGATAGAGGGCAACGTTGCTGCCCACACCATTCCTTTTTTGTTGCTAATTAGGACATGGTCTCTAGGGCCATCAGTTTCTGTTTCATTAAATTCGTGCTAGGGGGAGGTTATTCCTCCATTCTGCAGAGCTGCCTGTCCAAGGAGAGCAGCATAGCTGGAGGAAGAGACATACCTTGAGACAAAGTAAATGCATCAGCCTGCTCCTCCCGCAGTGTCCATCCTCAAGTTTCCCACAGTATTTGGAAATGCGGAGTTAAAGGAAGCCTGAAGGTATGTCTCCATGGTGGAGTTAACCTGGGCTCTTATTCAGGCCATGTTCTAACCTACTTCCCTTTTACTCAGTCTCCAGTGGTGTGTAGTGGCAGAATTAGAGACCAAAGCTCAAGTACTTGTCATCTCTTGGGCTGGTATCTTGCTTGGTCTCCTGTGAAGAAGACAGATGCGTTCTCCTAGAATTCAACAGAAGATGACCCGAGCATTTTGGCAGTTTGGGGACGAGGGATGTCACACCAGACAGGGTGATTAAGCCTGCCCTATGGACCAGGCTTGTTCCAGGCAGGTCCTCATGGCAGAACTGACTTACCTGGGATTCCTCACATTTCTAGCAGAAGTCTGTGGTGTATATTCATGCAACTATTTTCCCATTCTAAACAATGAGTCCTCACCTTTTTAAACTGTATTCATTCAGCTGAAAAATCCTCCAATTGTGGCAGCAGATGTAGAGGAAAATGCAACTTGTGAATGCCCTCTTTACCTGGTCCCCCTTCAGCAGGGACTGAGAGTGATGGAGCTGTTTGTGCTGAAGACAGGGTTTCCATCAACTCGCGCACCTTTTGGTTTGACATTAATGTCACTTCAGTGTCAGGGGTTATAGAGTGGAAGCCAACAGGAAGGACTGATAAAGCGGAAACTCTCCCCAGGCTGGAAGAAACACCATCAGCTGGCTGGAAAACTGAGGAAACTATTCTGAAAGGTTAGATCTGAAAACATCCTTTTGTTAAGGGATCCTTCCTCTATATACTGGGAGTCTGCTTCCTGAGAAGAGCTTCTGACCTCGGCACACCGTATGGGTTGCTGGAGGGTTCTCACACACTCTGTCCTCCGATGTCGGTCTTCTCAGAGAAGTTGTTGCTGTGGTAGAGGAAGAGGGATCTGGGTCTGGGCCACTCCTGTGCCATGTTGTTCTGCTGGTGTGGTCATGCCGTGTCTTCTCAGTCCTCCAGTTTTGTCGCAGTGATGGATTGCAACTCCCGTTGTGGCTTTCTCCTGTCCTGTTTATCTCTGAGAGATAAAAAATCACTGTTTTTTCCTTATCAGTGAATATTCAGCAAGCAGCGTAGCCCTTGGCTAGAAGAGACAGAGGAACATCTACAGCAAGGGCTGGAGAAACGCTTGCATTAAGGGAATTCTTAAGAAGGGAGAAAAGTTAGGGTTTTTTTTTCCTTACTTTTTTTTTTTTTGACTGAAGAAAGGTTCCTGCTCTATCCCACACTTTTTTTTTTTTTTCCCTTTGCCATCATCTCTTCTTCCCCTTTGAGAGTGAGATGCAGGAAGCAGCTATGCTAATCTTGCTGCTGTGTTCCCCTGAATCATATATCTTGTGCAGACTGTGGTTTAGACTTTTGATTTGGAACAGTGGGAGCCGGGGTTCATACAGCAGTGACTGTGGTTTGTGCTGCGACTCCCTATCAGCTTCCACAGCTGAGAGAGCACCACATTTCCTTAGGATGGCACTGCTGTTCGGGGCTCCCTGTTTGGTTGTATCACCTGGCTGTCAGCACTAGGGCAGGAGAAATGTACGGCAATGCACAGAATAACAGCTAGGTCTGAGCTGCTGCTTCCCCACCTTCTCTCCGTGTTCTCGTGGAAGCTGACCCGTATGTTGAAGTGATGCAAACTTTCCATGCTTGGACCGTTTTGCCAAATATGGGGTACAGCATCTCTTCCTGATCAGATTAGATGAGACACGACTGACTTTTATTGCTAAAGTGCTGCATAAAAGAAGCTGTAACTTTTTCTTTGTAACGCTGTATTAATACAGAAATTAGAGACCAGAAATTAGAGCAGAAAAACAAAAGTACTCTTCATTGCATTGGTCTTTACTCTGGAGGCATCAGTACCCTCTTTGAATTTGCCTGTGATCTTCAACTTTCTGTCACCTTCCCTATTTGCTTCCCCTTTGTTAGAGAAGGGCTCACAACTAAATCTCTCCAAATATTTCTCTTCCTTTCTGCCTGTCAAACATACCACTTGCTGGTTAAATCTTAGCGGTGTTGAGGAAACTTTGCCCCAGCAGTTCCCCAGCCCAGCAGCCCCATCTGTGGGGGTGAGGCACATGCACTGCTGCCTGGCTCTGGACTTCCAGCTTGCTGTGCTGAAAGTCTCAGTTTTGTTTTTAAGGACAGTGTCACTTTCCTCTGTAACAATATCCTTTCATCTCCTGGTTCACATGCTCCACTGCATTCTGGGATGGCCCGATACAAAGAGTGCCTTATTATGTTTGTGTGTGTGATTCCGTTTTTTCCACATCGTTGACCTAGTGCCTTCCATGTCCTTGGTTATGCAACGACTGCGGGCTGGTTAACACTGTCCTGGCCAGCACCACCACCGTACGTCCTTCCTCCACGCGGGGCTGGCTTCCTGGAGGCCTCCAAGTCTCCACCTGGCTGGGGATTAGGAATGTGACCCTGCCCATCCTCCAGAGCAGGGGGTCTTTGCAGCCACGACTGTGTGTGTACCGGCTCCCGTTTCTGCCCTTGCTCACAGATGTGCTCTCTTCCTTTGGTCTGTGTGACACTGCGTATCCCTTTATTGAATTATTTTTGTTCTCTCCCCTTCCCCTCCATTGTTTTATTGGCTACAGCTGGGCTTTGCTGATCTAAATCTGGCAGAATTTGCGGGCTCTGGATCCACTGCCCGTTGCTGCTTGCTGGAAGGATATGATACGAAGAACACCCGACAGGATAACTCCATCCTAAAGGTATGGCAGCTGGTGCTGCTACAGTGGAAATCCTACTATTGAATTTGGAAAGATCGCAGCCAGAGTGCAGTGCTAGGCCTGAGAGAGGGTCCTGTTATGTACGGAGACAGAATTTTGCTTTTATGCTGCTAGTCTGACTTGGGAAGTTTCCCATTATCAGAGTTGCCCTTTGATATCTTGGCATCCATATGGCCAAGTGATGACCCTTGATAGCGTTCTTTGTCATCAAAGAAAGCGTGAACGGGAGGGGGGAAGAAAGTTATAAGTGCATTGTCAGGGTGGCCAGGCTGGTGTCCTTCTGAGCCACTGCAACTTGGATCACTGATGCCAATGATTTGGGGCAGGGAAGGAAATACCTTGCTAAATCCCTGAAGCTGATTTCCTTTGGAAAGGAACTAGATCTGCTAATCTTTACACTTAGCCCTTGACCTCCTGGCTGTTGTGAAGTGAGGAGCTTGCCGCAGCATGGCTAACGATGTGCCTTGTCCCCCCTCTCCAGGTCACAATCGGAATGTCCCTGCTCTCGGGGGACCCCTGCTTCAAAACGTGAGTTTCTGGGTCCTTGCCCCGTTCTGGGCAGACCAGGACACCTGGTTCTTTTGCCATTCTCTGCTGGAGACTAAAATTTATGGGGAGGGGGAAAAGATGGGGGTCGGACTAGATGACCTGGGGGTTGGACTAGATGACCTTTAAAGGTCCCTTCCAACCCAAACTATTCTATGTTTCTATGATTCTAAGATGCCCTTGATATTGGGAAGTACAGAGGAGAGCTTGAAACTGGTGGTCTGGATTGTTGAATCAGTCAGAATAGCTAAGCCAGCCCGTGCTGTGGGTTGGTTTGTTCTCTGCTCTGGTTTTCCCAGATTGGTTATTGGCTATGCCAGTATTTTCCTTGCTAGTGTAAGTTAGGTTTCAGAAACTAATGGACGTTGATAACAAACTTGATGTTTTGCGTGAAGGACAGAATTTCTCATAGCTCTGGGGTTGGTTTCACTGACCTCCAAGAAGGGAAAGGTCAATGAAGAAAACAGTCTTAGAAATGGACGCACTTCAGCACATATCACACAGGATAAAGATCTTGAATTGAAACAGCAACAAAAACACTGCAAGGCTGAAACATTTTAGTTCTCCTTTTCTTCTACAAGGACCCAGGTTCACAATTTGTATTAATTAGCAGAGAAATTCCAATCGTACTTTTTTTTAATGCGTTGTGATAGGAAAGAATAAGTACAGTTAAGCTATGAAGCAGTTTTGTTGCTTAAAAAATTGTTGGGGGATCAACAAATACATCAGCAACATGTACCTTCATACCGCAGCAGAGCGTTGCAAGACTCTGCAGTCCAAGCCAGCCTGCCTCCGTGTGCTGTAAGGTGTGTGGCTGTACAGCGCTGCCCTGTGCTGGTACCAGTATTTTGTGTTGACTCCCAACACTATGAGAGAAGAAAGCTTTACCTTGAGGCCATCTCTTGCAGTAGTGGTATTCAGGGCTAACAGGTCTAATTTTAGGAGCTAGCTTAAAGTGTACAAATTAGCTTGCATTCTTGTTATAAAATGCTGCATAATTTTTGGTTGGTTTATTTTGTGAATGGCTTTTCATAGTGCTGCAGCATTTTCTGGGACTTTCAAACCCTAAATGCAGTACCATCTGATTCTGAAAAATTTCTGCTTCAGAAAGAAGTGTAATAAAGAAGTTTTGGATATCTTAAACCATAACTTTGTAACATTTACAGATGTTTTAAATCTAGGGTACTAGGATGTCTGGTGATAATATGTCTGACAAAAATGCCTGTTGCTCCTTCATTGTGGAAGCAAGTCCCACTGTTAGAGTGCCTGAAAATTATACAGAATTGGATATATATATCTCCATTTAATGTAAGTAGGGTCAGTCTGAAAGTCACACCTCCTAATTTCCTTAAAGGATTGCTGCAGTCATTCCCATTTTTTCCTTATATGTTGATGATGTGCGAATGTCTAAAAATGGAAGCTTTGCATGTAGAATAGTCCTTGATCAGTAGAGCTTTTAAGAAATGGCGCTCATTACGGGATTAGGCAGGAATTAAACTGTGCTGGGAAATCTCTTCCGAGCACTGATTTCTGCAGCACTCAGATGAACCTTCTCCTCCTGGGTGAGGCGCAGGAGGGCAGAGCAGGCTGAGCAGCCTGAGCTGTCAGACCCACGGGCTGCTCCGACAGCTGCTGCAGGAACAGTTTGCTTGATTAAGGCTGTAAAGGCCTTATTAACCTGCAAAGCAAAGTCCCTAAAGTACCCAGGTGCCTGTAAATCACTGATTACGTGATTAGGGAGAGTTGGTTGTTTTTTTTTTTTTCCTGGGGAAGGCATGCTGTGCGTTTCCTGAAACCTTTATGGCTGTCTGGCTGCCCATATAAAATATTTTCAGTGCTTTATTTTTTTCTCCCAAAATACTGCAAAGGTCCTCGCATGTAGCATCTTCCCTCAGAGCTCCAAGTGAGACAAATAAAAGTTTATCTTTCTCACTCCTCACTTAAAAAGCATACTATGATCCATTAGTTCAAGTTCAGACTTCAGGCTACAGGGAGGTTAGGGCTCCAACAGGAATACTCACTTTGCCACGCTGCACATGCCGTGGCTTCCACCCAAAAAACACTTCTGGAGGAAGGGAGGGGGCTCCAGGCACTCGCTGCTCTGCCCTGCAGTCAGCATTTACAAAGGGATGTTGGGAGCATGCAGAATAACCAGGAAAATAATTTTGACAGCTGGAAAAACACTTTAGTCTCACTGAAAAGGAGTTTAATCGTCAGTTAAAAAATAGAAAGGTTATTTGATCGTTGTAAAAGTACTCTCATAGGGGGACGGCGTTGCTGGGATAAAAGGTTTCTTTTTGACCTGAGCCAGAAAGACGTAACAAAAAGGTGCTGGAATTTAGAGCTGGACAACAGCAAACTGGCTCCTGTTTGTGAAGCCAACTGGACACTGCACACATGTTGGGGGAAAAGGGCAGCTCTGGGTGGTCTTCTGGAGGATAGTGCAGGCTCTGAGCCTGTTGTCCTGTATAAATGATTGAATGGTTCCTTTTTGCCTTAATTTACCTCAGAAACATGCTTTTCCTTGTAATGCAGTCCAGATGCAGTATGAGGTAGGGAAGACCTGAGTCTTGCATGTAGGAAAGCGAAATCCAACGTCATGCTGTGTCGCTAGTCACAGAGGGCTGCCAGCTTGCCCGTCCCCACGAAGGGTAGGGGCAGGCGGGGGAACCCTCTTGATAGAGCAGAGTGGGAATTGTGGGTGTGGTGGGCTGATTCCTGGTCCCTGCCTGGCAATTTGTAACCTTCTTCTGATTACAGGCCTCCTTCCACCGCCAAATCTATCACCATACCAGGACAGGACTCTACCCTGCAGCTGACCTGTAAGGGCGAGGGAACCACAAGCAGCAGCAGCAGCAGTTCAGCCACGATTGGATCTCTGCGCCAGACCAAGCCAAGAACTGCCATTCTCAGCTCGGGTATGAATGCCCGTCCTGGAGCCATGCAATGCTTGACTGTGCCTGGACACTCTTGTTTTTCCCAGCAGTTGCAAGCACAGAAACTCTTTAATTTTTCATGTTTTCCCGCACTCATCCTCACCGCTCTGCTCATTAAGAAAATTGAGAAAAACAAAACCATCTATTAAGTGCAACTGAGGGGAGGAAGCATGAATCTTTGCCACAGGTTTCTGCTAGTGGAGATAAAGTAATTTGTTCTTTTTGCTGGGTATTTAATAATTCATGTATTGCACTCATCGCTGCTTTCCATTGTGTTCAATGACACTTAACATTGTTCTCCACTCAGCTATTCTGTTGCTTAGACTTATCTTCTAGAAAAGTTCCTTTGAAGGTTTTAGAGCTTGGTTTGAGGTCTAATGGCCTTGTTCCAGCTGCTGATGCAGAGTTCTTTGGCTTCTCTATGAGCCTGTTTTCAAGGGCACTGCATTTTCCCATAGCCTTTTTTTCATCCCAGCACACTCCAAATGTGCAGGCGGATAAACTGCACCAAAATAGCACTCTAGTCTCATCACCTCAGTGACTTAGCACAGTGTGCAAGCGCTCTTCTTAAAAAGCTGCCTAATGTGATACACTTGTGCACTTTTGGATCAGCTTGCTGCAAGAGAGACAAGCAGGGGCAATAGCAAAGGAACAGAGGTTATGCTGAAGTTTCTGTATCAAATTTGATGTGATTTAAATGGCATGGGCTCTCTCACAAGTAATAGAAGGGGAAAACAGGAGAAGCACCCAAACAGAGGTTGTAATACTTTACTGCCAGTGGCCATTTGATGCTTTCCTACTCTTAGCTTAATGCTTTTAACTATGGATCGCTTCAGATACTACCTGTCCTTCTAGATCCTTCAAGCCCCTGGAGATGCTTTTAAATTCAGGTGCTGGATGCTAGAATTAGTGATAAGCTTGACAAAGCAGCTCGTTGTTGTCTCTCCTACTCCCCAGCTGCTTCTAAGCTCTGTGCTAGCCTGTACAGCAGGGCTCTGCCAACAGACTTGCCCTTTCCTTGATCTAGTGTCCCAAGATCAGCCTCCGGTCCAAGGTGATCAGCCTGCAATGTGCTGGCTTGGGTATGGAGTAAGTGGAATACCCTGTTGTTCCTTGGCAGGTGTCCCAGAAGAACCGGACCAGAACCTGTCCAGCCCAGAGGAAGTCTTTCACTCGGGACACTCGCGGAATTCCAGCTACGCCAGCCAGCAGTCCAAGATCTCCGGTAACCATTGATCTGCACGGCTCTGCCAGCACTGGTCCCATGCCTTTTTCTTTCCTGCAACAAGCTCTCTCACCCTGCCCTTTAATATCAGAGTGCTGTTTAGTCTCTGCAGATGACATAGATGTATGTCTAAACCTCTGTATATGGGAGCAGAAATGCTGGTCTGAAGCTGCCCTGCCTGTTAACTGTGCTGCCAGGAAAGGGGGAAGATCTGGTTTGTAATCACTCTGGTTTTGCAGGTTACAGCACGGAGCACTCCCGTTCTTCTAGTATGTCCGACTTGACCCATCGCCGGAATACCTCCACCAGCAGCAGTGCGTCCGGAGGGCTGAGTATGACGGTGGAGTGTCCTGAGGGAGAGCGGGACCACAAACTAGAGAAGCCACCTCGCCCCCCCAGACCAGCCCTTCTGCTGGATAGACCCTCACGGTAGGTAGCTGAGGAGCAAAGTGCCTTCTCTGGGAAGGCGAGACAGAATCTACTCCTTTGTCTTCGTGCAGTGGTTGATTGGTTTGTAGCCGCTGAGAAGGCGGCTATCGCCAAGGGAAGCCTCTGAAAGTCTGTGTCTTGAAAAGCTGAGTAAGTTTTTCCTTCATTTTCTCTCCCCAGGAGGAAAAAGGATTCAGTGGAGAGTCACCCAACCCGAGTGGATGACACCAGAATCGATGCTGATGATATAGTGGAGAAAATAATGCAGAGTCAGGACTTCACAGATGTCAGCAATACCGAAGGTGAGAGGATGAGTCTCAAAGGGGAGGTCTTGGCTGTTCTTTTAGCAAGGCTGCCAAGCTTTTACAGTCAGATCTGATCTGCCGTGGACTCCCTTCTCCTTTTGACAGCAATTTGCTTTCAGTGCTTGCAGGTGTTTCTATGGTAGGTAAACAAACTGTGTGGATTTGAGAGCTGCACATCTATTAGCAAATAGTGCTTGCTGCTGTTCTACACACTACAGCAGAGGCTGAACAGTAGCTCAAACATACAGGATGAGAGGGGAAAAATACTGATTCTTCAGTGCAGTGGAAATCGGTTACATCAGCTGTCTGCACTGCTCTAGTGGCCTTCATCCAGGGTCAGCCCAAGGGTATTTGTTAAAGTAGGAGAGCACAACTGGAGGGGAAACAGCACATCTCTGCAAAAAGATGGGAAGAAAGATGGGTCACAGTGTGCTGGTGATCAGGTCTGAGAGCCTAAGAAGGGGTTTTCTCCATTGCAGTCACAGCATCTGTTAAGAGAAAACTAATAACATCACTGCATTTGTTTTAATTTTCCAGTTTAGCCTAGAAGTCAATCTTTTTCATCTAGTTGAGGTTTTTCGATAAGTTTTAAACCTGAGCCTAGCTTGTTATTAGTACTTCTACAGTTAGTCACCTTAAATCATCACATATGGCAACATTCTTATCATATGGGAATTTACACCTCACTCAGCATGGGTTAAAACTAGATTGAATGTAGCCACCTCTCACCAGCAGAACAGGCTGAGTTTCTCCTCCAGTGAGCCTACAAAAGCAGCATGAGGCCCCATATCTCATGTTCAGATGTGTTTAAGCTGACCAAGAACTTGCATCAATGGAATTGCCTTAAGAGAAGCAGCTGGAGGAGTATCACTGAACTGATTTCTCTGTATTTACTCTTCCAAAGCTTGATGCTGTGGTTGATTTGTACATGAGGCTCCCTTTCAGAGCAAGAATAGGAGTTCCCAGGGGCTCTATTACTGTGGGAAAACCAGAAAGCGTGCACATGCGTTCCCAGAAACACACTTGTTCCCATGCTGACTGTTGTGTAATGCATCTGGGAGGGGAGCACCTGGCAGCCGTCGGTAGTTCTGGATTTTGATGTCTTATTTCCTTTCCTATCTGCAGACAGTAACCTGAGGTTGTTTGTGAGCAGAGATGGAACGACTACATTGAGTGGTATTCAGCTGGGAAACAGGTAGGCTTCCTGAAAGGCTGGCAGACAGAGGCACTCCGGAGAGACTAGTTCGCTCTTTGTACTCAGGAAACTTTCACCTTTTGCTACAGGAGAGATTTCTAAACATGTGCAATGTGGTGGCTTTATTCCCACATTAACACCCCTGGGATCCCTCTGGTGACAGGCTACATCTGCACTGGAGTATGAATGCAGTTCTCAGCAGGAGCTCAGAGGGATAATGTGATCCTAGTTGTTAGATCCAAGAACAGAAGTAAGGAGTAAAAGGACAAAATGGTAGAGGTTGGTTCCTGTTTGTTCCTGCACCCGACTGAAGGCAGGCAGCTTTGCCTCCTGCTGGCGTTCAGCAAAACTGCAGCAGCCTGGTTTGTTGTCCCTTTTCCCTGCTGCCTCTGTCTTTGTCGAGGGCTTGTTCTCTCATGAAAGGCTTCTGAACAAATAAAACTTTTTCTTGCCACAATAACTCTTAGTACAGTGTCTTGGCTAGTTGTGTTCGAGCCTTTATAGCACCTTTTGAGGTTTAAAAAAAAAAAAAGTAATAATGGTAATGGAAAGCTGTGTCAAGTCGGTGGCAAAATTGGGAGCAAAGCAAAGCCAGGAACGCTGGCTCTTTGCGCAGGATGCTCCCCCCTTTCCTCTGTCCTTTAGAAGGATTCATGTGTTACACCCAGCTCTTTCAAGTGCGCTAGTGTTAGCTTGCCACGTAGCTCTCTGTTTTGTGTTATGAGGCTTGACTTCTCGCCAGACTGACTCGTTGTTTTCAGTATTTTGTGCGGGGTTAGAGGGCGATGTTTGTGAGTGGAGAACTCTGAAGAAGAACTTGCTTGCTCTAAGTGACTGAGGAAAATAACCTGGCTTTCTCCTCTTCTCCCCCTCTGCCTCTCAGGGTCTCATCTGGAGTTTACGAGCCAGTGGTGATTGAATCCCACTAAATGTGAAGAACAGGGTAGAGCTGCTGGAAACAGGCCCCCTACCCAGTCCGCTGCCACATGGATGCCAACCTTTACCTCTCTTCATGCAGCATTCCAGAAGGGATTTCTCCACGCCCCTCCCCATACGTTTGCACTGCAGAACTACTCCGAGACCACTCCAGATCATGCACTTTCCCTGTGTTGGCATTACCCTTCTCCGCTTCCCGGTTGTTCCAGTGCCTACCTTCCCCCTGTTTCTGATCAGATGCCAGGTGTCTGTGGGGCTTATCCTTAGTCCTAGAGGATATTGCTCATCTGCATCCCTCACTCCACCCATTCACTTGTAACAGGGGACTTCTCAGCTTCTGTCTCCCCAAAACATTGGGTTATACCACTGTGAACTCTTCAAACCACTGGGGGAGGGGGAAACCATTCTAACCAAACCGAGAGCTGCTTGTGTGTGACACGGTGAAATGGCCACTTGCAGGATGCTTTATTCCATTGACTCTGCAAGGGAACATCACCTTCCAAGGCAGCGGTTTTACTGAACAAGGTATGCTACGGTGTGCACTTCACCTTCCTACCCTCAAATCCCCAAACATCCTCTTCTCATAGGAAATATCTCCCAAAAGTGCATTTCAGAAAACTACCGCAATCCAGATGGGAGTTGATAAATGGTTAAATGCTAGTGCTTGATATACCACTAACTGCATTACGCCCTTCCACTGCTGGGCATGGAAGGGCAGTGTTCATCTATTAGCATTAGCAGGAGCACTTTAGAGGTTCCAGATTTTACCCGGAGGATGCTTCTACTTGCTGTTCCAGGAGCATAATCCCTGTTTGCTGGGCTGATTCAGCAAATAGTCACTGTTCAAGCTTGGAATACAAAGCCTCTTTTTTTTTTGGCTCAGGAAGGGAACTGCCCTTCTTGGACTGTGAAAAGAATCTGGTTATCTGATAGCCCTCCCCTGGGCCAGAGCAGGATGCAGTTGACTGCAGTGGTCTCTCTGTTGTGGTAGTGATTTAACAATTGCCTCTCTTGGCCTGGGCCAGTAAGTGAATTGGTGTTGGCTGGCCTTTCTTACCCTGTCAGCAGGGATCTATGCCTGAGCTGGTTGCTTTTGGGGCTGGGGAGAAGCCACTGTCTCTGCCTTCAAAGGTAGAATGGGTGTTTTCTGCTGCATTAACCACAGCAGCCGTTCTTACCTTCTCCGTGGCGAGTGAACTCTTCTGACAAGGCTTCAAACTGTTTTCTGGTTGATCTTTCAATTGTTCTTCTTTGGGTTTGGTTTCTGCAGTTGTTTGACACTTTAGCTGCCTCTTTTCCTTGCAGTGTGTGGCAGAGATGTCAGTCCCTTTCAGCTCCCACTTACAGATTCCCCTGGCAGCTGAATCGCAAATGAGGATCTATGCGGACTGCAGCCGCGGGCCGTCAGCAGGCCGTGCTTGCAGCCCTTCCTGTACAGAGACTCTCAGCCGATAAGCTATTTCTGTGTAGTGCCCTTTCCTCTTTTGCCAGTGTACTGTAGTAGCACTCAACGGCCGTGCGCTCGGAGCAGTGGCACGCTCCCGGGCACGGCTGGGAATGTGCCCTCTGACACACGTGTGCGTGCACACTCGCACAGGCACACACTTGTCCCATTCAGCAAGGAAAGACTTGTAACTGATCACGTTGTTGTTCAAATTCTTAGTTATTGTAAATCCGTTTTTTTAAAGGAGGGTAAAAAAAAAAAAAAAAAGGATTAATTGTGGTCTCTGTGGCCAGAATGCATGCAGATGAGCTACTGGAAAAGGGAATTTGGCAGAATGAGAAACAAGGAATGAAAGGGCCTTGATTTATATATTTTTTTTTTTTTTGCCCTGCTAGCTAAGGATGGCTGCATGGGGAGGGTGCTAGGCAGTGTGGCAAAGCTATACAGCTGCTTACTCTGTTTCAAAGGTTTCTCGCTTCGAGTCAAGAGGTTTCCTTCTGTATTTGGACAGACCACATATAGGATATGGATCTTTTCCCTTTCCCTTCAAAGGGAATTAAATTTGGATTAGGGTAAGAAGGTACAGACAACACCTTGGTTTGGTTTAATGTAGGGAAAAAGTATTAGATCTTTTGAGTCTGTCTAAAACAAAAACTCTTTCATACTTGCTGGTGTTTTTTAATGGTGATCTCTTCTCCATTCAGTCTGGGTAGGTTTGGCACTCGCTAGCAGGCTGGTGAGCATCCTGCCCTGTTGCTGGGATGATGCGTGTCTGCAGGAAGGGAGAACTGCTTGCTTTTCTCTCTGCCTGGAGCTCTGCCAGAAAGCCAGGCCTCGGGTCAGGGTGAGGGCAGAAGCAGGCTCCGGCAGCAGTTCCTGCCCTGCCTGCGGATGGCCGTGCGGAGCCGAGGGTCAGGCTGCTCCCCAGCACCTGGGCTTCCCGAGCGAAGCCCCTCAGGAAATCAGGTCCAACCAGGACTTGAAAGGGGCAAACATAAGCCAGGAAAGAGGCCAAAACTCAGCTCACTTCTGCTGCTTTGCTTCTGTTCCCATGAAGAACAATGGCAGTCACTGTCAGAGCAGTTGGGAACCCAGGGCTTTCTTCTGGGCTCCCATTGGCAAGAGTCGGCTGCTCCGAGGCGCTGGCAGCTCAGCATGTCACGAAATCCCCAGTGGGACAGAGGGAGGAATCTCCTTCCAGCGAAGCAAGAGGAGAAGCAGTTGAGTTTTTCAGAAAGCTGGTCTCATCTTCCCAGGCTGGCAGAGATGTAACCTGCTCCATCGCATAGCTGTGGCCAACCTGGGCATGTCTCTGGCTTCTCTTCCAGCAGCTTGGCACATCACTGCTTGCGTTTTTGATAACTGTGTCTCATAGGGTATCTCTTCCTTGTCACCATGTTATTATTGACTGCACAGATCCTGGTCTTTATGTAGCTTTTTAGCTCTCCTATCCCTCATTTTGAATAAGAAGGCAGCCCTCGTCATTCAGCCTGGTGCAGTGCAGCCAGGGCTGGAGCACCCAGGGCAGACCCGGAGGGAGGAAGGAGCAATCTGTTCCTATTTCTAGATCCCACGCAGAGCTCCTGCTGCGCGTCCATCACGAGCGATGCCCCGCAGTCCCTCGCCGGTGGTGGGCTTACAGATCGGTGGTGATGGAAGTGGGGTCGCTTGTCCCGCAGACTCACTGCCGTCTCTCGGGAAGCTGCGTCTCGTGAGCACTTTTTTCCCTTGTGGCATCGCTGCCGTCTGTTCCTTGTTGGACTTTGAACATTTAAGAAGTGAACCAGTTTCCAGACCCAAACCACTGGCTAGTTTCCTTTGGGGTTCTTTTTGTCGTGAAGTTTATGGAAAGTTTTTTTTTTTATAAACCCAGCAGGCTGGTGTTTTTTTGACTGCATTATTGTTTCATTGATATTTTATTCCTGGGGGGCTGAGGGGGCGACGTTCTTCCCCACATTGTTCCCCTTCTCAGGGGATTCAGAGGTGGCTTAAACAAGTAAAAGGACCTTATTGGCAAGACTCTGCATCCCCTGGGTCTCTGATGCTGGTGAGCAGGGCTGCTCATGCCTGGCTGACCTGGAGAGCAGAGCTGGCTCTCTGCTCCAGTCTCGGGGCCAGGTGAAATGTGTGGGCTCTGCTCTCCCGGTTTCTGGACCTTTAGTTGGTAGAAGCCCGTTGCAAAGAGTTGGGAAATTCAATGTAACTTTTTTTACTAACTTTTTTTTTAAAACCAGTATAAACTGAGTGAATGTCCAAAAGAATAGGCTTAGTTGTGACTTGGTGAAGGAGATGGGTTTCATTTGGAAATTGTGATGGGAAACGGGGGAGAAGGATGTTGCTCCTCCATCTTCTTTTGTACGGTTGGCACTTTAAATGGGGGCCTTCGTGCTGTCCTGACCCTCGGTGCGGTGGGCAGCAGGCGTGTGATCTCTCCCCCCCACAATTGCCACATCACTTTGCCCCCTGCAGAAAGTTAATAAGCCCTTTTAAATGTTTGCTTCAGTTTTTAAAGCGTTCCGAAGCAGGCCGAGACCTGAAGAACACGTATTTCATTCTCATCTTAATAGGAGGGGTTGACTTTTTATTTATTTTGTCGTTGCTGTTTCTTTTTAAACTGGTGGCTGTGCAGCTGGACTCTGCACGCGCTGTTGTGAACCTCTGGGAAAACCTCACTCCAGGTACGCTAGAGCACCTAGGTTAAACACCCCTCCTGGAGAGGGGCCCCCGCTCCCCTCCGCGCTGCCTTACCGGGAGCTGCAAATTCACCCCCTGCCCCTCCTGCCCCGTCCCCTGCCACCCCACCTAGCCTCTAGCTGAACGAGTTCTTGCTCTGGTGACTGAGCCCTGTGGACAAGGCTGGTCCCCAGGGGCAAGTTCCTACAAACACTGCCTGGTCGCAGGTGTTTGTCCTTGAAAAGCCACTTCCTCGCTGCGGGGGGTTGATGAGGGCAAAATTCCCCCCCGCTTCCCTCCCGAGAGCTGCGTCGTCCGTCAGCCCACCCGCACCATCCGAGCCTGATGCCCTCCGCAGCTCCGCGTTGCATCGCCCCTGCCCCGTTGGGAGGGAGCGGACGTGGAAACCTGGGAAATAAAAAAGGAATTTGGATGAAGCTGTGAGCGAGCGGTGTGGCTGAGCCTCGTAACTTGCCTCAAACACAAGGAATAACGGTAGAGCCCGTATTTTTGTGGGGGGAGGGAGGGGAAGGGGAGATCATGTTTTATTTTCTTGAAAGTTAATTGAGCTTGGTGATCTTCAGATGAGGCGCGCACTTGATTTATATCAGATTCTATAGAGAGATTGCTGATATTTTTGGAAAGGGAATGGGTCTATGCAAACTTCCAAAATGGCTTGAAAGATAGTTTAACATTTTTTTTACTTTGAAATCTAAAGATAAATCTAACTTTTTTCTTAAAGCAGAAGTGCGTTTAGAAAGAGAAGCTACTTCCACTGCTCTATTTTGATGATGATTCTTGGAAAGTTTGGGCTGGAGGGAATGACTATTTTTCACCATTTTTATCTTGCTCCTCTAGTTTTTTGTTTCTTTTTCTAACGGAATGCTGTGCCGTCTTTGATTCAACAGATCGTGTTTGTATTTTCTGTATCTGGTTCCTAACGTAGAGAAATAACAAATATATGAGGAAATCAATATAATGTCAAATGTTGTTATGGTTTGGGGGAAAAATAAAGGTTTTTGGTACTTCACACTGATTATTCTTGCTTTGTTTCTTGTTTTAAATGTATTTAAATATCTGCTAAGGAAGCAGAAGGGTGAGAGCGGGCCTGCTGGCATGCAGGGCCCTGGAATGGGAGGCAGCTTTGCCCTCCAGGATTTCCTTGGCGGCTGGGAGCGGAGATCCCTGCCAGCCCTTCCCTGCAGACAGAAGGGCTGGAGAGGGGAGCTGGCAGCACAACACAAGTCCAGTGGAAGCAACAGCCTGCAATCCAGGGGGAAGGTGGCCTGGAGCGAGTCGCTGGCAATGTCTCGCCTCCTTGCCCAGGCTGTGCTTGAGCGGCCCCGTCCTGCCCCGCTGCAGAGCAGGGCTGGGCACCCCTGCCCGGGGCCGCCTCGCCAGGCTGGCCTGGGGGAAGGTGCCGCAGCCCCGCCGGGCTCCGGGGAACGCCTGCGGGCCCTCGCGGCTTGTGCCGGGGCAGCCCCTCCTCTTCCACCACAGGCTGGCAATCCCGGTAACGGAGGCTTGAGCCAAACGCGGTGCCGGGGTACGTGCTGATGCAGGCAACGGCTGGGGGGACCAGGGCCCCTGGGAGGAAGCGGCTTTGCCTCAGCCTCGCGTACTGATCAGCTGCACCTTTGGGCCCCACGCAGGGTCTCCCCTTCCCCGCGGCTGCCTCCCCGTCCTCCATCCCTTGCGTCCCTCGGACGTTCGGTCTCGCTTTTCCCTTTCCTCCGGCTGCAGCGTGTGTGGAAAGCGGCTGGGGCACAGACACGGAGTCCCTCGGGTGCTGGAGCGGGTTTTGAGCTGCTTGGGTTCAAGATGAGCGACTTCCATCAGAGCCCACAGAGCTGGGGAGGCTGCTGAAACCACAGCACGGTGCTGCCGAAGGAAACCGGCCTCTCCCGCCACCTGGGGGCGGCACCGAAACCCCAGGAGCTTCGCTCCTGCCCTTTCCCTCCCTCGTCACTGCCCCGCCGCAGGGCAGGCGCTCCCCTCCGTGCCAGGGCCCAGGGCGGGAAGCGCGCCCCAGCACGGCGCCTACCCCCGAGCGGCTCTGACCGGCCTAACGCACCGCCCGGCTCCCGGCAATTTCCCCCCTTCCACGACCCGCCGGCCTCCCGCGGACCCCTGGGACTCCCCGGTCGATGCGCCCCGCTGGCAGCTGACGTGGGGCCTGGGGGCTGCAGTGGCCGCCCCGTCCCTTCCCCGGGGGGGGGGATGCAGCCCGGCACAGCCCCTGCGCCGCGCGGAGGAGGCCGGGCCGCGGCCCTGTGCCCCCCCGGGACTACACCTCCCGTCATGCTCCGGGCGAGCCGCGCCCGCGCTTCCCACGTTGCCGCGGGCCCCAGGCCGCCGGCGCTGATTGGCCGTCTCATGCAGAGGGGAAGGCGGGGCTGGCGCGAGGTGCGCTGATTGGTGGTCGCTCCCGGAAGGGCGGGGCTGGCGGGGAGGGAGGCCGGGGCTGCCGGTCGCCATGGTGAGTGGGGTCGGGTGCGCCCCCCGCCCCGGGACGCTGTGAGGGACTGGCGGGCCCGGCTCGGCCCGGCGGCCCCTGGGCCCCTTCGGAGGCGGCGGCCTGCGGCGTGTCCTTGCTCGGCCCGTTAACATGGGGGGTCCGGGCGGGCTCGGACTGAATCGCGGCCGGGAGCCAGTTCGGGGCCTCCTGGCTGCCCGCCCCGGGGGGGGGCGGCTGGGCCCCGACCGCCTCCTGGCGCCTTTCCGGGGCAGCGCCGGTGCCGGCGGGGGTCGGTACTTGGGAGGACTGGGCCAGAGCTGCGGGGGTGTGGGCTGGCGCGGCTGGCGGCCGGGCGGCAGCTCGGGGAGCGCCCCCAGCAGCAGGGCCCGGTCGTTCTCCCCGCTGCCCTCGCGGTGGGTTATTTCTGCTGTAGAGGGTCTCCCCTTCTTGTTCCAGACCCGCAGCAGCGCATTCACATGACCTG
>VZTQ01000155.1:16084-58662 GCA_013400755.1 Pelecanoides urinatrix | reverse complement strand
GATTCTATGATTCTATAAGAATGACAGGAAATGCTTTACTGAATGATTAGAACATTAAAGCAAACTCACGGTGGTAACTTACTACTTAAAATGCTGAAAAGCAACTCAAGACTTTATTCAAGGCTCAGGCTCTTAAGAGAGACTAATTTTAACCCTTAGACAACCAGCTTCCTCTGGAGATTTGGGCCCTGTTATCCAGATCTGCAAGGTGTGAATCCTTCTGAGGGTGAGACTGGGGCCAGGTCAGGACTTTAAAAGAGAGCGAAGACTGGTTTCTGCCTGGAACCACTTTTTGTACCAATGGTTAAGAGACAACATGTTTTGCCCATCAAAGCCTTCCAGATGTGTAACTGCTTGAATATGTATGCCCGAAAAAACAGCATTAAAGGCACATCCGATGCAATACTATTGATGCACAACCACAACTGGCAGAAGCTGCTGGACAGCCATGAAACACATTCTGGTATTTATAATTTTTGAAGCGCTCTGCTTAATTTTCTATATTGTCTGTGTTTCTTAATTGTCAGTATAGTCTACAAAACAAACTGGGCTGGTCAGAGTGGTCTCAGTGTCTGTAGAGTGTTACAAATGTACAGCAGGACCTTACAGACGGCTATTTTTAAAACACAAAAGAAATAAATGAAAGATAACTTTTGAAATGACTGCAGAATGTCGTTCAAGCTTTATAAAAACAAAAATGCATTCCACTGACCAGAGACTAAGCTTGACCGGAGTAAATGCTGAAGCATTTGAAAACATTGAAAGGGGAAAACCTGTGTTAACTTTGGCTGCTACTAATATTCGTGTTGCAATGGAAACACAGCCATGTACTGGAGCATATGTTGATGTGAACTCCAGCTAGTACATTTAAAACATTGATTGTGTTCTGTAGAAACAATAATAAAAAGCAGACTAAGTAGCTTATTTAATGTAAGTAATGTCTGTGAGTTCATATACTCTTGTATAGAGTTTGTTGTTAGTTTCTGAGTTGCCTTTAACAGAAAGAATCAGTAAAGAAAAGCAAGTGGGAATGAAAGTTTCTAACACTATTCCTGCAAAAAGACTTTGTGCAATGCATTGAGGGAGTAACTTCAGGTGTTAAAGGTGTAGGCTAAGTAGCTGAAGCATTCAGTGGAAAATACTGTGACAGCTTTGATCTGTGGCAGTGCCAATGGTGGCAGCTCCATCCAGAGCAGCCTCCAGTGGGAAGTTACAGATTCTTGTGTGAGAGCTTAGAAACTGATATTTCAGTTACTTTTGATCAAGAGACTTAAGTAGCTGCTTAACATTTCCTTGAATTACTCTAGTAAATTGAAGTTCTATATTCTGAAGAGTGAAATAAAGCTGAGGACACACAGATCCACTGGACAAAAAAGCAAGGGACACACACATGTTTTTCATAGGGAATGATGGGGTGCAGGTGCAAACAACCTGTTCCCAGAGTCTGTTGCACCAATCACATTTTTGCTTGGAACTGGAATCAGGAACAGCTGAGTGCTCTGGGACATTGCCTAGAGAGAGGAAATTTAGGCATTTTAATTACTGCAACTTTGGCTGAAGCTGCTGAAAAAAATTCATTGATTACAGTGATTTTTTTAAAGCTTTTAGGAGCTACAGAGCTTAATACTTCTGCACAGGACTGTTTGCAACGCACCCAAAAATGGCTATTTAATGGATTGCAATCTCAATGTTACCTTTTCTTTATGGCCATTTTGCTCACCCCTACCCCAGCATAAATATTGGATCTGTGTGTGAAAGCAATTGCAAACAAACTGGTGCAATTCACAAAGTTAACACTTACTTTCCCAGTGTCTGTCTGTCTTTCGCTTACTTGCTCACTCACTTTTTTGCTGTCTCACCCTTTCCTTCTTCATGGCTGCCTTGTTAATGTGACCTTTTGTTGCTCAGTAAACTTGAAGACAAAATGAGAAATGGCATCAAAAGCATCTATAATGTTCTGCATGTTAATAATGGTGAGCTTTTTCAGGCATTTCAGAAACAGCAGTTTGTTAGTCTTGATTGTTAATGGCTTAAAGGCAAATAGATCAGCTTACTGGGGAAAAAAACAAAAGCTACAGAAACATTAATTTTGCAGCTAAGTATACTTGTATTTTTTATTGTTAATCCTCTTGCCAAAGGCAGTAAGTCTGAACATCAACAGACAGATATGTCAAACACAGAAATTGTATTGCAGTCTGAGTAAACTGACATCTCAATATTTTCCCAATAGAATATTCAATTCCTTTTTCTTATGTTCTGACGTTCAATGTTGTTTTCATAGTCATCTTCGCTTCTGCAAAGTACAGGGGTGGATAATAGCAGAGGGAGGAGACCCCTTTTCCTCCCACCCTAAGTAGCAGCATCCAAAATGGCAGATCTTCCCAGATGTTTGACAGTGCAGTGCCACAGCCCCTTTCTTCCCTCCCCTCCATGAGCTACATCAGGCACAAAGGTGGGCAAAATACTGTCAAATCATAATCCTACATTCATTCGTGGTGTTTTTAGTATTTTCTAGCCAGACTGCACAGACATAAATGGCTATTAAAGTGCAGGGCAGCAGTGAATTAGACAGTAGCAGTTTGGTGGAAGAGAGTAGCACAGCAGAAGCCACCCAAGAATGTCTGCCCAGGGATGCAGATGTTACCTATCATGACAGCAGTTTTGCTCTAGTGTGAAAAATGACCATGGAAAATAGACAACGGAGAGCAACAGGAAAAACATTTCTTAGCAGAACTATGGGCTTTCTGTCTTCTCAGATTTTTTTTTTTTTTCCTTTAACAGTGCTCTGAATTCACCTAATTTCAAGGAAACACACATCTGAACTTTCTTTTCATATTTTCCCCATATTTTAGCATGCAGATATTTGTATGCACAGATAGATAAAGCAGAGTTCATGAATGCAAATGTCATTTCCTCCTTTCAATCAAGTAGACTTGTATTTATCCGATTATGTTTATACCAGACCCATGAGTGAAACTGAGGTATATTTTCTGCATCATACACTACAAGCAAGAACAAAGTGCTGTAAGTTGTATTTGCCCTCCTGGGTTCTTGATTTAGCCCTTGGTCAGCTGGAAGCATGCTGGGGTTGCTTTACATTACAGTTGGCTCCACCATCTTCTATTGGGGCACTCATCGGCTGTGAATGGCCCATACAGGGAATTTCACTTTCCTCAGTGGCACTGCTGCCTCTGCATCCAGTGATGGAACTGCGTAGGAGATAGTGAAGAGCTATTTCTGACTCTGTCCACCAGTTACAGCATATTCTTCATTATTACTGTAAATTACTGCTAGCAGTTTCTGTTAGTGACTGACACATAAAAGATCATTTGGCAACTGCTTCACACATCTTCTAATAGCAACTTTCTTTAGATCATCATTGTTTTAAACTGAACTTCATTTACCTCTGTGGGCATTAGAAAGACAGGATAATAGGAAGCGGCACTAGATATAATATTTTACACACAATTTGAGGGAGATCATATTAAATTCTAGCAGTTATTTACAGATATCCATGTAACTCCAAATTTAGAAAGATGACTACTTCCTTATATATTTATTTTTAGGGTGGCACTTTCAAGCAACATCACCCATTTCCTGGGAACGTTGCCTCACAAGGCAACTATGTTTCTCTTCAGCTTTTCTTGACGTTTTTTATTTTCTTCTTCTAAGACAATTATTTAATGGGGAAGAGCGTCAAGCCAACAGGAAAAAGTTTCGATGAACTCGCTAAAAGAAAAGACATGATTGATGCCCTTTTAGTCCTACCATTGACTAAAGTACATGGCCATCCCTAAGTATTTGCTCTTCTCTCTCTCCACTTTCAAGCTTTCTAGGGTGCAAGTGTGCAGTCCTCCTGCGGGGCTGTTAAGAAAACCCTGCACTGGAAACTTTCTGTCATTTGCTTTGAGAAGCAACATGTTACATATTGCTTGGGATGAAGAAGGTTTGCAAGGCATCACTTTTGACTGCTTGCAGCCTGCTCCAGCTGTGAAGGGGCAGTTCCTGCAGTGGGGTGGTTCCCAGGATCTGGGCATCATTATGGGGTTGGTAGCTGTCAAAGAGGATGTTGCCTGTGAGCAGTCTGCAGAGAGCACATCAGGCTCCACTCAAGTGGGAGCTGGGGTTTTGTGTAACTGACTTTAGAGGCTGAAAAACCTCTAAATTCTGCCACTGGTAAAAGGGGCAACATTTGTGTGTGGAGCAATGAAGGACCACAGCCTCTTTAGAAAGCCTCAACTTGCAGAATTGGATGTGGAGAGCTACCTATGCAAGTATGAATGATCACAAGCGATCTCAGAGCTGACCTTGAAAACCTGTCAAGTGAGTGTTCATAAATGATACTGTTTTGCCATGGCAACACCATATAAACATTTTCCCTAGAAAGTCTCCCTAATGTTATGCTTGTTTTCCCCACCTGGGGTGTTTCTGAGTTGGCAGGGGTCATGAGGACAGTATCCTGTGTTTTGGACCCATTCATGTTGATTTCCACCAAATCCAAGGCTGCCATTTGAAGAATGATGGCTGACCAATATAGTGTTTACTTGAATTTTTGTTTCTTATTCAGGATCTGAAAACAACACAAATATTGACACTCAGTGGGAGGGATTTCATGTATCAGCTTTCATTGCTGATGGTTTTTAGAGCTATTAGTGCTTATTTTCAGCTAGTTTTGAAAAGCATTATTTTCGTAATAATATTAAGTAGCAGGTTTGTCCTTTAACTGTTCTTTTTCTCCTCTCTTCTCAGTTTTTTATGGTCACTGACAAATGTATTGGGAAAAATGGCATTTGCTTTAAAAAGCAGACATTAGTCTAAGAACATTAACTTGAAAACAGGAAGTTTTGGAGCTCTTAATGGAAATTTCACTTTAAAATCTTCATATTCATTTTTAAGTCAGCCTTTTTAAACAAAATCTGTGGAGCTTGAATGATCTTGCAGAAACTGAATGAAACAATTTGATGGTAAAACTGTAAAGGCATTGTATTCAGAGTAATTTGTTCTTGAAATGAAGGTGAAAATTTCTTTCTTAACAGTAGTATATTCATCCTGCATAGCCAACTGAAAATGCTGATGAAGACACAAACCAAGACAACAGCTAGTATCCGAATTAGGCAAAACTCAAGAAGGTATGTCCTCCATTTGAAAGACTTTTCTGAAATAGAAGTTTTTAAAGAGATTCCTTTTTCTGTACTTTCTGAGATGTGATGAAAAAAGTTGCTTTTTTATGATTGCCTTTCAGAAGGAAAATTGTGAAGCTGTGGTATCTCATGGCCTTGGAGATTTTACTAGATTCTCGTTCTCCATTGTCTTTCATTTTTTAAAAGACATCCACACCTATAAATGCTGCCAGTTCAGGAGGATTGTGTCTTATATTGCTTGTGCATAGGGGTAAGCAGCTTCCCAAAGTTCAGTGGGTGGAGATCCAAACCACCCTAAAAACAAATGCAGGAACATCACTTTGGCGAGCAATGGTCTACCTGATAGTATTGCACAAGAAGGATGACATCAGTCATCTGGATGAAATCAGAAGCCATGGAAGAGCTGGAAGAGCTAAGATCAATCCTAGTGATATGGGTTTTAAAAGGAAATATGCAGATGTAATTTTCCCTTGTTTACCAGTTTTCATGTTAATACTTGAAACCCTGCACATCCCATTCCTGAAGACAGGGCCCAAGACGTGGAACAGTTCTCTCTTCTTTTCACTTGGGTGCTCATGTTTTTGTAGGTTTTGTAACTTTTTTACCCAATTCATGTGAGTCTCAGATTATGGAAAATGGATGTAGGTAAAAATTCCTGATTCCTTTATACGTCCTGGTGTGGTACACTGAGTGGTCAAGCTGAGAAGTTTCTGTTTCAAATAGAACAGAAGTATTGTGCTGGTTTTAAATTGAATTTAACTCCCAATTCCTGCTGATTAACCTCTCGCATACTAAACTTCAAGCAATTGTATGAGTTCAAGATATTGATTGCATAATATGTGGTTATTATTATGTGAATATGTGAATGTTAAGCTTTCCCCTTAATAAGACTGAAGTCCTTTTCATTCATATGATACATTCATACTAATATGAATGGTATGATAGCTGGAAATCACATGGGTGTGATATGTTATCTGAATTGTGCAAGGTAAGACCACGACTTGGGGGATTATCGACACTACAGAATGAAGCATAAAGCTAAAGGATGATCTTCATATAAGGGCAATGTGTTGCCTGTGAGACCTTCTGATTCTGATTGCAGCCAACAAAAGTTAAAACTGGTGACGCGCTAGTAGGCCAAGTCAATGGAGGGTTTCTTTTTTCCGCATGTCTGAACCAATACTTCTTAAACTGTGACCTGTTTCCTGTACATAAAGATGTCATAGCTCTTCAGGGCATGGGTCAAGAATGATTCCAAGCAAAATAAAAAGCAACATTATACACAATCCCCTGCTTGCAAATATGCTAACAAAATGGGGGGAAATAAAATTAGTAAACAGATATGAAAATTTCACCAAACTGTTACTAGATTGTAACTGAAAACTGTTATGACAATTCCCTACAGGATGGCCTTTGGTGTTTTCTGAAAAGTTTTGGAGGTTCCTGGATCACTTAGAAAAATGCAAGGGAACCAGGCATTAAAAAGCCCCTGAGCAGGGCAGACTTAGAAAGTGATTTATGCTTTCATAGGAGAAGTAACTCCTCTTGCAGCTCTCTGCTAGAGAGACAGCGTTTGTAATTAGAGTGAATTACCATCGTAGTTTTTGTTGTTTGTTCTAATTCATTCCTTTTTGTTGCCCATTGACATTTCTTGATCTAGTTATGGGGTAAAAATGCATACAAGCATGCTGGAATCCAGACCCCAAGTCACTAGTTTGCCTTCTGAGTCATAGGACTTCTTGAATTAAGCAGCACCCTTTTGTGACAGAGCACTGAATGTAAACCACAGGAAACAACTCTTAGTACTATGGCTTACAGAGACCTTTATTCCTTCATGCATCTTGTTTAGTCACTTAAAGATAACATTATGTGGCATTTCAAACCCTTTCTGTATTTATAGCCTTCCTCTTTCCCTTTGTGTCCCTGTGTGTTAATTAAATGTACATTAACTCAAAGAGGTTTTTTTTTTTTTCGCATTGCTATTGCAATGTACTTACTTGAACCAGCTCCAACCAGTAAAAAAATAAGAACTTGAAAACCTCTTTCTGAGGTCTAAATTGATTTCTGGTTTTAATTGTCTATGGTGCTAAAGCTGAGCAGAAAAATTCCAAAGGGAAAATCAGGAAAATGACACACTATGGAAGGAGAAGCAAGTCTCTGTTAGGGTAGGTAAAATCTGTTATCCTCCTCATCTGCTTTCCAAGTGCTGAAAACCTTGTCCACCTTCCCAAATTATTCCCTCTGTTTCCATAAAAGGTAATTCCCACTACTTCTGCGTACAAGCCTGACTTGTTTTATACATAAGAAGAGCACTGTTACAATTGTAAAATTCAAAGGACAATTTGGCATCATTAGCTAAAATGATCATTTACTTTTACTTGGGATATTCTGGAGGAGAAAGTAAAGATATTTTGCAGCAAGTTTGCAGGTTACTACAAATATTTCCATGTTATGACTCCTTTCTAGTTTCAATTGAGAGATTACCTTTGTGAGAAATAGCTTCTTCCTTTCCTTTGCCTCTATTTCTTTTGAAAGATTTTTTGTGCAATTCTCATCTAATAGGTAAGATATACTGTATAATAGAAAGCAAGCTTCAGGATTTACTGCAGTGAAACCAAAGACTTCTAAGTGCTCTGTTATTGAGGAAAGAAAAGAATTTGTTGGAAAAGAGATATCCTCTGGTTAAAAACCTAAGCATAATAAAAGCTTTTTTAGGTCCTCTAGTGACTCCAGAAACACAGAAGAGAGAATAATGGACATTTTTTTTGTTAATTAGAAAAAACTCTCTCCTGAAAAACAGTACCTACGTGTATTTGATTTCTGTAGAAGCCCGTAAGGAGAATGACATACTGGCAAATTGCAAGACTAGTCTTGATGATCAGATTGCACTAAATTATTTAAATTCTAAAAAATAGCACACTGATAGAGACAAGAATTTTCCTGTACTCTGTATATGAAAATACATACTCTATGGTGTTATGATAAGTCATCCCAAATTTCTATAAATAAGAGTATCTTAAATGATGTGTGCCTTGTGAATGCCAAATTAAATGGTATTATCTTCTAACAACTGGGGCTGGTGGAGTTCTCTTTTTTCTGTTTGCAAATGGTTTGTGTAGCATTTTGCATTCTGCAAGTGTTTTTATTTCTAGGTATCCATTGGACAGCGTGGGTATGTTATTCATAAGCTGTTTATTTCAACTGTTTAGTAAGTATTACATACAATATGCATCTGGTCATGAAAATCAAATGATGTATTTTCTCTCCCATCATTTGATGACTGAAACCTTAAAATAAAATAAATCAAAATAAACAAAAAAAAAGACATTAAAATATGACATAAATGTTATGAATTTTATGTTTTCCTTTGTTGATATTGGTTTGGATTTTTGGAAAATATTCGTTCATTTTTTAATAAAATTCAGTGTCAGCATTAAACAAGTGTATTAGTGAGAACCTAAGTCAGATTGTGGTGCAGAAATTTAACAAAGGTTTTACTAAATGTAAATATGTACAATTAAGGAATAAAGATAAGAACAGATCTCTTCGGTTGCCTTTGTTCTGCTGGACTTCTATATTATGTTATCAAGTTGCGATGTGACAACTAGCTGGGAAGAACTAGAAAAAAAAAGGAGAATTATGTAAATACATAGTAAACTGATTTAAATTTAGATGCTCTCTTAACATGTTCACCTAGATTACTAGAATATAAGCCTAAATATTTCTGTGTCCGTTGACTCAAGGATGCCAAGTGCAATGTTCCCTGTTACTGAATAACCTGAGTATTTTTCCTTTCACCAGTCAAATAAAATTGGGGGGAAGAAATAGTAACAAACATAACCAGGAAACAGGCCAATTCCTCCTTTCCTCCGGTTCTTTAAACTTTAGGAAGTGTTCTGTTTACCTAAAACTTGACCACAGTGTATCTTTTTAAATTAGTGCTCATTTAATAAGTGACTACAGTGCCACTCGTGGTATGAGAAGTATTAGTATCAAACTGCTGACATCTATTATCGTAACAATAATGGTGGAAACCATTAAGTCTTCAACTTGTCCCAAACAGTTGATCATTACTAAGACAACATGGTAATTAACCACAGCCCTTATCTGAAATGGAAAAAAATGCAGTAACTGTAATCTTTTTTTAGTAAAGCTCCTTAACACCACCAGAAGGGAAAAATAACTAATGGAAGGCATTTAAAGTACACACCAATAAATTACTTGGGATTTGCCACTCTTTGTGTGTGGAAATATAGAGAAATGTTTAGAAGTATTATGTGAATTATCCTAATTCCAGGCCTGTTTCTTAACGGATTCAGTTCCATTGGTGGATTTCCAAAGGTAAGCCCTGTGCTTTACTTTTTCATTTTTTTGGTTGGTTTGTATCAGAAGAACATTGCTCAAATGATAACTCTGTTACTAGATGTTTTTTCCCTTCCCTGAATATGTGGTATGGAGGGAGAAGAACTAAAGGTTTTTGAAATGCAGCTGATACAGAAGTAATTTCATCCTGAGAGAAATAAGAGAAATACAAAGATAGTGAAAATGCTGGAGAAGGAAAGAAGGTTTTATAGGAAGAAGCTAAACACTTGCTAGCAATATTGTGTTTTCCTAAGGTGGGGGAGAGACTAGCTGAGGAACTGGTTTAGATCACTGGTATCCTGTGGCTACCCTATGTACTAGAGATGCTTGTTATACCATCATCTCAGTCTTAATGGTGCTCCATCTGTTAAATCCTTGATTGTGTGCTCCTGGAATGATTAGCCCAACATCAAACAGAACTGAGCAGCAGGCTGTGAGTTCCAAACTATCCTAAATTGCAATTTGAAGTGGATTGAGTAGCACAGCATTGGTGACTGTAAGAATAGAAGAGTCATGTGGAGAGTTATGGTACTGTCTCAGACAAAAGTCAGTGATGCTAAAAAAAAGCAATGCTATAAGAAGGCATTAACCAAGCAGAAAGCACATGCATAGGTAAAAGCATGTGACTGGTCTCTATTGCTTTGTTCAGTATGTACAGCTGTGGTATGCTAAAAGTAAATAAATAACAGTTTCTAAAATATATGTGTAAAAAAAGATAAAGTGCAAACAGGAAGGCTTACATTCTTATTGCTCTATGAATTCTGTATTTGATGCTATTTTACTTCCTTTCCACATAGTATTCACACCAGTTTCAACTAACTTTCTTTTGCAGTTCTTCCTTCCTTTTTTAACTGTTTATTATCCATGACCAATAAACTGTCCCCCTTCTTGATCTCTCTTTTTATGGCTTTATGGTTTTTTCACTCTGCTCTTTCATTTCTAGCCATGATACTGAGGCTCTGGTAGCTCTGCAATTTAAAAAGCAACTACTGTTCCTGCCCCCACTATGTTTCAAGTATTGTTTTACTTCGCTTCCGTTAATGAGATCAAGTAAAGAAAATGCCTCTGGCTCTCAAGTGAATAAAATTGCAACTTGCGGGAAGTCTTGAAGAAGACTAAACTTGTAGCAGGCCATGTAGTACTGAAGCTTTTAGAACTGCTTGTATTCTATCATTCTGCTTAGTAAAACTAAACTCAATTCAAATTTCCAAACCCCTCATTAAACAGGTTTGCATTCCGAATGAAGCTCAAAAATTCACCTTTTCATCTGCCGCTGATAATTAATGACAGTCCTTTAGGAATAGAATCAGATACGTCCCACCTCTCCTAGATACATCCCAACTAGCTTGAAGAAGTAGCATAAACGTCAGGGCTAGAATTAGTGACAGACAAGATATCTGCACACTGAGCATTGATACAGTATCATTCATATTGCTAAAAACTTGTTTGTCTCCCTGTTAATCAAGCAACAAATTTTAGCCAGGAAGGGTGAGAACTCCACAAAGCAAAACCCCTGTAAAGTGCTTGAAGCCTTGACATTTCAGCTGAATGGTATTCAGCACTGAGACAGCAGGTCAGGTGGATCTTCACTGTAAAAAGCTGCAGTGGCAGGCACTGGGTAAGAATTAATAGCTCTCAGGGTATTTCACTGAAGCCTCTGTAACAACCATCTTAGAAAAGAGGCTGATGGATCTCCTCAGCTCTGCCGTTGTGCACAGGTAGTGGTTCTGAGTATCAACATGTGCTTCACAATCTGCGCTAGAATGGATTACCAAGAAGCTCCCAGAACCTGTCCTCAGGCATTTGTGTCATCATTTATTGCTGAATATAAGATTTTTTTGTGCAGCTGTCTTGTTAATGCCATGGTTGATATTAGTGCTGTGAGAGCCAGCATTATTGCCTGAGGTATTGCCTCTGTGACCTTCACACTGTGAGCTCCATCCCCACCAATGTCAACATTTTTCAGGGGATTTACAATGTTCCTATTTGTCATTGTTTGAACATTTCCAGTCACTTAACAGGAAGAGGTCAAAGAACAGAGTGAGTGAGGCTGTTGCTTGGACACAAATGGCTGTTGCTTGGACACTGATAGCTCCCCTAAGGACAGCTTTTCTTACTGCAGAAGAGTACCAACCCTATGACTCTCACCTTTTCTGATCTATTAAAGAAAAAAAAAAGAACAGTTAAAACTAGTCCAGAAATCATCCAAAGGCTAATTTTGAGAGAAATCAGGCAAATAGTACTGCCATTTCTTTATATCTCCAGTTCGGATAAGTCGGCAATGAATAGGAGCACTTTTGAGGTTAACTGAAAAATAGTTCTGAGAATGCCACTTACCAACTCTCTTGTCTTCAGGACAACAAATCAAGAGGAAATCAAATTGGAGCAAAGTGTGATCACACCAACAGGAGCCTGCATTTTGGATTTATGTGAATTAAGGATTTTTCCACCCACAGCTACAAAAGATGGGGAAACCATTTGACTATGGCCCCTAAAAATGTCTCTACGTATTGGGAGTCTACATGCAAGGTAGCTATCCAAGCTCCCACTATAGCCAATGGAGATCTTGCACTCAAGATAGTTGCCCTGACAGAGGTGCTTTGTGCCTTGAGTTATCCTCGAGTTTCTGAGATACTCACATAGTCAGATATGAAGTGGGACCTATGAAAGAGCCCCTCTGCATAGGTGACTGAAGGATAGCAGGGGTAACCTAGGACTTCTTAAATGGCACTTTGTGTCTTTGTTTAAACAACTAACTTCGGTCCTAGGTGTATCCTTTAGAGAAAGCCGAATTGCTAGCTAGACTCCATTGACTATATTCATATCTGCAACCCTTGAGTGGGTGTTTTAGATATCCTAAGGTAACTGAAAGAGCACTAGAGGTCCACATTTAGGCATCTGAACTGGCCCCTAGATCTCTATTAATTGTAATGGGATCTTGAACATGAGCATGAATTTCGGTGTCTTATTCTTGAAACAAATGCTATCCAAGGGCCCAGACATTTTCAGTTGCCGAGCTTTAATTGTTAAGAAACAGATGTTTTTCTATAAAAGACAAAAAGAAAAAAAACTGCTTCAGCAACCTCAATTCTCCATGAAAAATATCAAGCAAATAAAATGCAAAACCAAAGGACATATTTTGGCAGTAGTTGCAGATCTATTTGGCCAAGTTTTAAAAGTGAGAGTGCTGCAGTGGTCAAGGCCTTCCAGATCCTTTTGTTAAAAAGTTCCAATACTAAGAAAATACCCTCAAAGTATACACACCATAATTGTACTCAACAGCTTTTACTGAGATGGGGATAAATATCCCATCCCACAATTATATTAGGAAAGGGAATTTCTCCAGAATGGTTTGGCAGTACCTCACAAAACAAATCATGACTTTTGGATTTATATTTCATCCTTTTTCTTCAGCACAGCCATTGCCAATGCTTTTCAAGATACTTAATTGATCGATCATACTTCACTACCTCTTTTCTCTGAGACTTTGTCTTTCTCCATCATCTTTCACTACTGCTAATTGAATGGTGAATGCCCACTGAATGGTGGGCAACTTGAAGTGGAAAAATTTTAAGAAATCAGCAAGACTGATTCTTTTCTCATTGCCAGGTTGCCCTGCTATTATTGTATGTTCTGGTGGTTATGGGGATCCATCACTTGGGCATGTCATTTTATCTCCATCTTGAACTTGAAATAGCAAAAATTAGGCAGTTTCTTTGTTCCCATCCATAGGATTTTTGCTTAATTCTAACTTCATCTTGGAGCAAGTCAGGTATTTGTGGTACTTGTGTATTTAAAGGCCCACAAGTGATGCCCTTGTGCTTCTCGCTGTCTTTACATGCATGCCAGCAGTTTTGCCTGCTGAAGAGCCTTTTGGGGAGACATAGTATTTCATATGTAGAGGTAGCACACAACCACATACACAGCTGCATGTCAAACAGCTGTGTGAATCTAAAAAGGAACAGCAAAACATAAAATTCTTTAGCCCTATTGATTATTTTACTCTTCAGTGTATTACTTCATTACCTCTTAATGTTTCAAATGATTTAGCAGCTTTGCCTGTGACCTTCACTGGAATTTGATCTTTCGTCTTATGTATTCTTAGCCAATAGCTCATCAGCATTACCAGCCTGAAGGATTAGGCTTGGTGAAAAGGATGATTTAAAAAATCTTTTTTTGGAAAGCACAAAGATCCAAACTATTTCTTTCACCTTGATATAGTGCCGAAGTAATTTGCTGAAAGTTATATGTACATAATGGCCTGAGATATTGGGTGCCATGCTAGACTGAGAAATCAGGTGACATTTTTATGGCAGACTGCTCCAGTACCATTAACAAAGGAAGTGCATCATTACTGACATAAGTGTTCCATACTTGAACGGAAAGGGGAAACTTGAACTGTTCCCCTAGTCTGCAGAATAATTATAATACTCTGAATTGTTTTTTACTTTTTCAGTACACAGCTGGAGGAGAGAAAAGTGTCAGGAATCCAAGCTCTTTCTTTCTTTCTCATTCTCTGTTGGAGTAAATATCATGAGAAAAAATCCTGCATATGACAGGCATAAATCTGAAAGAATTTTACTAAAGAGACTGGATTGTACAATCAAAATAGCTGTTTCAGAAACCTCTCTGGTTTTGTACTTCACATTGTAGGATAATGGAGTATATAATATAGCCTATATAATATAGGAGGATATAATGCAATATAGTTCTTGTTAGCCTAGGATGTTATATACTTTATAAAAGCAAATAGAAAAAAGGCCACGTATAAGATTAACTCAGGTGCTTCACATAACACTGTAATGGTACACAGTAGTCATGCAGCATTGCCTGTGTTACTTTATGTAAATAAACATGTATTACCCTAGTTACTTCCATACCATAGGCAACTTTAGCAACACGCATTTTTTTAGGATTTAAAAAAGCAATCTTTATGAAGACACATAATTCCATACTCTCTTCAATTTGTCTCTATCTTTACTACATAGTGGCCATCTGAGAGTGCTGTATTCCAAGCAAGTGATTGTGTTTAAACAGAAGCTTTCCTTCATGTTAACATTTAATTTCCTTTCCCTGCACCAAGCCTCAGGCAAGGCAGTAGCTGCTCCCTCTTGCCACAGTACTGTACACCATGATGAAGTATAGTCATTCATGTGACACAATATAGTAATCAGAACCAAATTACACCCTTTAAAATTACCATCCCCAATCACAATATCTAAAACAATGTGATAATTGCTGTCATAGGAATGTGGGAAAAAATAGAAGATTGGTCTTTAAACAAATACTATAATCATTAATAACAAGTGCCATGTGAAATAACAATTTTCTGCTAATCACTATCCTAGAGCTGTAGTGCAAACTGCAGATTCTCTTTCATAAAGTAAGCTGGCTGCATACAGCTAGAAAAAAGCATAAACTTGCCAAAATATTTTGTCCATTAACGGGTTTTATGTTATCTTTTGTACGCTGTACGTTTCCCCACGTAAATGTGGTTTTCTATATGCAGCAGTTATAAAACCACGCTTGAATTTCTCCTTTGGCTTCTGGCCTCAAGTAAACCATCAAACTCAAGCTTTACAATACCATTCCTCCTACATCTCTGTTTGTTTGTGGCTAGTTTTGTACTTCACCTCTTACCACCTCTCGTGACCTCCTTACCACTTGCATCACTCCTTGCTTTGTTTTACCCTGTGGAGTAAGTGTCTTCAAAGCTGATATCCTTTCCCCTGCTAGCAGTTTCTCCTTTTTCTCATCATGTAAGCCCACATGTTCTTCTCCAAAGGCAATAATCACCACATTGTCTCTCTGTAGAAACCTTCTTTTCCACCCTTGAGTTTTTCAGTAAGTTGTTTGGGCTGGAGAATACATCTCAGCTTATTTATATTTCCCTTCTGTAAGTATTCAAGAGAGGGCCAAAGAGCACCCACGAGTAAGGAAAACTGCATGAATGTGTGGGTTCATTGGACGTTGGTAGATGGTGTACTTTCTTTTCTGAATGTTCAGCACTGCAATTAGTCATTCACTTAGCATTTCATATGAACTGTCTTTTTTTTTTTTAAAAAGGTGTTTTTTTCAATTTTATAATATATTGCTTAGCTATTAGCACTATTTAAACTAGTCTTTAAATTAATTTACTTTTATGAGAATCCAATATGTTTCTCATATGTAAATTGATTCTCCTACAATAAGTTGTCACTTTTGTGTGTGTCCATTTTACAAAAGTGGAATAACCACAGGCCAAGAATTAATTCAATTCCATCACAGTGAATCCCTTCCAAATTTTGAGGAAAAAACCCACATTCAGATGTTGGTCACTTGCATTGTCAAGCTTTTCATTTTGAAAAAGGAAATTCACACAGGGAAACAGTATCATATTAGAAACAAAAGATGTTAAAGCCACTTTTTTCATGTTGCTCACACATTGTTTAGACAGAAAGGAGGAGGTGAAGGAGGGCAGTGGACAGAGAAGAAAAAAAAAAAGAGGAGATACTGGTTAATTTGGCTTGAGCTTAGAAGGGCTTTCTCTGCTGGATAAGGCCGGGCTATAAAGAAACGTGGGAGCTTTGGTACCCACTTCTTCTGTGTCAGAGATGCTCAACCAGAACTTCAGGAAGCTGAATATCTGAAGTCTTGTTATCAGTGCAGATAGGGAGAGAGCAAGGCAGCCGTGTGCATCTTCTAGATGTCAACAGGTGTTTAGAGCCTTAAACCTCACAGTTACCAGAAAATGATACTTCCTTGCATAGGTAGTGAGGAGACTTTTCCTGTCTGTCTAGCTGTCTACGTTTTCTGAAGTAAGGGGACGTGGTTCTTCATTCATATTAGAGCACAAGCTTAAAAATAAAGACACCTCTCCTCCCCCTAACAAATAACCAAGTCAACTAGTTAAGGTAACAGATGTAAATGTCCAGCTATAAATCTCTCTCTCCTGCTCAGGAGAAGGTGCACTAGATACTTTGTAGCATTCATGAGAAGCATTGCTGTGACTTCTAATTCTACATGGACTATGAGCCTAAGTATCACTTCGTGCCTCTAAAAAATAGAAAATAGTCTTCAGATCTTTCCTTTGTGTTTGTTTGTTCTCATTGACAAAGAAGGTTTACATCAGAAAAGTAGTCAGCAATGTGTTTTAGACATTGCCAGAGTATTCTTTGAAGGAGGGTAGTAGGGCCACTACAGTGTAATTAAACTGGGAAATGAGTATTTTTATTTTGGGGAGCCTATGCCAACAGTGTTTTTTAAAGAGAAGAGGCTGGAGCTTTCTCACCACAGCTTCTTCATAAGCGTGAGCTCATGTGAAACTGTGGGAAAAAGGGATAGAAAGTCAGAAAGTGGGGTTTGTCATCCAGCCCACTATTTGCAGCTTGGTTATTATCTTCAATTGTGTAAAGAAACAAAATGAACTATCTGCCCTTTAATTTCCATCCAAGGGTAAGCAGTGGTGATGAATTTTACCCCCTTATTTGTCTCTCTACAGCTCTTTGCATTTTTCTGACAAGATTTGTTTCCTTGGAAAACAATCCAGTTGCAAACCAAGCAAATATTTTCCTCCTTGCCTCTGCTCCAACACATATGGATCTTGCACTCTGTGCCAGTGCTGCCTAGGCAGCAAATCCACTCAAAAGCAGCAGGTCTTCTGGGCAGGTAAGGTGTATCTCCCACAGCTACCTGTCCAGTTCGGACTGTAGGGTCAGGTTGTGGGAGGCTGTGATGCCTCTGCCGGGAGGACCAGTGCCTCCTGCAGATTCCTGACCTGCTCTTACCTGTGCCTTGATTGCGAGGAAGATGAAGGAGGCAGTGATGCCTTTTTTTTGGTGCTTTTTCCAAGATTTTCCAAGCAGGTAATGCTTGCTAGTCAAAGTTGTCCCAAGGAGGGCTGAAGCAATTAAGTTCTCCAGAATTCTTTGGAGATGGATACCATTGGCTTGTTGGGAACCCATCCAGGTGGGCAGGCTTGGGCAAGTGAACAACCATGGGAAGGTTTATGACTTGCATGAACATTTCTGTTATTTTCACAAGTTAATTATGACACTGCGGAATAAAGCTGTGACCGAGGTACCTACTTTAGAAGTGAGAATGCTTTCCTCCCAGTCTTCCTCATCGATTGACTTCACTAGGACAAATGGATTTTTGTTCAAGTATGCCAAAGAGTAACTTATGTTGTTTTCCATTTATCTCTGTCAAAACAAACAAATAAAAAAGCAAGTAAAAAAAAGCATACAAAATGTTTATTAACCTGTTATACAAATGACCCATGTAAGTTATATGCCTCCGACTAATCTTTCATGCACTATAAACAAGTCCTCATTTGCTTCCAGTTATTTCTATTTCTTCTTTTTAATGGTGATTTCCTAAGTTAAAAACAAGCCTGACAGATACCTCTAATCTTTATAGCAATGGCTTTTAAAATATTCAAACTGAGTAATTTATTTTTAATGATCTGTAGCTCTGAAACCATTCAGGCAATGCGCTTTATACTCTGCAGAAAAATTCTCCTTGGTGCTAAGGGCAAACATGCTTTTTTTTCAGGCCAAGCCAGTTTTGACAACCAAAATGTTTATTAAAAATAGAGAGAGAAAGAGAGAGAGAGAGAGAGCAGGGGAACTACTGTTAAAAGCAGTGACTGAAAAGGTCCCTGGTGACATTTTAAAACAAATACTATTGAGACTGATTTTTAATTGCTTTGAAACCTCTCTTATCATTTGTACTTGGGAAAGATTGGTATGAAATGTTCTTAAACAAAGATGTCCTTCATCTTTTACACAAATGGGAACTTAGCACGCTGTGTTCACATATAAATGAAGTACTCAAAATGAAAGGTGTTTGAGAACTAGACCTCTAAGACAGAGAGTATTGTCAAGTGCATTTTCTGCCATACAGAAACTCCTGTTCTAAAATGTTACATCCCACAACACCTTTCATAAAGATTTTGCAGTGAGAGGTAAGTGAAATGAAAGACTCAAGTGTTAAAACAATTTTTGAAGGCTCAATAAGATGTAAGTAACATCACCCAGGAAAGGCATTTAGTGATTATTGGGCTCCTGAGTGGAGGCCTATTTAGCTCATCCCCAAAAGATGCCCCAAATTCCCCTTCAGTTTTCCAGTTTATGTTGCTTATCTATCATTTACTTTACCCACTGAGACGAATCATTGGACTTTAGCCTTGGTACCTCTACGTAGTTTCAATTAAGTGCAAGCACTGCCTTATACACTTATGGATTGCATACTGGACCGACATGTTTTTCACACTGTTTCTGTGCTTGAACATCATCAAGCTCTCCTTTAGCTGCTTGATTACAGATCTTTGACCCCATCGTGGTTTTGGGGGCAGAGACACTCTCCAGGTGGGGGCTGGTCACAGCACTGCTCTGTTCCTGTCTTTGCAGAAGGATTATACTTACTGATGCTAAAAACATCTTTCCTTACCTGCAGCCTAGGTTTATTAAGACTTTTTCAATATTCTCAACATTAATTAGATAATCTGAATTGATTGTGAGATGAGAGGTCACATTTAATTTCGTACATTACTAGCTCCTTCTTTTTCCTGCTCGCCACTGATTCAAACCTCGGAAGGGATTGCTAAACTCTGTCTTTCTGTAGCAGACAGATTTAATTCCATGCAGCTGTTTGTGGTGAACTTCCCTTCTTTCCTTAGTCTGGAAGAGGTTTGCAAAAGAAAGAACCTGTATTTCTGCTCTCTTTGGAAAATAAGGGCTATTTTTTCAGTCAGGCTGAGAAACACCTAACTACCTGTGGCACAACAACTTCAAACTGGACTCAGGGAAACTGTGTCCCCCTTTTTGCTTTACAGTAGGCCTCTGTGCCAGAGCAAATGTCCAAGATTACCAAGCCCAGGCACAGGGGTGACAGGATAGGCTTACACAGGCAAATGCTCTTTCCAACCATTCCAAACAATCCAGATGTGCAGTGCAAGATTTCTGAAGGATATAAGCAGAAATCTTCAAAATATAAATTTCTGGAAGCCATCTCAGAAGCACGACAAATAATAAAGGTTTTTTCATTCTATTCCTACCAGGTTCTTATGCAACCCTCATCACTTTACTGTCTCTAGCAGTTTTGGTATGTACATCCTGTACGTTATGAATAGAAATGCTGTGTTGTGAGATTATATTTCCTTGAAGTTATAAGAAGTGAATCATGCCAATTTCTTACACAGAAAATAAAACAGGGCTTGGGATATTTAGATAAATTCAAATAGAATAAAAGAGTTACAGTATCTCACCACCTGTTTGGCTTTTCAAAATCTTTTCATTTCAAGATTGACAGAGATAGTAATGGATACCATTCATCAACTGAATAAAGAATTAAGCACCAGTGGTGCAAAACATATTTACATAAATATTATAAAAAATAAGCTGATTATTTTAATATTGAGATCACAGTAATAATAGATGTGAAAAACAAGCGGGAAGTGACTCAGGAAATCTCCTTGTAAGTTTTTATTTGGGATGATGTTAATATTTTCACTAAATGGATGGAAGAAAACCACAGTAAGAATTCCAAACATAAAGAAAAAATTCTAAATTCCTATTAATTTATTTAAACAATATTATAATTAAAATTGCTCAACAATTTCAAGACAAAGCATTTTTCTTTGGGAGGAAAAATTTTTCTGTGAAAATATTTTTCACAAGAAAACTGGAATTTTAAAACTTTAAATTTCTAAAAATGAATATTCTCAAATTTCTTTTTTTTTTTTTTTCTGTTGAAGACAGGGGTTCACTTTCAGGACAATTTTATGTACACCAAAAAATCAGTTAAAATTATTTCCAGATTGTTACAGTTTATGGCTCTTTAGAGTTTATTTTTGACTAAAGCAAATGCATGATTGCCCTCCCCTCCCTTGCTACTTCTCTCCAACTCGTCTAAACCATAATTTTGAACATAATTGTTTATAGAGGCATAAATTTCTTATCTTAAAAGAAAAGTTTGCAGTTGTCAATGGCTGCTCTCTGATGACAACTGCAAAATGCCATAGAACACCTGATGTTCTTAAATTAGCTAGTCAGAGCATTTTAAGCTCACAAAGAATTGTTTATTCCTTGGCTGAAGAACATAGAGAATTTTTGAATTATTAGAATGAAAAACATGCAACTGTGGTCTCTCGGGTATGAGAGAATGTTTTTATTTTCTTGGAGCAGAGGGAAAACAATGAGTTGATCATCTGGATTTGTGTCATGCAAACCTAGGGGGAATAGGGAAAACATGAATAGCCCATCAGAACTGTCAAAATATGAATGGCATTAGTTACAATCAAGAACCAGCAACAGATACATTTTACCAACAGTATGGCATAGAATGGGATATGTAAAAATAGCATAATTATACACTGAGAGAGAGAGCTGGCATAAATGGATAGACATCCCTCTCCACTGTAAGAGACACGTTGACTCTTTCCTCTTTACAGTGTGTGTTCATGTGTCCACTAATTACGTTCTCTGCTTTGGCTTCTGTCATTTTGCCCAGCAGCAACATCAAACTTACTGGTCTGTAATTCTGGGATTCCTCCTGGGCCCCTTTTTAAAGACTGGTGTCAAATTTGTCACATTCCATTCTTCCAGCACCAAAGTTAGCTGAAGTGATATATCACAAACAGCAATTAGTTTAGCAATCATATATTCTAATTTCTTCAGACTTTTGGTAAAAAAAAGCCTAGTTAGGTGTTAGCACAGATGCAAGCCATTTTCCCTGTATTAATGTCGCTTTACCTTTACCTTACGTTTTCTACAAACTGGTCATCTATCACCCCATCATCTTTTTGGTAGACCTCTGGCCACTGCCTTTAGTTTTCTTTTTTTCAGCTTCAGTAAGCTGGTCTTCAAAATATTTCAGTCAGCCAAATTGTGGGACATATAACTTACTTCCAGCTTTCCCTGTTTGGACATTGCTTTTTTTTTTTTTCTCTAGCAAGTCTCAGATTCTTCTGTTTAACCACACCGATGTAGGAGAACAGAGGAAGGGAATCCCTTCTGTAGTCGTCTTTTTTAATAGTTGGAATATGTTTGTTGTAAAACTCAACATAAAACAAAATGCCTTGTGGGTATTTTACCCATTTAGCTACTCCTTTTTAATATCCTTCTAACCAGCTTCCTCAACTTTATCTAGCTCCAGTTTCTGAAGTTAAGCATGGTGGATATTTTTGGTGTAGCTGTTCTTGTCAGGACACTGACCGTGGATCCCTTATGGTCACTTCTGTGTCACTGCAAGTAGGTGCTGGAAAAGATTGATCTCCAACATCACATCAGTACTTTTTGCACAAAAATGTGATGTTGCCGAGGGCAGAAGACCAACAGTAGTTTGATCTTCTCTGTGATAAAGGGGACAGTCAGAGCATAGAACTAAGTAAATATATTTCCAGATTGCTTTAGCAGTGGAGGGAAAACATATTGCATGACAGCAGCATAACGGGACACTTGCTAATCATATGCCAGTATCCCATAGTTGTACATGAAAAATGTGCTTTTTTGCAGATAGTTATGTGTTGCAGCACACAGATGTTGTACGTAGACATAAACTGCAGTTCCATTTTACATGAGTATGTTAATGTTTTACCAAACATAATAATACAGTACATACTTTTATCATAATAATTAATCACTGAATAATTATACAAATTTAAAAGCTTATAGTACTAAAATGGACGTTGTTTTAAATGGGATAGTCGCTCTGAGAAACTACAAAATTTAGCACATAATATTTACACAGGCAAAGAGGAATCAAGTGATAAAAAACTTTTTATCAGTGAATAAAAAATCACGGGAGTGAAAGTAACGGGAGCCTCAGGTGACCACTTCAGATGTTTGTATCTACATGGCAGACACCTAATATTGTGTGATATGAGGGTTTATTATAGGCAAGCTGATCCAGCTGGCATCAAGCTATGGTCCTGAGCAGTTATGAGGACTTGTGTGCATGCCAGTGACAGCAGGTTAATGATAAAGAAATTTTATGGGTTTAATCTTCAATAGTGCTTACAGGTGAAATTTTTTATTATTATCAAATTTCCTCTTTGGGGTTAATTCTGAGAACACTCTAATGCTACATGTGGTAGCAGTCTGTATATGAGTTTTTAGGTTATGTTAGAACTAATATAAAAATTCCATTAATTTCAAACTTCGACATAAAGTGGTTTCCTTTGATTGAGAAAAATCGTAGAAAAAAGTATGTCTTCACAGCAGCTCTTATTTCATAAAAAAACTTCAGATAGCGTTTTCCCAGGAAACAATATAATCTTCACCTTATAAACATAAGCAATCCCTCCTGGGAAAAATATAGTGAGGAGGCAACTTGCTCTGTAAAGGAAAATGATGGCTTTGAGGACCCAGAGTAGACATCTTCGGGGGACCACAATCATATTTCAGGCTTTTGCTCATATATTTTGTCATTCCCATTTTTTTGAGATTTCCCCCATATCCCAGTTTTTTGTTGGACATTGGAAAGCAAAAATACAAGTGCAGTTCATGTATTTTATGATGTCTCTGTGGAAAGCTGTACCATATTCCTGGTTCAGTTCTTGTCATATTTTCACCTGAGTTGAAGAACTGGGGCCCTTTGTTCACCAGCTAAGACTTACTATACTAAGATGAGTGAGCCATCTCTTATTTACCTGTGTAAACAAGAACATACTTGTGTTGCCATCCACTTGGTCTGGCTGAACACCAACCAAGTGCTTTAATGCATTTGAAAAAGTGTGATCAATTTTTGTTCCTTCTAGTTATTTTCTTTCTGCAAAGTTCTCTGGTTCTACTGAGGACATGGGACAAAAATGAGTGACCATCAGGAGGGTAGCTATTTCTATGTGAGAAGGAAGTGATAGAAATTGTAAGAAAAAATATTTTCATCTGAGTTTCCTAGGCCAGTTTTGCAGACCTAGAAGATTTGGAAAAGAGATGTGTTCAAACTTTGTATGTTAAACAAAATTTTTCATTGAGATTTCCTAAGGTGTTAGTGTGAGAATATTTCAGATATTCTGGGCTTAATTAAGAGTGATATTACCCCTCATGGTGATAAAATGTGATTAAATAATTTTGAAGTCAGGTACTCGTGTTAGTTAATATATGCAGAATACAAAGAATGATAAATGCTATTTGCTAGACAGGATTAAAGGATTAGCTAAGTTTGTAAAAAAATGATCCGTAAGGGCTTGAGATGTATCTAAACTATTTATAACCCTTTCTTCTCCACTTAAAAAGCAAATCTTTACTGGAAAAATAATATAATGAAACTCACCCTGCTGTGGAGAGGTCGGTTTCAGGGACTCTTGTCCCTACTGGCAAGTGACTCAGATAATAAACTGCCAGTACAAATCATCAGACTGGTGCCTGGCAAGAACTGGAGCTGGTCTTTTTAATTAAAAGAAAAAAGAAATATTTTTTTTTAATTTCTAATGGAAGAGTGCTGCAAAATGAAGTAGGCAGAGGGCCCAAGGAAAAGGGGAAAAGGCTCCTTTGCATCTCAGCCAAAACAAAGAGTCTTAATGGTAATGAGGTTGGGGATGGGAGGGGAGAGAAGAGAATGACCCTGCCCATTCACCAGCCCAATCATTTTAACACAAGCTTCCAGGTAGCTTTCATACGGCATTTCCCAGACCTTTGTGCGGTTGTTGTAACAACAATAAGGATAGACTCCACTGCCTCCTATTAGAGAAGGGTGAGGGGCACAATCTGAGGTAACTTGAAAAAGGAACATTTTTAGTTCAAAGATTTGAATTTAGTTCAGGCTAGTAAGTGCACAAACTTCTTGGGACAGAGCCAAGGGTTTAGATCCAGCAAAATGGCATCCATATCAAAGGAAATTGGAAACCCTCCAGAGCTACAGGGAAATTCTATAGTCTGTTAAAAAAACACAAATGTTTTGTAAACATCTCGGCTTTGAGAAAGTCTGGTGATGACACAGCCAAAGATCTCTGCCGGCTTTTCTAGAGGGCTGCTCTGCTGAAGAGGTCTGCAAAGTCTACAGCCACAGGTCCTCCTGCACAGAGGCTCAAGCCTGAAGATCCTAGGGACTCCAGGCAGGAAAAGTTAAAAAAAAAAAAATAGGATGCAACACAAACAATCGTATTCCCTGTAGCTATGGAAAATTTCAGATTCAGGTTGCACTTTTGAGAATATCTTCTGCTTGTAAGGGGAACAAAATGTCCGATTCCCCAAAACAGACAGAAATAGTCCTGTCCTAGTCAATAATAGAGAAGCAAAACAGGTTTAGCTGGGCAAAATAATTGCAAGAAGGGTCCTGACTTTTGCTCCTAATAAATAAAGAATATCCTAAACAGTTCCACCAGTAAAGGAAAATGGTCTTACCTAGGCTCTGTAAAACTGAAGAAAACAAACTATCTAGGTGAAGTTAGAAATTCAGGCAGCTCTCTTGAGACAAGCAAATCAATAAATATTCAAGAAAGTTAAAGTTCCAGTAAAGTGCATATTTACTTCCACTGCTTACCTGTTTATATAGGCCATCTTATGTGCTAGAGTACATAACCCGTTACATAGCAAGCCAAACCATTAATGTTTGAAGCTACAATAGCCCGTCGGTCACTCATTAGAATGATAAAAATGAAAATAAAAATGCAATTCTTTGGTAGTGTTCTGGCCAATTTCTTCAGGCAGTGGGTGATTAAAGAGCAGCTGGGTGGGACGGTTGCTTATTTCTGCTGCTGTTTTGTTCTCTGTCTGACGGCTGCTGTTGTTGTGGGCAGAGATGAACAGGAAGAGCTATGATGAAAGTTGGCTGATTGAGGGAGTGAGTTGTGTATGTTTTTGCTTTTTCTGATTAGGCTGAGGCAACTCATTTATTCATTACTTCATTGTTCGATGGTGTGGTTAGATTCAAATCTAGTTAGTACCGTTAATTTTATTTTTATTTACTTATTTTAATGAATTATTTTATTATATTCTATTCATTCAAGCTTATACACAGGAAGATAGTCTTTCTCTTTTTGCTGACTGTATTACTTGATTTTTTTTTTCTGGAAGATCTCAGAAGATCTTCAGTGTTAAATTTCTAACTTTTTCTTTTGTTCTGTCCTTTTCCCAGTATGTCCTTTGAGCTCCATCAGTGTTTAAAAGGAGTGAGAATTCTGCTTCAAATGTGTCCATTAAGAAAGTCTTTCAGCTTTAATATGATTTATTTAAAATATATAATTAATCCTTAAAGAGAAATTTCAACCCTGATTTGTCATTGTTCTTTTTAAAATATTGTGAAGATCAATCTTACATCCTTTCAAAGTCAGAACTTAAAAGTTATACCAAAGATTTTATTATATTTTTAAAGTAAAAGATCCTATCCACACCAAACTAGTACTTCATGCTATAATGAACTTAAGCTTTTGTCAAAAGCAGGATGTGAGATATTTGTAAATGGGGAAGATACACCTGGTCTAAATGCTGGGGGAGGGGAGGGAGGTGGGAGGGAGAGACTGAAAGAAGAAATGTCTTCAGGACAGCCTGCTACTGCTAGCAAGCAGAATATGTCTGATAATAGAAATCAATTGAGTCCTTTGGGAGATCTCAGGAGCTAGATTGCTTGACTTCATGGCTTGACTATGAAGACTGCAGCACGACCAAGTGCTAGCTGATGCTGGGTAGAGATTCACAGCTACTGTCCTCTTTGAGGATCTTCAAAACTATGAAGTGTTCCCTCTTACAGAATCTCTGTGGTAAATAGTATTTATAATAGTATTAATAATATCCAAGGGAGGATCAGCGACGCAGACCACACACTAAAGAACATGAAGAAGTATGTTTGAAATGAGTAGATAAAAATTCCTGCAGTGCCAAAGGTATACCCCCATGAGTGAACTGAACAACTAAATTGTCTCTCTGTATGTATGCCTAGGCAAATGTGCCTTTTACACCTGCCCTTCTGAAAGGTTTCAGAGGTCTCATCCAATCTACACTGGCTGCTGGAGGAAAGAAGACACTATTCCCGTAGTATTTACTTGCAATGTAATGATATTCTATTGCATGATATTACTTTATATGGTATTAATATTACTTTATATGGTATTAAATGCCAATAAAACTATAGTGAGGCTCCTCTTCACAATTCCTCCTACTTCTATGGGAGATCTCTGAGACTAGATTAAGTGGAATTGCTGATGGCTCACAAACACAATTGACTTCAATGGGAGTGTCTTTCATACCTAGAAAGAATGAAAAAAAAAAAAGAAAAAAATTAAATGCTCTGGAAAAATTAAGACTGGGCTTGCAAACTTAAAGGACACTTTCAATAATTTGGGGAGTTTAAAAGCCATCTCTCTGCATTTCAGTTCCCTGGCTATGGAATGAGGTGATTCATATGGCCTAGTTTCACAATCTCATTCATATTTATGAAGCACTTCAGATATTTTCATGAGAGCACCACCCTGCTACCATCAGCAAATATACTACCATCAGTGGAAAGCCCCCATGGTGAAGTTTGCCAGCTGCCTCTAATGTAGGTGCATGCAGAGAAAGATTACTTGCTGTCATTATAAGGTACTCTGTTAGCTCAAGAGGCACAGGTCTGTGAGGCAGATACAATGAGTCCAATCTTGCTGATGATGTATGCAGATGTTGGTATGATGCCATGTGATAACAGTTCTGATTTTTTTTTCACAGTTCTTTTATCTGGAAAATTATACACAAGAAGTATATTGCTAATGGAATTTTAACACTCCAAAAAAAAAAATATTTGCAAGCTATGAAGAACTAGAATTAAAGTTTCTAATACAAGTAGAGAAAATAATTTGAAGCTGTGATTTGAATGGATTAATATTAAATATGCTGGTAAGTAAGATGTAGTTGGGCACTAAAAGTCAATGGGCACATTGAATCATTTGAGTGTTAATTTCTTTATGACTCCTTTACCTACCCATAAAATGGATACATGGCCTGCTCTTACAAACACAATATTTATTGATGATTGTGATACATTTTAAACAGCCTGTTTAAACTGCAAGAGGCATCCATACAGAAATTAATCATTTTTCTAGTCAGTCTAGACTTAGCTGATGTGTGGAGAATAAGACCATAGGCTATACCATGAATAGCAAGGTTACGTACAGATCGAGTAACTCCTTATTCATTGAATGAGACAGGAAACAATAAAATATAATTTAATTAAAGCTACATCACAGTGCAAATGCACAAGGGATGAAAGGTTCTGCATAGTTTTAACTTCTAAAACTTCTCGCTTTTGTTTTTGCAAGCTGAATATTCTTCTAACATTATAAGGACTTTTATTGTGCCCTTTTTTGCTCATGTAATTGCTATTTATTGACCCCCAGTTCATGTCTTGTGCTTATCAGATTGTCCTCAACAGCAATCCCTGTGGCTTGCAGCTGCAGGAATTTCACAGCCAAAATAGTGACTCCCAAGAAAGAACAGGTGTGGCACTGCTGACAGCATCCCAGCTCTTCATGGGCAGGGGCAAGGTGATAAATACTTCTGTAGACAATTCAAGACAGTGAAATACAAGATAGTCAATGCAGCTGTACTCTAAAAAAAGCACTGTAGCAACAGAATTGGGCACTGTCAGTTGTGTGAGTCTACGTTACTTGACAGTAGGTTTCTTTTTTAAAGAAGCTATCAACACTAGCCAGTGATTATGCTCTCCAGTGCTATTTAGTCTTGACTACTTTGGTGAATTGATGGGCATGATCACTCACAGTAAAAAAGCAAGCAGACAAAAAAACCCCCCACAAGCCCCAAGAACAAGAGTTAGGTCACAGCCACAGTTGATGGTAAAATGGAGGACTCTGTGTAGCCTCTGTGTCTTTTCATCGGGTCACAAATTTATCCAAACCATGGAAATTACCTAATCAGTCCTTACTGGAATTTTTGTTTTCACTAAGACTTAAATTTATAAAAAAAACTCTTTGAGGATAGTACGTTAATATTTCTTGCCCTGAACAAAAATAGGTTGAGCCAGATTGTCTATCTGCCTTAAATATATCAAATGGCTTAATGGGAAGGGGAAACATAGTCCAGTTTATTTGGGGAATAATAAGAAGTGGAACAGTATGAAAGAACTGAAACCATAGGAACTGGAAATAATGTGACAAGACAACAGTGGCTAGGTAGGCAAAGAATAAGGAAAAGGGCAAGAAAGAGACCAAGCCATCTCCTCTCTGTGTTCCTTAGAGATTGCTCTGAGATGTTGGCTTCAGAAAAAGCAGAGAAGGTAGGCGTATGAATGAGCTAACTACACAGCTGAGGTTTTCCTCCATTTTGTAAACAAGTTACCGAGAAACTCTGGTCTGAGGTTCCTAGCTAAGAGTCATCTGCCGTAGGGGCAGACTGGCAGGAACTGCCTGCGTTCTGCTCCCCGCTCCAGGTGTGACCACTGTGTAAGAAATGATGTCAGTTTGCTGGTGTGTCATCATGCTGATGGCAGAACAACAGCCACTTGACCTTCTTGTCAAAAAAGTATAGCCCTCCCTGATTGCCTTTTCATTACTTCTTACCGACACTTGAAGTGGGCAATCCTGGAGCATCCCTTAGGCATTAGCTTTTGTTCACAATAGTAATACTGTTGTGGATCAAGGATCTAAGGTTGAAGATGTTTGCTGAGAAACTTAATCTCTGAGCCTTTAGGTAACATATTTATTTGTGTTAAAAGGCTATTTCTGTAAGAGGCATCATTTATGGCCATGGAGATATTTGACATATTATAGGACTCACTGGACTCCATAGGTCTCCTTGCCACCTGCTTTAAATCGAAAACCAGACTGTTTTAGAACTTAAGATCAAGAATTTCTGTTTATTTGCAGAGAATCCATAGTATATTATTTTTGTCACTTGTTAATCACCTGTCACTTTAAATCCTAGTGAAAATAAAAAAAAAAGACTGCTTGTGATTGAATGGGATTTATCCACAGTAATTAATTATTTTTAACACCTAAAGATGTGAAAAATTAAGTTACTTTCGAAACAGAAATTGAAACTTTTAAAATCCCAATAGGTCTTGTAAAAACATGATAGGAATTGAGGCAAGGTTACCGTACTAACACTGTAGGAAGATGATGTTCTCAAATACCTTAAGGAGACAGACAGAGACAAAAATACATGAATATTTAAATATGTGTATCTCTCAGAAAGCATAGCTCCCTATGAGTAGCACACCGCTGTCCATCCTGGCAACCCACCAAATACAGAATTCAATTGCAAGCTTTGGTACTCCTACCCCTCAGTGGGACATGCTCTAGCAACCCAGGGAATCAGGCTAGCACAGTGGAAAAGAAATGTGGTTTGGCATCATTGCCACCGCCTCCCCTAAGCTCCTAGCTACCTCAGGGACTCAAACTCAGCTCAAAAGAAATGGTTCTTGTTGATAAAGCTGCTCATTTTAGCAGTTGTGTCTAACTCATTACATATTGATTCCACCTCTTGTTTTCTGGTGAGACCACCCAGAGGGGTCTATTTGTTTCTTGTCAGATGCTTGTAGGCAGCTGAGGGACTGTTGTAGCAGCAAAGGATGTTTCATGTGCCAAGTTCTTGGTTGTTGGAAACTGCCTCATCCCAAGGTGACAGCTGTTTGTCTTCATTCTCTTTTTACTTGAAATCTAATCCCTGTTCATATTCTGCCCGTGGTTTATCACATCAGAGCCGTGCGAGAGTGAACAGCAGTCCGAATTATTTTTTATACAGTAATCATTCACAGGCACAAAACTGCCATTAAATTCGCCAAGCATAACAATTCTGACAGCAGTCCTATCAGACTTACACTGATAGGCAACTGATTATGTTATTTCTAACTTTTTTCTGTTTTGCCATTCTACTGTAGGCAGCCTTTGAAATCCTGCTGGCAGGAATCTTGCCTGTCTTGAATTCATTTCTCACTTTGTCATGCTGTTTGTCCATATCAACATCCTGTAAGATTGAAGACAGCTTGAGATGCTATTTCAAGATTTAATCTTTAGATTTTGGAAAACTCTAGCCCAACACTATCTGAAATGAATCCTCATAGGCATTCAAACTTCTCAGTGTGCTTTTGATTGATATGAAGTGGGAAAAAATGTCTACTCATGAAGAATATTTGTAGGTTATGAATTCTCCAGAATGTCTTTTCCCTTATGTGTACTCTCCAGGCAGATCCAGGCTTCATCTGGTGTTGGCAAAGAATGTCTACAACTGGATTCCCTTATAATGAAAATCTTAACTATTTTTTTTTTGTTCTTCTTGGAAATATAAATATTCTTCAAATCTATTTTTTTTCCATGAGTCCTGAAGAGAAAGAAATAACCACAGGAAATTTCCTTTAAGATCACATTCAAAACAACTTAAGAGAGGCTCATTTTCAGAAAGCCGTGTCCCTTTCAGTTTCATCTCGCACAAAAATCTGAAATGAAATGTAACGTCCTTTTGCAACACAACCTGGCAATTCACTGCTCACTGCTGAATGTCTTAGAATTCATCCCTTTTATCTGTTCCCATTCGCAATCCTTTGTACCCGAGTGCCAAGACATGTGCCAGGATGTTACTGCCCAAAGGGAGCTGTGGAGCTCTGTTGGGAGGGCTGCAGTACCTGCAGCAGAAGTAGGTACAGTCAGTCTTTAATGAGGCACAAAGTTGAGCTGCTTTATGGTGGCTCACGGCTTAGACAGAGGCGCTCTCTGCTGGCTAAAAAACTGGCTGGATGGCCGAGCCCCAAGAGTTGTGGTGAACAGAGTTAAATCCAGTTGGCAGCTGGTCACAAGCGGTGTTCCCCAGGGCTCAGTTTTGGGGAACTCAGTTCAATATCTTTATCAATGATCTGGATGAGGAGATCGAGTGCTCCCTCAGTAAGTTTACAGATGACACCAAGCTGGGCGGGAGTGTTGATCTGCTGGAGGGTAGGAAGGCTCTGCAGAGGGACCTGGACAGGCTGGATCCATGGGGCAAGGCCAATTGTATGAGGTTCAACAAGGCCAAGTGCCGGGTCCTGCACTTTGGCCACAACAACCCCAGGNCTTAGAGGTCTTTTCCAACCTTAGTGATTCTATGATTCTATGATCAGGTTCTAGAGAAAAGTTTTGCAATGGAGCAGAGAGAGGCAAGGTGTGTAGCACTGTTCTTTGCTGTAGGCTCCTTTAAGAAAACCTTTCTCTGATGCTTTTCCTCTTTTTAAAGATTTTAATTTATGTATATGAGGCTCAACAGTCTTCAGCACTTGCAAGGAGGGCAAATGCCTCTAGCTCCAAATGGCTAAAGTATATACTTTAGTGAAGGGAGAATTTGCAATAGCAAAAATTTCAATAGCAACTGAAAAATATGTATGTCACTATAGTAACAATGAAACGACTGTAAGCACGAATAAATGGCAGTCACACACTCTCAAGAAATCATATGCCATTAACAAGTAAATACATAATTGTTACACTATTGAACGGAGTATTAAGGAAGCAATACATAAACAGGTATTTAAAATTATAGCAGCGTGTATATATGGGACACAGGGATCCACTTCTGAATTCAGTCTCTGAATTTTTGGCTTTAACTGTGTAACTGAGAAAATCAAACTCTTCAGTTACAATGTCACTCCCGTGGCATCGGCTAGCACTTTACTCCATGTAATGCCACTAACTGACTGAAAGGCTTGCGTACATAATATTAACCCTACTCAAGCTTGTGGAAGGATTTGTGTGCATTGATAGAAATATGATTCATGTGTTATTTGCATTATAGCATACATATTTTTTCTTTTTCTCTGATATTAACCTACCTATCACAAAACCTCTTGCGTGTCCCTTCAGGACATCCCTTCAGGATGACTTGCCAGAATTTTATCCACATCTGTCTCTGCCAGTGACATTATTCAGCTTTGTGCACACAGGAGGCCATGCTTCCAACCTTGTTTAAGCACACAAGTTATTAGAGCATTCCTTATCATATAAAATAAGTCACCTGAAAAGAGCACTTATTTTCACAAGTGCTGCTGAAAAAGTCCAATGTTCTCATAGTATATATTGTAATGTTCAGTGCAATACAGATTCCCATGGAGCTTCCCCTTTCACTGGCTTTTAGCTATCACTTTCCATTCTCATTTGCCCTATGGCAACATTTAACAGGTTGTTTCATAACATGTAAGCTGTGCTAATGGGACACCTTCCATGGATTTTGATCCTCCTGTACTGAAAAGAGTAGAAGGCAGAAGCTGAGGGCATAAACAGTCATTGAGACAAAATTTAGGAATTCTGTGTTTATTTGTACCAGACAGGTAGTTATTAGTTCTGTAGGAGTCATCTTTATGAAGGCTGAATAATTACTTCCTCTAGCTGCTTTTTTGTTATTTTGCAGTTAATTATTTTCATCCTCAATCCCTCTTTTGTAATATGCAAAGTTTCTTTTCTTACCATATAATTTGTGATTACAGGCTAGCTGACAAATTTTTGATAGATTTTAGATGACTGATGTCTTTCATATTCCATTTCAGAGCTTCCTAATTGACATGCAGGTTTTCATTTCCATCTATGCAACCATAACTTTTTTTTCTGCAGATGCGCTGTTTATCACCCAGTAGCTCACTGTGGGTTTGAAAAAGGTCATAACATTTATTTTTATGTGACCAGAGTTGTGTTGTGTCAAAAATACTTTAACAATCCTAAATATATATCTATATATAGATATGAAAAAGGGAAATGTGTTATTCAGGAAGGGTTGTAATGACATCTGATCTGGTATTTCAATACAATGATTGTCTTAAAAAGAAATCTATAGCCTGACATGCATGCTATATATTACAGTAGGTTGGAATAATGTACAGTGTATAAAATCTAATATGTGTGTAAAATGTTTGCAGAATTATCCTCCTAATCCAAGCCAAAGATATTCAAATATTAAACTTCCATTGAAAAGACATTATTGGTCTAACATCCTGATTTTCAAAGTATTCCTTATAGTGGCAATTAGAATGGTGGATTTTAGTACTCCCAGTAATTAATCTTTGATCTAACACCTTCTCTTGGAAGATAATTGCATGTCTTGTCTCACCTCCCAAATAAGCAGAATTGTGTAAGAATATGGTAACATCTATCCCAGGCTGCAAGCTGCTGAGCATGCCAGGAGGTGAGGCACATGATATTGATGTATATGCAGTCTGGGAGACTGACACAGTTGGTTCACCTAGAAGCAGGCTTATTTTTCATGATGTTTTGAAAGTGCATGGCTATACTTAAAGTATTATGGGCATTTGCTTTCATATAATGATGGTTAATGGAGAGGGCATGCCCCACTGTGCATAGATAAATTTCAACTTTTAGGGCTAGTCATTCTTTGCTCCATTTAGTATACAACTCTCTTTTATTACAATTATTTCTTAATTTCAACTTAGGCTACAGCTATGATCCATGAGCTATTTTTACAGAGTGCTGCTAAGCCTTTGGAAGCCTTTCCACCACAACAGGACATTTATCTGCCCCTCTACTCTTAAGCCAATAAGTCACAAAATGTTAATCCCTGAGAACTTTGGCTTTGACAATGTGTAAATATGAGAGACTTCAGTAGGTCCATTAGAGATTTCACCATTGCTTTTAAGTGTCTGTGGAAATTGCTTCCATGGTATGTGGATGGGATGTTAGAGTTTTTGGGAAAAAAAAGGAAACAAGGCAAGGTTTGTAGAGAGGCAATATCTCTTATTCTTATCTGCCTTTTTTCCTGCTTATTATAAATTTGCCTAATAAAAACTTATTTTCTCTCTATAAATCCCATCTCATTACTTTAATAGGGGGCAATACAAAATCATCACATAGTTGGAACAGTGCTTCTCATCTGTTTTTTGTCTTAAATCCAGTACTGGTAAAATTTCTTCATAGCCCTGAAGAGTGAAATATTTTTCTTATCAAGGAGAAGCAGTTTATACTCCTATGTACCTCTCCTGGCTAACATATCACAATACAAACAGAAGAGTTTGCTTAGTTGGACAGAATGAGAAGACAGGTCTGAGGTTAGTTCCAAGAAAAGCCATTTCTGTTGGTGTGGACACCTGTGCACTAGGAACTGAATAGGAGAAATAGTTCAGTTCTTACTAGTTCCATGGCAGCATTTTTCTTTTGCTTGGACAACCCTGGTCCTTTGATTGAACTTTTCCTTCCCAGGCTTAGTTCATGGTTTCTGTCAAAATACGGTTGCAGTTAGCCCGAGTAGACATCAACTTTTCACGTAAATTATGCATAACATTTGATTGCCTCCCTGAGCTTTATTATAAGACTAACAAAATCACTGCAAACCACCATACAAAAGTTACATTCAGTGACTTGCACCAGATTATTTTACATGATCTTTAGGCACAGGTTTGCCTTTTAAAAAGCTTCCATGTATAGAAATTAAGACCACCAAAAGAGCTTTTAATCAGAGAATGTCTAGATAGAAGCAATTCTATAGACCTGACTAATAATTTGTAGACCAGACAATTAAGAGATTGCAGTTGTAATAGAGTGGGGTGGGAAAAAAAAAAAACCACAAACCCCAAAACCAACAAAAAGCCAAGCCATAAACTCTAGGAGAAGATAATCCCCTTGATTTAAATATATTCTGACATAAATCACAATAGGCACAGTTGTTATTGGTTATGCAATATAAAACTGCTCTTTTTGTTTCCTTTCACTCACTGTGGAAGTGGAGCATGAAGCAGTCACTTTGGTTTCTTCATCAGCATTTTGAAATGTGTCATCGAACTGAAGAGATATGGGACACTGTCTTTTATCTACTTGCTGGCAGTTGTGGTGGTGCTGTGCTGGTCTATAAGCCCTCTTAGCAATTTCTTTCCAAGTCTTTCCAACAATGCAGTATGTACAATTTCAAGGATGGTATGAATATTTGCTGTGAATGTATTATCTACAGACTGCTTTCTGCACGGAGTAGGGAAAATTCATCATTCACGTACATAAGCAACAATTTTCAAACAGGAGAAGGGGAGAAGGCAAGAAAATGTGAGAGGAAACAAATATTTTCCCTATTCATGTATGATGCAATGATTTATCCACAAAAGAAAAACAGCTTTCTTTGACACCTAATTTTCCATTTCTGCCTTCAATATAACATGAAAATGATTAAAAGCAAGACAAAATATTTCAAAAATGTATATTCAGGCAAGAAATAATTCCCTGTCTCAAATGTATAAAACAACATCTGGGAGAGTGGGACTAATTTTTATACATGTACACAGGCACAACCATGCTATATGGGAAAGGTAAGCATGCATTTATCTTTATAGGAGAAATGCTCATGTTTTCTAAGAAATTTAGGATGCCATCAGTAGAGGAGACCATATCTTGGGAGACAGTTAACCTTGAAAAGGAGTTAAACATTATAATGGGGAAGCAATTAAACCTGAGTACTTGTCCAGTGCTGTGGAAAAGGTGAATGAGAACCTTGGCCATGTAAAGAGGAGAATAATGAATAGCAGGAGGCAGGCGGTTTTACTTTGGCAAGTATCATTAGCAGGAGTGATACTCTAACACTACCTTCACCTCTTGAGCTCGTACTGGAAGAGGGATTTTGAAAAATCTGATATGGTAAATATGAAGAAAAAATGAATGATGAGCTGAACAGAATGCCTTATCTCACAATTGCACGAGCACATGAAGTTGGCATGAAACAGAGCTCTGGCTGAAAAGGGCAAGCCTACCCATTCCAGACCTGTGGTTTCTGATTGTTTCCTCCCTTGATTCTTCTCTGTATTTTGGACCAGGCTATTTTCAGACTGATTCACCACCCAGCTGTGTAAATACCATGTAGACAGAAAAGAGAAGGTAGCCAAGGGACAGGAGGTGGCCCAAACAGTCCGTCTGGTTGCTTGTGCTGGTTTTTCACTCTCGGGGGGCTAAGGCAGGAGAGGGAAACAGCTGGACACTTCAATTTTCTTAGCTCATTAATAAAGCTGAAGTAATTTGATTAAGTATCACCAAGTGGACACTGAGTATCAAAAGGTTCTTCAGTGTCTACAAAGAAACAAAGAGCTGGTCCTTGCCTCCTGTTCAGAAATGAAGAAGGGAAAAAAGAATTTAATGGTGAGGATGCTTAGGAATTAGAAAAAACAAATCAAGAAATTGCTGAATGGTATCTTTTATGTTTTCAAATCAACAGTAATTGTTTTTCTGGAATACATAAAATACACATGCAACGACACAAAGTGCCAGGTTCAATGGAGGGAAAAATGGGTGAATTGTAGTGGCCTGAGATATATAAGAGGCAATACCAGGTGATCTAAAACCCCCTTCTGGACTTAAGGTTAGTGAAATAAGACTGTGGCAAGCTATGCAACTGTGTTTAAAAATATATGCAGAATGGCAAAAATATTTTACTTTCTTAGTTTACCAATGGCTGAATGTTAGTGCAAAAATAATTCAATTCTTACTTAAAATTGTTTTCAAGCTTTTTCTGAGCAAAACTGAAATTAAAAGAATATAAGTAGAGCTGCTGTAAAGATACTGAAGAGATGGTGGATACTGGAGAGCGATGGGAAGGCTTTTCTGTGGATACCACAGTAACTGTGGATGGCGTGTTTTAGACTCTATTTGATTAAGTTTGATTTGTTAGTGCTCAGTGTTCTGGTGATAATTCCCTGGTCTGCTCTTCCTTGAATTCACCCATATTTTTAACATTGATTTTGTTATGTCTTGGGCAGGTAGGTAGTAGAAGACTACACTAGCTCAGCCCTGAAATAGAAGGCATCTATTTGTGGAAAGGAGCAAAGGCCTTGCCACAAATGTCTCCACCCACTTAATTTTTGTTAATCAATGTCAATATTGGTGATTTTGTGGCAAAAATAAAAAATGACTTGCGTACTACTATTTCCCACAGCACAGCAAATTGCGGGTTGTACTCAGTGTCCGACGTTACGATCGTTTAGCCCATGGCCAGAAGGTCATTACTATTATGTGAGGCTTTAAGCTACTGCTTTTGCAGCACTGTCTAATGCAGTGGGGTTCAATTTACAGCTGTCAATATATTTCCATTAGACTTGTGGAGAGCATATGGGTCTTGTAAAAGAAGCTCATGGAGCTCCCAGGGGTGCCAAGAGTATAGGTTGAAAACCACCAGTCTATGTGATGATGCAGCCATCATCACAATAAAACTAACTTTGTTACAGTTTTCCTCTCTGCAATGTGGGTACCTAGGCATTTTATTATTTGACATGTAGGAAGTCTTACTAATAAAAGGATTCTCTTAAAATCATTCTCAGTTTTATCTTCTCTTTAATAAAAATAAAGCACTAACAATTTGCCAATGGCAATGATAAAAGTGTTATTAACTACTGCAGTAGTAGGAAAAATAATGGCATCAGATTTAAAGTGTGAGTCAATTACATGAGCTTTATAGCCATTTTACAAAATAAGCTGAGCAATTTTGAAAGGGCAGACTTTATAATCCACTTTAAAAATCCCTCTGTACTTTTAGTGAGGGTCTGCTCTCTGAGCCTGCAGTAAACTGTGGGGCAGCTGTGAGGAGTGCCTCAGTCAGCCCCTACCACTGGCATCCACCTGAAAAAGCGTCTGTATCTGCATCTGCCTTTTGTCCATAAACTGAAGGTGAAGGTCTTTCTCTTAAACATTATATCTTTCTGTTTTCTTGAGTGGCTAGAGAGTTTTGCAACAGGGAGATGGGAACACACATTTTTCAAAATGGGCAAACCTGTCTTTTCTGTTACTAACATTTGTTCCTCAAAAGTAAAAGGCTGTCTCTCTTATCACTCAGGTTCGATGGATTTTTGCCACTGACTCAGGTGGAGTCAACATGTAATATAAATGAGAACCATTTATCCACCTGTATGATGTAGAGATACATCATAATAACCACTTGGGTTTTGCACTGTCATCTGAAGCCCTGGCAACAGAAAAGAAGGTGAATGCAAATGTCCACTAAGACTACAATCATGTGACAATGCTCATTCGTTCATATACCCTCTCTATCAGCTACAGGCTGTAATGCTGTCTGTGGTTGTACTTGCTTTTCCAACAAGAAGAAATATCTTTGCTATCTAGACTCCATCCCCAATACTAGGCTGTTGTTAATGAAAACACTTTTATTAATGGGAAATAAGATTAGATGAAATAAAAATTGATTTTTAACTGAGACTGTATATTAGAATTTCACAGCTGGTTTTTATTTGTTAGTAATCAAATTTTCCAATTATTTTTCCATTTCTCTGCATTCTGGTTTTTGTACCTACCTCCAACTTTGCTTCAGTGAGTTTATCTTGAATTCATATTATCAAAACTGGATGAGAATAAGGCTCATATTCTAAGTGAGAACAAAGTTTTGTAAATTACCAGCATATAACTGGAAATTAACAAATCAGATTAGCCAATGCAGAAGGGATGCCTACACGTGGAGAAATCTGGTAAAATCCTAGGTCAGTGCCCAAACTTTTGGGCTTATTCAAAAGAAATTACAGAAATTTTTTAAACTGACTATCCACATAACTTACAAGTCTTGATATTACATGCTTTTCTGAACTGCAGAGTGGATTTGAGTCACAAACCTCGGAGCTAGCATAGGGGCCACGTGGGACATGTGCTCAATACTGCCATGCACAGCATGCTGTTATATTTCCAGGCATTATCACTCCCATTGGATCTTGACCATTCCTGTGTATCAAAATAGATGAAGATAGCTGGTGGCTGTGCCACCAACTCTACTGCACATTCTCCAGCTGTGAGTAGACATGCAAAAAATCTACCCGTAGGTGGGAGCTGCTGTTGGAGCATTGGAAGGAAAGGTCACGCGATGAATGGACCCACCTCTGATGGAACAGCCTGGACATCAGCTCAAATCTCAGCATGCTAATGAAGCATCTATATATACCACTTACCTAATCCATAGGGATCACGTAACTGCATGCTGTCACTTACACAGGATCAGGGTGCTTTTGAGATAGGCCCTTTGTCTCAGCTGAGCTAAATGCAATGATAGATCAGATGGATGCTTGTCTGTGATATCTGGGATGCACATTTTAAGTTGGTGGAGTCTAAAGCTAATATAAATTATTTGGTTGCCATCTGATTTCCTGCTTCAGTAACTTGATTTATTGTAATAAAGAGTACGAGTATTCAAGCAGTCAGAAGCTGGTAGACTAGGGAGATGAGCCACATGGGGGACTTGTATCTGAGGACCATGGTACTATGCATCAGAGGGTTTGCCCGTGCATAGAGAATTACCCTTGGGCAAATAAAGCTTTATTGAGCCTTGTAGCAGTAGTACAAAATAGGCAAAGTCTTGGTCCAAAATAAGCAATGAGCTCTAACTGCTTTCTGTGGGTTCAGCTACTTCTTGTGCTCACTGCTGTGGGCATTCAAGGAAAAAGGTGGTCTTCTGATTTTTCTTTTTCTCAATTTTCAACTAGGAAAAAATCCCTCTTTTTCTCTTTCTCTGTGCTAGATGAGCATTTGGCAAGAAAAATCCTGGAGTTTAGCATACGTAGTTAATGAGAGAGTCCCATCCCAAGAGGACAGGAACACAGCCAGCAGAGAGTCTCTGGTACCTGTTCATTCAAAGAAGCCTGACTGTGGCCATACTCCACTGCTATAGTGAGCGAATGGAACCAAGAAGGGCTGCTTAACGATACACAGCCAGTGACAGATGTGCCCTTCAAGATTAACGGTAGAAACAGTATAAATCAAAATGTTGTAGTTCCCCCTTCATTGTTTTTGTGATCTCTCTGTGAAAACGCTGGTTCCCCTAATTGGCTGATGAAATAATTAGTTGACTCTGACATTCATTTGGACTTCTTCTAATTAGAAACTCTGTTCCATCAGATGTCACGTCAAAACAGGTTTCTGTCTGAGAATTTTCAGGAGTAATTTTTTCCTGTGTGAATTTTTGGAGTATTGTCTTTCTCTACTCAGAAAAGATTATCTAACTTTTTCTTTTTTAACTTTCTAATTAACTGCTGAAGGTTTGGATCTTGTTGATTACAATTCAATAATATTTTATTTAGATTTGTGCCTAAAATATTGTAAATTAACACTTAAAACATGTTAATCTTGCCCCAAAATAGGCAAACCAACATTTTAAATTAACATCTAAATCTCCTCCTGTCATGGTTTAACCTGGTAGGCAGCCAAATACCACACAGCCACTCACTCACTCCCACCCTCCCCCCAAATGGGACGGGGAGAGAATCGGAAGGGGAAGAGTAAGAAAAAATCATGGGCTGAGATAAAGACAGTTTAATAAAACAGAAAAGGGAAAATAATAATGATAAGGATAGAACATACAAAATAAGTGAGGCACAATGTAATTGCTCACCACCCGCGCTGACCAATAACCAAGTAGCAGTTGCTACTTCCTGGAACATGCTTACCATTCATATACTGAGCATGACGTCACATGGTATGGAATACCTGGTTGGCCAGCTCGGCTAGCTGTCCTGACTATGTTCCCCCCCTTTTTGTGCTCCTAGCTTGGTTGGTAGGGCATGGGAGCTGTCCATGGGAGGAGGGTACTTAGCAACAACTGAAAACATCAGTGTGTTATCAACATTCTTCTCATACTAAATCCAAAATGCAGCACTAGGAAGAAATTTAACTCTATCCCAGCCGAAACCAGGACACTTTCAAAGAGCTAAGATTAATCTGCCATAAAACTATAATTTCCTTATTAAAAATATCTCAAAAAAATTAATCTTAAAGTTTCCTCCTATTAACAATAATTTTAAAATCACCTTGGCAATGCAAAAGCCAATAACATCTTTCAGAAACATTCCTCCAAAAGAAAAACAACCTTTTGGTGCTAAACTCTTTAAAGATCATTACCATTAATATCTGGAAAACTTGTAATATGTGTCTAGTAATACTTTTGCACACGAGCACTGAAATGTACTTCATAAAACCCAATTTATTGATGTAAATGAGCTGCATTCATTTTAGTTCTGTGTAAATATTTATCCTTCTGCCTTTGGGACAGTAGAAAATGTCACCAGAAAGGTTATTTTTAGTTATTTTTAGGCAGTTTATGTGAATGAAGTTGCACGTACATGAGTGGGAAGTGAAACATCTCTGAAGTAATTCTTATGCAAATGATCTACTTCCCAACTGGAGCCCAGAAACAGTAATGCATTTTACTGTTTTACTGCTCATGGGAAGTTGTTCCTCAGAAGGACTCTGAAGGCAATACTGGTTGCTCATGAACCATAGAGAGTGATAGGTTCATTGTATCATTACAAATATAGGAGTCTAGGCTCTTCAGAGCTTTGTAAACTTCGTATCTGGTTGAAGTTATGCTTCTAAACTAATTCTATCACGCAATATAACACTATGTTTTTTTTTTTAATAATGCAACAGCAAAAGAAAATTACTTCAGGTAGCCTGCCTAACACATTTGGTTAACGGTCATAACAGCAGGAAAAGATGTCTGCTATATTTTAGCACATTTTGCCAAGATGTGTGGCATAGGTAAATATACCTTGAACAGTATGAACAATATTAGAAAAAATACAGGAAGTATATATATATAATTTTCTATATTTTGCTGTTTGGAGCTGCTAAGAAATAAAAATGTGATAACATAGGATGATCTTCTCAAGGGGACAGAGTCTTTCAAACAGCTACTCTTGTGATACTATTTCTTCAAAAACCCATTTCATGCAAGGGAAAATCCCTCATGGAGATTGGTTTTGTCCCCTAGGAAACAGAACTGTATGATAGTGGGGTAGAAATAAAAATCCTACCGTTTTCACAGGCTTCTGTTCCTACCTGATGTGTGTGTATGCGAGAAGGATAGAGAGAAAGAAATACTACTTGAAATGAAGCTACTGTTTATCACCTTTGGAGGAAGGGGCAGGCAACTCTAGACAAGTACAGGGATCTCGTTAGGTTGTGCAGAGAGGAAATTAGAAAGGCAAAAACCCAGCTAGAACACAACCTGGCCACTGTTGTGAGAGACAACAGAAAGTGCTTTTACAAGTATATTAATGACAAAAGGAGAGCCAAGGAGAATGTCCATCCTTTATTGGATGCGGGGGGGAACGTTGCCACCGAGGACGAGGATAAGGCTGAGGTACTTTGCCTCAGTCTTTAATAGTCAGAGCAGTTATCCTCAGGGTACTCAGCCCCCTAAGCTGGAAGACAGGGACGGCGAGCAGGATAAAACCCCC
>VZTQ01000155.1:0-15421 GCA_013400755.1 Pelecanoides urinatrix | reverse complement strand
AGAGGAAACGGCCTCAAGTTGCGCCAAGGGAGGTTTAGATTGGACGTTAGGAAAAAATTCTTTACTGAAAGAGTGGTCAGGCCTTGGAACAGGCTGCCCAGGGCAGTGGTGGAGTCACCATCCCTGGAGGTATTTAAAAGACATGTAGATGAGGCGCTTAGGGACATGGTTTAGTGGGCATGGTGGTGGTGAGTTGACGGTTGGACTTGGTGAACTTAGAGGTCTTTTCCAACCCTAGTGATTCTATGATTCTATGATTCTACTGTGTAAAGACTGAAAGATACATTATGATACTACTTCACTTATTTTTCTAGCCTCCATTTCTAGTTCTTTTGCATTCAGCTCTCCTCCTCCACTCTGTCCTAATCTCTCTTTTATATCCTGACATTTTAAGGCATTGGCTATATCTTTACTGTGGGCTTATGACCCCCGAGTGGTATGAGCCATTATCTGCTTTGTTTGCGTATATTTTGGCTTTGTCTGTCCGTGAAAGAGAGCCAGATCTCACCTCTGTGGTGGAGGTTTGCTCTGCAGAATGCTGCAGAATGGCTTTTCTGCTCTCTCTGAAGCTCTGGGATGAAGCACTATGAGCCAGGGAATTCCGTTCTGGGCAGAATGTGAATCTGTAGCTGATTTATTTTTAGTTTTTAGTCCCGGTTATTCTGACACCTGGTGCCAACAGCTGCTGAGTTGGGGCTTTGGAGGGGGAAATGGTTTGTTTGTTTGTTTGTTTGTTGTAGTATTAATCTAGTCTGTCAGTACACCCAAGGAATTTTTCCAACTATTACTTTTTTTTTCCAGCCCTCCAGTAGGTACTTGTATAAGTTTGCACTGTAGACCTTGCATGTGCTGGAAAAAAGCTCAAGCTGGTTTTACTTGATTAAAAGCTTGTGTGGAGCACTGCTGCCTCTTTCTCTCTCTCAGGATACACTTGATATGTGATTTCATCTTTTCTGCTTGAGCACTTATCTTTCTTCATTAACTTTTCTCCCCCCTGGCTGAATCATGCAGTTGTCTGGTGCATAAGACTGGTACTTAGATTCCTCCCACGATTCGTGTCCTTACTTGAGGTACCTGCAATCATTACATGATTTTTCTTCATTAAAGAGGACTGTGTGTGTATACCTCTCTCTCTCACTTGAGCAGGTATGGTAAGCACACTTGATCTATTTTCATTAATGTCTCCGTCTCAAGTATGACTGTGAAGCCGTTGATCTTTCCTTATTGCTGTCTCTCTTCTCAGTGCCTAGCACCTGAATACTCTAACTTCACCGGACTGCACTTTTTTCTTTTAATTCATCCTGGGTACAGGTGTCATCTCCTGGGCACAGCTGGATTGAACCAGAACAGCTGGAGACGTGACAATTTCAAGCTGTCCAACCTGACCTCCTGGAGGCTGCATCATATAAGATGCAGGTTCTGTACCATTGCTGTCTGCAGCCTGCCATATGAAGGTGGCTTCAGATGAGGGCTGGATTGCCTTGGGCACGCTGACAAATGTGCTGTAATGACTCCAGAATCACCTTCTCTGTTGCTCAGCTGTCCTTGTTGTAAGGACAGAAATTGGAAGTTGACATAAAGGGTTGGAAGTCATTGCCGCTCTTTCTGTTTAATGCCCCAGTATTCGTGTGCACTGGTGTGCTCTTGGTTTGCGTTTGACCATTGCTTATTTGAAATTCTTGTTTTAAACTGATGGTATCTTTGTCTACACTAGTATTTCCTTGACCATGATATAGCTGAGCCAACAGTAGTACTACTAATAAATTTTAAGAATAAATGTACTATGGACAAAGCCTTATGGGGCCAGATGTCATATTTTGCTTTTAGGGGCTCACTTAGAAGTATATTTATATAATTCTTTATTTTTCTAAGTTGGAAAGAATGGAGCGTGCTAATAGCACATGCAATGTACTAATAACACATGCATTGACTGTATCCTTTTAGAAGTGGATGAGACAAGCATAGGTTAATTAAATCTGACCAGAAAATCAACCATATAATGGCTGTGTATAAATCCTCTTAATGCAATAGTCACCTCTTGCACAAAAGTGCTAACTCTATAAAATTTGTCATAGGAGGCTTGAATTGGTAGTTTAAGATGTCTATAGCAGTCTCTGATGAAAAACTCACTAGTTACACAAGATACCCTGCTAGGAGAGCACCAATTAACACCAACACTTTTCAGGGACCTGAAGGATTTGTTTTGTCGGGATTGCAGCCTGACTCATTATGGCACCTGTCCTGAGACATCATCAAGAGCAGTAACTTAGAGAGTGGCAGGTACAACCTAATGAGAAGGTATGGTTATTGGGAATCATTAATGAACTATATCTTCAAAGCATTCTTCTGGTTTTAGGGTTCACTTTAATAGTCCCAGACCATCATAGTGAGTTTAAAACATTCCCCCTTTCAAAATAAAGGTTTCTTTTATCAGTGGATTTACATAGTTTAAACCTACTGCTTGTGATTTTGATATTTCATTCTCTGGGTCTCCAGATGTGTTCTTCCACAGCAATGTTAAGTATTTGCCTTTTAACTGACAGTCACATGCAACACTGTAGCGTAATTACATAGTACCCGACAAGAGATTAAAAAATTATCTAGGGGAATAAAAATAAAAACAAAAAAAATAAGAGGGGGAATTCAGGTTACCTGAATTCCCAGTCTGGGATGCAGGCATGACATGTAGCTAAACTAGTTGAAATACAACATCTCTTTGTGATCTGCTGCAGGATAGTTCATAGCTCTCCAACCTGAAATACACCACTCCAAGGTGACTTTGCCAAGCTGCCATCCTGGAACGTTGTATCTGAGCCGATTGGGAGGGAAAGACGGACAGCCACAGGCATCACAGACTGAAGCAAACAGAGCATCCCTCCCTACCTGCCTATCATCTCAAGGCAAGCACGGCACTTCATGGATTAGATCCTATAAAAGACAGGCATAGTGGGAAGTGCAAAGCATAGCAAGATTTGAAATTTTAATTTAAAAAAATTCTCCTGCTGTTACCCATCTTCATTGGGAATGAATGAGAATGAAGAATGAGAGTGAGATGTAACCATTTATGTAATATTCTGTAGGAATATCAGTTTATTAAATTATAATGTAATTATTTAAAAAATTTTTTTAGCACATCCTCTCTTAAATATGAGTTACTGAACATTTTCAGAGGTTTTTTTCTCTCTTCTTGAGTTGGAGTCATGTTATTGCAGCATGGTATCTACGGCAGTATCAACAGAGTATTTTTTTTTTTAAATTAATAAGTGTAGAAGGGGACAGGAGAGAAAGTGAAAGAAGGAATAAAGTACGTTGTTGATAAACTGGGTAGAATTCCCTTGCTTTTCAAATTGATTCTTAGGAGATTGGTCATAATTATTTGTTTCTTCATCTCAGTATGTATTGCTCAAATATTTGCAATCTTGCCACAATTCAGCTGAAAACCAAGAGAGTTTCAGTCTCTCTGGAGAGGACTGAATAACAACTCTTGGTAGCTGCTTCATAGGTAATTGCATGAGAAATCACTCAAGCAAAGCCCTGCAGCCATGCTTCCCATGCACTCAAACTGCTTCATTAGCAAACATAATGAAAGCAGATGCTTTATGAAATTTGAGTGGGTGACTGTGTTCCCAAAGCAGCTTTGAAACTCCTGGGAGGACTTCAGGTAAACCTTCCACCTTGTTCCAAAAGGGTCCTGGGCAGGGAGGCGAAACATTCCTCCCCTGCGGTCTTTAGGTTCAGGACTACAGCAATTCCCACCAATATGAAAATATCTGACAAAACCTAAAGCATTAAAATGAAACTGGCGCAGGGCAATGTGTTAGCCCCAGGTATAGGCTTTGATATAAGAAAATGTGTGCTTTCTCTCACAGAAGGGATGGCTGGGGCATTTCTGTCACACTGGAAAAGATGTTCTAATTCAGGTTTTCACAGGGGTAAATAATTTTAAGCAACTTCAGGCAGAAAAAGTAGGATTCTCATAGAAAGCTAAGCCCGGAATATTTTCTTGCCTGTTAAATTATAAACATAACCACAACAGTTTGCATTCCGAAATATTTTGAATGCTTTACCATACGTTGCTGGCTTACTTAGAATCATAGAATCATAGAATCATTAAAGTTGGAAAAGACCTCTAAGAACATTGAGTCCAGCTGACAATCCAACCGATGATACTTCCTTGTCCCTGAATAGAAATCACATTACATAATTAAATGGAAAAAGTCTGCCAGATGATGTGTCTTGGTGTGCTTTACATGGTGATCTACCTTTGGATGAGCAAGCATAGTTTTTCCATTTTCTCACTTTGGATGGCCAAACCCAAAGGCCCCCCTTGTCTAAAACACACTGAAATTACTACCCAAATGTTTGTTTCACTTACAAAGGATCTTGTTAATCTGTGAAGGTAGTATACTATTTATGTCTTTGATGGCATTACAGGTGCTAGAAAAATAAATGCAATTTTTGGAAAAAACAAGGAAAATTTTCCTGTTAGAATTCCAAGTTTTCCTACATCTAATACCTTACAATGTTATGTTACCATAAAATCTGCTATTTTATGGTATGGTAATACAAGTGCAGCCTGAAAGCAGTTGATGGAAATTAATGTAAAAGTGCTATAGAATTATTAATGAAAACTTTTATTCAGTATTAATCATATTCGGATTATATACAAGTCAAAAATACTGGAGTCCTGGAGCTGGGAGTGTAGCAGCAGCATTTTTTTACTAATGGTCCTTTCTGAATTAGAAAAAGCTGTCACTGTTTCACTATTCTTTTCATTAGTCATTGTTACTTAGCTAATATGTTTTTCCCACATGCACTTGTGATCATCTTTTTGGGAAGAAAGTGAGCTAATTATGGTGTCAAAGCTGCAGTGGAGAGGAATTCTCATTTTCATTACCCTTTTTCTCTCAAAAAGGGTTTTTTCACTATCTTTAAAATAATTAGTAGATACACAATAGATATCTAAATGTGACAAAAGGCTTTTTTGTGGTCATTAATCATAATTTGTCACATATTCTAATAATTAGCTATTGGATTATGCAATTCTTTATCTATTTAAATGAGGATTAAAATCATTAAATTCTACAAAATAAACAACATAACTGAAATGGACTAATAAAATCACTGCTATAAAAATCACTAGTTTTATATGTGTGTGTAATCAATGACAATAGACAGAGATGGAAACGATGCATTGGAAAATCAGATTAGGGTGACTGCCAGAAAGTAATGGTTTAAAATCACTAAGCATTATAGGAGAAGTTGCTATTGCAACTTGCATTCTTTGCATGGAGTAGTTTTTATAAATTCAAATTGAAGATTTTTCTTCTTAGTCCAGTGATATGTTTCATTCACGTTAAACAAAACATTTTTTCAGTTTGTTTATAATTTTGCTCTTTCACTTTGTTCTTCTTGCAGACATCCTTTTGCTCCTCCATTCCATGTCATCTTTTATTCTGGGTTGAAGGTTGAACATCTTATGGACTTATGGTTATGCAGCTATACAGATTTTTTCTGATACATCTTTCTTTCTAGATACGTGTTTCCAGATAACATAAAATATTTTAAAAAACCCAACAAACCCAGATCTGGCATAAGTAGCACACAGTTGATGGTTAGGTTTTTGATTAGAGGTTTCTTTCTCTGAATAATCCAGTTTCCTTGGTCACTAACTTCTGATTGGAAGTGCGTACACACACACAATAATGATTCCAAGAAGGGTTGTTTTCTGAAGCTGATTTTTTTACTCATCTTAATCCACTGGGATATGGGTTTCTGGGGTTTTGGGTGTTTGGTTTTTTTTTCCTAATTTTATCTGTATCCCAAACTTACATAGGTTGCTTTATTTATATTCTTATTTCAATAGCATTCTATAATCAAAATGTCCAGGGAATTCCTCCCTCTTACCCCAACAGTGGATAGCTAGAGATGACATGGAATGTATTTGTTTAACAATGTGTCTCTTTTTCTCCTACCAACTCTGTTCCCTTTTTATTTTGGGGATTATCACAAAACATGTCTAGTGCTGCAAAACTGCTTCTAATTGTTTCTCTTCTGGAGAAAAGCTAGTTCCTGATCTGAGTGTTTGCCTCTGAGATGTTCATTAGTGGATGCTGCAAGATGACTAAAGTCATTCTAGAATTTGGACCCCAGCAGCAGAGAAAGAGATGAGCATAAATCACATGGTCAAATATTATATCAGCTTCTTAACATTTAGTGGGAAAAACACTGTCATCCCCAATAAACAATGGTTGAATAAAAACAAAAAGAAGCCCTCCATTAATTTTCACATTTCTAATATGAATTTGCCTCACCCGTGTTTTGGTGTTTCACTTGCTGTCAATATTCTACCAAACAAATTCACTGAGCAGCAGGTCTACGGACTTTAGAAGACTGCAGGCTACCTACAGGGAATAAAAGCCCACAGCAACTTGGTTAAGGACCTGACATAACCCACTGTGTTCAATATACATAGCTCATATTTCAGACATTAAATATTCAAAGTGCTGCCAGCCTCAAATGTTCAAAACTTAGCACCCCAAAATATATGAAATCTAAAAAAAAAGAAACACTGAGTTACTTCTAAATTGTCAAAATGTTCATCTTTCTTTGCAGCCAGGAGGAGCAGAGATGCTATGGCTAACCTCCTGTTTTAGGCACTTACAGCAAATGTTACACTGCTTAATAATGTGGCACCTGTCTCTGTGAGATGATCTAGAGCATCCAGGTCAGGCACTTAGATGAGGGGTATTGTATGCAGCAGCGTGGTGTGGGGTGCTTCTTGACAGAAACCTAGGTAGTGACATACTGAACAGCTTACTGCTGAAAAGGCTACGTGCCAAGTTATGTTTGAACTCCTTCCCTTTCTGGCATTTAAGGACCTGAAAGAAGATGAAATTCTGGTGCTACGCACCTAGTCATCATTGAAAAGACCTTAATATTTTCATAGGAGGAAAGTAGGCGACAAGCTTTTTCTCAGCCCAGAAGGGGCTGAATGAGTGATCACCTGTTGTCCCAACTGGGTGTGCTGACAGAGGGTGGGTACCAGCTGCTCTTGCTGCTGAAGTTTGAGCCGTTCTGCACGGTGGGCTTCAGGTACCCTAAACCAGAAGGAGAGCTTCCTTTGGTCATCACAATGCAGTGAGACATTAAGACACGCAGAACAATTATATAAAATTGTACAAAACTTTAAAAAATGAAAGAAGACCAGAATAATGGTTGGGTCAGATATTCAGGTTTTGGAAATTGCTGTGGCTCTGTCTGTCTGAGCTAAAAGACAAATGTATTATTATACCTGCTGAAGTTCTGTCCCGTAAAGAAGAAAAAGATACATCAGAATGTCACTTTGTCTCACAGTGTGCTACCACAGCATGAGTGTTAGAGTAACACGTACATTAAATGACACTGACATAACACTCCAGACAGTACAGACCTACTCGCCTTTTATCCCTGTGTCTTTCACAGCCTTCCAGGAATGCCAATGTGTATGTTTGTCTATAAGAATAAGTCACTGATTCAATTAGAGTGATAAGTAGTGTGTCTGCACTAGGGCAGAGAAAGTACATAGCACCATTTCAAAGAAAGTGCCCTTGAAGACTTTCATCACTCATCACCTACTGTTCCCACTGCCCTGTAAAAGGAGCTGCCTTTGTGTATGTCATTATTTTAGCAGGAAGGTCATGTTTTTGTTGGTATGCTACTCAGGGCTTTCTGCAAGCAGCAAAACATTTTGGTAATACAAAAGTTGTTGGAATTTTTTCCTTTTTTTTCTTTTAGCTATCTCACAACGAACATGATCAGCTTTCTCTGCCCCTGGGTTAGTAAGAGAGATAGAGAGATTAGCAATAGTGGCTGGCTGCAAAGTTAGTTTTAGGGATGAGCAATCAGGGCAATTGCTTGAGATAACAGGGCCTGGTGGGGATCCCTGAGATTGTTATGCGGTTGTGCAAGTCACAGTAAAGTTGGACAGAAAAAGTGAAGGCTTTTTGCTTTAGCCCATGTATGGGGTCCAAAAAGCCTAGTGCCAGCTCTGACTGACAGTGAAGGTTGGGAAAGTGCTTAGCATCTCTTGGCAGTGATTTCCACGTTTATGAGCATACAGTCACAGGTAGTCCCAAAATAGTAACCTAGACACTGTCCTCAAGACACACAGGTGTAACTGGATTGGCTGAATTTGACCTTGTTCTACTAGAGGTTTACTGTTCCTCAGAAAGTTACGCGTCTAATACCCATCACCCCCGTGTTTCCATGAATATCTCAGTGGGATGGGACTTCAGGATTAGGAACCTGCTGTTGGCTGTTTGTTGTCAGCGGGGTCATCTCCACTCACACAGAAAAGAAGCTTTAAATATTGTCTTGCTCAGAACAGATCCACGAGATCCATTTTGCACAGCTGTAAGGAACAACAAAAGGTGAATATCAAAGGAGGAGCAGGATGATACTGCTGCCGGGCTGTGTAAGCTCTCAACTAGATATTAGCAGCAAAATAAAGAAAAAGCTAATATAAATGCAGGGAATGTGCTATTCAGTACTTGATGCTCAGCTGTAACAGAAGAGAAATTATGCAGTTTTTCCAGGGCTCAGGCCTACCTTTTATGGTGATTATACTAAAAGTCTGAGCTCAAACATAAGCAGACAGACTCAGTAATTGGAAAGGACAGACCTACAATAGCTTCTCATATCCCATCACACTTGTGTATAAAAACAAAGTATGTACTCAGATTGCCTTGTAAACCTACTGCATTTGTGAAGGCAATGCAGCTGTGATTTTACCATTAAAACAGACCCTCTATGTCATTCTTGCTCCAGAATTCACAGACCATGCTGTTCTTGGTCTGTCCTCTAGTCTATAAAGGCTATAGGTAAAGGCAGATTTTTTTGTATTCCCTCCAGATTGTCAGCATTAACAAAATCAAGAATGGTGAGATAATCCCATTATGATCAGAAGAAGAGAAAACTTTATTCTTTTTACGGTCTTCTAACTAGCCTCTGAGTACAGACCATCAGTGCGAAGAGTTGCTCTCTCTGTAACTTACTGTTGGCTTTTATGGCAGCTAAGTACTAGGTCATGGCCCAAATAGTTGGCAACAGTAATATGTGTAGAACTGCACTCACAGAGGTGCTTTTGTTGCATGCTTCAGGGAGCATGGAGACATTTTTTTCTTATTAATTTTATATAATTACCCCCTTTAGCTCTACACCTATAGTGTTTATATTCCTTCCTCTACTGACATCAGTGCAGTATATTCTCTGTTCTAAAGGCCTGGAGACTCTGACAGCATGTGTTGCCCAACATTGACATTTACATAGTTCATAAAAAACATCAAATAAATGTGCAATTGCCTATTGTGGTTGCTCAGCTTTGTAGCAAATCAAATGATGTAACCATAATCTTCCCTGGACCCCGTTTAAAGGAATAACCTATAAAGCTGATTTTCATACTTATTTAAAATTATTACACTGTACACAGAAAGTCTAAATGCACAATCCTTCCAATTCTTTGTTTTGGTAAATTCTAGGATGGGGCAGTTTTTCACCAGAGAATTCTCTTGCTGCTAACAGTAATCAATCACACTTGGGGAATTGACAGCCAGAATTACCCAAAGGCAACAAATCAGGGTCCCCGACAATAACAGATGATGGAAGAGCAGAAGTACCATTTGTAATAGTAATGCCAAGCAAATGTGGATATTTTAAACTATAATTCTAAAAGTTTTCTTTGGGTTCATAATCTATTAAGTTCTCATTAGCATTTGCTTTTCCTCCCCTTCTCTATTCTCTATTATCTGTTCCCTATGACAGGTGAGTTTTGACTAAAGATGTATTCTTTGTACCATTCTCCAGGGGAAGCTTTCTCAGCAACAGTGCATTAAGCAGGCTCTTAACGTGGTCAAAGTTTGTCTCTGGCACTGAGGAGCTAATTCTTTGCATTTCCTTAAACAGCCTCAGTCATTTGGCTCAGCAAAGACCCATTTGAGGCTCTTTCTGTTCCTACCTCTTTCAGGTTGCCAGTAATCACTGCGGGAACTTGGGCACTGGGTTTCTCCAGTATAATTGTATTTAGCTGAATATGAGGAAATATCATGGGGTGCTTTTGGCAGTGCCAGACCTGTTACCTTTAAATCTTTAGTGAATCAGCAGACTAATGTAGTGAAGGAAAGCAATTTGAGAGCAATGAGAGTCATCTAAGGTGCAAAATGGCATCCTCTGGCAGTTGGGAATTTAACTTAATGGGGATGAATAGTTGTTGGTAGAGATCTTAATTCTTATCAGACAAATTTCACTATGTTTCCTTTGTTGGTATTTTTAACCAAGGGGAAAAAAAGATTTAATGGAAATTCCAGTCCTCAATGATCAGTGCAATGCTGAGAAATAAGTCTCAAACTTCCTAGCAGTGTGGCTCACTTTGTTAGGGAAATCACTTTGTTGACATTCATCTTTTCTCATTCGCAATACATGGGCCGCTTTTTAAGCTGTTCACAGTTGTGAGGTCAGCTCACTCTGCCCTTTGGGACATCCCATGGCAACCATAGTAGCTGCCTATCTAGAAAAGTAACAAATACTAATATATATTTTGCATGTCTTTTATTAATATATAACATCCAAACCCAAGAGAAGCTAATACTGTGTGAGGAATAATTTCTTCCTTGCCCCCTAGGAAAACATTTTGTGAAATTACTGTTGTAAAAAGAACTACTGTAGGAATGTCACTGCAGTAAAGGCCATCTCTCTAGACCATCCGACTGAACTGCCTTAGTCTTTCTTCAGGTAGGTAAATGCCCACCAGGGCTGGAAGAGTGACATTGGTCAGTTGCACAGTGACTTTAAATGCATCTGACCTGAAGGGTATGTTCATGCTGAAGTTCCCTAAACAGCCTCTCTTCCTTCTCTTGGTATGCTTTTGTTATAGTGTTTGTTGTTCAACTTAATTTGATTCATCTTCCATCCTGCCTTCTTTATATTCTTCAAATGATGACCTATTTCTTCACCTTATTTGCTTTCCTCTATGTTCTCATATATTTCTAACTGACTGCTTCTCTGCTTTATAGACCTTCATAATTTAACTCTATTATACAATTCCTTCTGAGATAGATGTTTAATTTTTCCTGTATCAAGTTATTTTTAACCTTTCTGCAAGTCTCTGTAATACCTTTGTTTTGATATTTCTTTGGTTTAAATCATAGTACAAAATATGCAAATCTTTGGCAAACCTTTCAAATTGACTGTGGTATTTCTGTTCTGTTGATGTTTCATTCCACTGCTAATGCTTTGTTAGAAACAGGAGTGTTGCTACCACTTCCAAACGGCATACTTTAAAGAGCATGCACTAATTTTGCTCACAAATATATCCAATTATATTAAATATTTCAGCAATTTTTTGTTTTGCGTTCCAGTATTATTTAATCAGCTCTATTTATAACAACACATTTTCCTTCTAACGAGGCTGTTCATTACAATGCTTATTTCATCAACACTATTCCAAACTAGAAAAACCAGCCCAACCTTTACAACCTTTTTTTCCCAGTGCATTTATTGTCATCTTTCCACATGTTTCATTACTCTCATTCCTACCATGAGAGAACAGAAAGCAGAGTAAAGCTCTAGAAATGAAATCTTTGTCCTTTTCCATCAACAGGAGTTTTGCTGTGACCTATGTAAAACCAACTTTCAATGCCAGTGTATGATATGTTAATAAGTCCTACTGTTCAGAGGACACTGAGCCTAAATTCTCTATTACTTTACATAGTTATCTATGCCTATGTATACAGTGAAACAGAGGCAAGCTTCAGGATTGGCTCCTCTGGGTAAGAGTAAGCAGAAAACCAAACCCACATTGCATTGTTATTCCTGAATCATCTTTATCTTGGCTTTTACAAGGTCCAGTTCTGGATCAATATATAAAAATTTCTGAGCGTGACATTGACCTAAGCCCTATGCCAGGCGAGTATGATTAAAACAAAAGTTAAACGATGGTGGTTGTGACCACTACATTTATGATCTCAATGTTCTTACCTCTGGTGAAGCTTAAAAAAGTTGCAGAATTGAAACATGCATATAGCAAAGCTCCACGGGGCATGAAATGTTTTGGTTCCTTTGGTCTTTAGCAAATCTCTCGTGAGTCTTGTGTTGCCTTATCCTTAATGAACAGGTTTTATGACATTATAGACTTACGTAGCTCACATTCTGACATGCCCATAATGAATAATATAGAATAATGCTGTCCACATATCCCTGTCAGTAAATAATTTGTAATCTACAGACATTTCTGTGTCATTAATAAGTTAGGTATACCTAGACACCCAGACACATATTGTAATCCACCACTTTCAAACCTGCACAGTTGTCTTACAGGATGCTGAACAGCCCCAAACAAATGAGCTTATATTATTGTTATCTTCCCAGTGTCTTTGGATTATGTCTTTCCTTTCAAAAGTCATGCAGTCTTTTCTGAATGTGAGCAAAGTTTGTTGAATGGTTACTCTCTGGTATAACCTGTCACAGTATCCAAGAAGTCACTCTGATAGTAATGATGGAAACTTAGCAGGACTTCATTTCTACTACTGCATCTTAAGCTGCTGAGTGGATTGATTATTTAATACATTAGGCAATTTTCATAGACTTGTAGCAACAACATGGAAATAAATGGAAATAAATGGAAACATGGAAACGCTTTCCCTAACTCTGTTTTGCTGTAGCATGATACAGTTAAGCAGGTTGTGTATTCTCTAAGTTTAGAGTAAAAGAAAGGTTGGGGTTTTTTTTTCAACAACATGGAAATAAATTAGTCAACATATTCGCTTGTATCAGCTCAATCAGCTGATAGTGACTCAGCATGGGTTTTGACATTGACAGCAAAAGCACTAAGTGGCCAAATTCTATGGGAGCTAATTTGATACTGCTTACACCATCCTTCCATAAGGACTATTTATGTGAAGACGTTGTGGTTTTCCAGCAGAACACTTATGAGAAAGGTTAGAGGACACAGGAAAATCTATTCTAAAAAGAGACAAGTTACAGATTATGCATTTTCATGGCAATCTTCAGCAGAGGTTTAGATATACTTGCTTCTCTGCATTTACTGTTTTAAAACAAGATACATTATGGATTATACACACATTTTTGCTTGAACCAGCTATAAATTTATGATTTCAATTAAATGTGGGAATGGAGAGTAATTTACTTAACTAGAGGCACAATAATGTAAACACGTAGTTGAAAGGTCTTTTGCCTTAAGTAGCCTGTTAGAGTTAAATTTCAAAATATATTTAGGTACCTAAAAATGACATAGACGGTCATGAAAGAATTTCAAAGTGCTTATATACCTAAATCACATTGTAATCAACAGGGATTAGACACTGAGGCATCTTTGAATATCCCTGCAAGATATCTATCTAAATGTTTAGCCACCATTACGTTTCCTCCCTAATATCCTGACTATATTTTGGAGAACTTGTACTGCACTCCCATCAAACACAACCTGTGAGACTATCTTTACTGCTAGCATGGACATTCTGATAAAAGAGAGTAGATTAGCTAACCTTGCAGTGCCTTCCTACACTGAAACCCCACCCATGGTCTGAAAACAGCAGAGAGGCAGTGCTCTAGTGCAAAGAACAAGGGTTCAGATTCACCAGGAACATTTCCCAAAGAAAGAAAATGTCTTTTTGTTTCCTTCCTATCCTAGCAAGGTGAGCAGCTACACCAGAGTTCTACAAGTTTGTCTGCTACGCTTTCCCTAACTCTGTTTTGCCGTAGCATGATACAGTTAAGCAGGTTGTGTATTCTCTAAGTTTAGAGTAAAAGAAAGGTTGGGGTTTTTTTTTCAAGTAGGCAGCCTTGGAGGAAGTCTCAAAGAATGGGATTAAAGTGATCTGAGTGCAGAACAAAATTCCTGCACAGATTTCCCTAAGCAACAGTCTTCATCCTTTTTGTACACCTTTGACACTGAATGTTTTATCTTCCCTTTTTACATGCTCCAGCCTGCTTTTTGTGAGCTTGTTTCACAGGAGAGCACCTACCATGGTGAATCTGGACAGGGAAAAGATTGTGGTCATAGCTGTTCCTGACCCGTTGTTGCCTTCTTATCAATGCCCAGCTGGCAGTACAAAGGGTCTTCAAATGGTGACCCTGTTGAGGAGAGAGATGGGTGGTGAATATCCAGGCAAGCTGAAAAGCCAGCAATTCTTCAACAGTCATCTGCAGTCAGAATGGGTTACAGCAAGGGCAAAGGAGGTATTAATAGCCATCTAACAGGTTTCAACTGCAATCCTTGGAGCTCAGTTATCAGAAACCTCTGCAACTTACCATTAATCATTGTGTGATGCTTCCTGACCTTCCTGACAAAGATTAATAATTCTGTATGAGCATACAGGATGCCAAAGACTATAGGAATAGGCAGACATTTCAGAACTGTATCTCCCCTGCCTTGCATCTGAAGTAATCATTTATAGCTGTAAAGCATTACCAAATTAGCAGTCAGTAAATGTTTAATCAAGGAGCAATGTAAGGACCCAGCCTTTCTTCCATTTATTTACTTCTCTGAAAACAATTGATGGGCAATGCTTATAAAAGACAGATGTAGAAGATTGCAGGAAGCTTTTAAAGTTCTCTCTCAGCTTGCTTATGCAAGTGAAGGAAAGGCAGGACCCTGAAAAGGCCAGCTTTCCAGGTAACAAAATGCTTCTTCCTTTAGTCAGGAACTTGAAAGAGCTTCTTATGAAGCTGAAAGCTTCTTTTATTTTCACTTACTCATCCTGACAGCTGAAATGAATAATGTCCATCTACTTGGGTTAGTCTCTTCCCCCTCTCCACTTTGCAGTGACATGTTTTATATTGTTCACTCTGATTACAGAGGTCCTGCTTTGCACCACTGAACATCTGATTTCTTGGCTTCATCTATTGACAATAAGTGGTGCAACTTATGATTCATCATTAGTGTTTTCATTTACATACTCTCTTAGCAAGTGTTGCCTGCTCCTGTCTGTTTTTTCATACTTGAATGTTTTCTTTTACTGCATTTCACGTCTGGTACTGACTGGCATCCTGCCTTAGTTTCTTTACCCTTTGGTTCCCCTACGTGGGACATCTGAAGTACCAAAGGACTATTTTAATCTCTCTTCTAAGGAGATAAAACTTGTGCCACCATGCTATCCATCTACATAATATGCTGCTACCCAAAAACTTATAAATCCATCGGCCAGTTGTACTCAAATTTGTGTGGCAGTTGTCTCAAAAATAACTCTTACAAATTTCATGAAACCAGAGAGAGAAAGAGAGAGAGAAGGATCCCAGTGTGCCTTCACTGTTAGAAGGTACCAGCAAATCCAAAGAGGTGATGTGGCTGTAGGAAACCAGGCTTCATTGCTTCAGCTGCTCAGGGGACCGTGTTTTAAATGTGTCAGCGGGTGTCAAAACACTAAAC
>VZTQ01000154.1:0-15443 GCA_013400755.1 Pelecanoides urinatrix | reverse complement strand
CCCACGACCCTGAGATTAAGAGTTTCATGCTCTACCGACTGAGAAAATCAACTCCATCCCAGCCGAAACCAGGACACTATACTGAATGTATTTTCTACCAAATTGAACAGGTAGTGAGGAGAATTTCTCTCTAATAATTTACTTCAGTAAATCATTCCATAATGGTGTTTCTTATATAGAGAGGTAATTCATCAATTTTGGTCTGAAGGAGCAAATGTTAGTAAAGATTGCTATCATAATAGCTACACTTAATTTTTCCCTGTGTTCTACAATCATAATGATCTGATTGCAAAATGCTAAGATTGGGATAATTTTTATAATGAAGAAGAAATCCCATTAGGTATACTTTCCCATCTGTAATCCTTTCAGAAATGTCTGTTCTGCAAGAAAGCCACTTATAAAGCATGCTTTGTGTTGTTAATGACTAGCTGTATTTCTATAAAGCAGTAAGCCAAGTGAGGAAGTGAGGAAGTAAAATCAAACTGTGCACTGAAAAAAGCTTATACTTTTCTCAAGCTTCCTTTAGCATACAGAAAGAAACAAGACCAGATTTCAGGGACTCAAATTGTCTAATTATTTATCTACATCTACATCTGCTCTTCTGTCTGTCTATCAAAACCAAAATTTGTTGTGTTTATTTTCCCAGTCAGTTATTGCCTTCAAGTGATGATCCTATTTCAGTGTTGTTAACTTAAATGTATATACTTACTTTGAATTTATAAACCCAGGAATCTTTTTAAACAAATAAACCCTTATGATTTAGATATAATGGGATTTAACTTGCTATCTTGTATTTTTTTACAGCTTTGTGAACCTAAGGAAGTTTTCTTCAGAGTTGATGCTATGTAGAGGTTTTTTTTCAAATTAATTTAACTAAAATATAATTACATCCTATCAAATGAGCTAACTAGGAATTACAGTCTGGCATTTGTTAATGAGCCACCGTTAAGTCAGAATGGATTCTGAGCCTCTCAAAATACAAAATTTCAGTCAAAGTTAGTGTAAATCCAGAGTGATTTTTAACTTTATTTTAAAGTATTTATTTTAAAGTATTAAAGAAAAACAAAAGGCAAAAGTTTTGAAACAATGTTACACATATTAAATAACTACAAAAGGTATTATGAAATAAATCCCTTCTTAAAAATGCATGTTTCTTTAAAAACTCAAAAAATAACAACTGATTTAATATTGGCTGTTATTGCTAACTTTGAAAACAAAAAACCACTACTTTTTTGTTTAATTAAATATAAAAATGAAGTTATAACTCACAAATTCAGTCAACTTGGTTAAAGTAAAATTACACATCCTATTTTCTGGTCCCTTAGTGTCAAGCATATTTATGTTCCCCTTGAGATGTGATGCATAGACATGCCTCTTTGAAGAAACACTATATGCCACATTATACATTTTCTAATGCTCAAAGAGTCCTTTCCTGATAATGTAGAACATTTCTGCTTGATGATAAATATGAACCCCATTTTGAATTCAGAATATCTGACTTTGCCGTTTCCAATATTCATTTCTCACAGTTCTAAGGAAAAAAAGGTATTTTTGTCTCTACAGTCCATGAAAATACATTTACAGACAAGTGAAATTGATGGTTCTCCAAGAACTAATGGGAACAGTATGGGAAGGGCTCAAAACACAGAGATAGTCTGTGCAGGTTATGAACAGAATCATGTGATATGCTTGCCTAAAATAGGACAGGTCTAGACCTTATGGTCTCAGAATCATTTTCTATCCTTTGTTGCTAGGACATCTAGCTGGTTTATATTCAGGCTAATACTATCAGGACTGGGCTTAACGGAAGCCAGTAGACTTCGTTTCCAAAATATTATTCTACTCCATGCAGGTATCTATTGATGACACCTACATCTGGTCAGCTAAATACCTCTTTGACTCCATTGGCTGTATTGGTGGTGCATTGACTCTAATGGCTCACTTGGCTCCCATACAGACACCTATCTATGAACACCTAGACATCAGTGTTTTAAGATGCAACTTGAATTTCAGCCCTATTGTCACAGAGTGATCTCTCCATGAAGGAGCCATGGGATAGCCTGTGGAAATCTCAAGTGCAACTTGTTTAACAACTTGGCTAGTCTGTTTAGGATTAGGGTACGCCAGTGCAAAGAGTAATTGCAGCTTATAGAGAAGTATTCTGATCTGATTAAAGGAGCAGTGTTACTAAAGCTGTGAAAAAACTGCCTATTCTCCTGGTTTGGCCTGAGCAGCCTCTCTGAAGTTCAGTTTCACAGCTACCTTACTATACATGAGAGAAGGGAAAAAAGAGACAGGTGAGGAGACACAGAAAGTGCATTGCCCATATTACTCTGTAACCAGGTGTCACAGATGTTTCCAGTATTTCGCTAGAGAGACTAGAAATATAGTAGGTGTATCTTTATCAAATTTGACAAGACACTTCTCTTCATTTCTTCTCAGAATTGGTTCACTTTAGCTACTTTTGACCAGAAATTGTTCAGAATCATTTCAAACACGATATTGGAGCAGTTTGGAGACACTTTTATTGCTAATCAGAAAACATGCCTAGTTTCTAACATCCTTCTGACCTCTCTTTTTGATTTTGTAATACTAATTCTCTCTCTTCTAATAGTCAGCTGAATTAGATTTTTTTTTCCCTCTTACTTTTCATTCCACACACATAAATATGTGTGACCACAAACAAAAGTATGCTTGACCAAACTTACTAAGGCTTTTAAAAACACGATTTCTTTACATTAATATTAGAACTTCAATTAAATCTTGCCCTCTGATAATTTGACCCAGTTCTATAGTCCAGTGATTCTAATGATGATAACAAGAGCATTTGTTTAATTCTGACTATTCTCACAGCAATGACAAAACAACCTATTTATACAACCACTCTATAAGAATGTTCAGTCAATTGAATGCCAGAATGTGTTCTCCTAAAGCTTCTATTTCTTTGTGGTTTTATTTATTCCTGAGACATTCACATACTTTTTATCTTTTTTGGTTTTGTTGTTATTTACAATAAATTTTATCAACCTGATTTTATTCGGTGTTCAGAAAAACATTCTGTTTTCAGATTTAAACTGACTGAAAACTCTTTTCCTACTGCTACGTTCTTCAATAGATGTAATTAAATTATTATATAGTCAAAATTCTCAGTTAGATAACACTGCAACAATGTTCATATTAATATTCTGAGATAAATTACTTGAAGGTTAAAATAATAATTATTTTACAGAGTAGCTTAAGCACAGATACACAGTTCAGCATATATTATATTTGTATCTGCTTCTCTGAGTAAGACATTGGCACCAGCTTCCCATTGATCTGTTGGATCTTGAAGTTTCAGGGAACTTTTAAATAAAACAAACACAACAATAGCAGATCTTGTTCTTTTCTAACCTACTCTGCTTCTACTCCATGTGTTTGAAGAAACTCACCATTACATTTTTTTTCTAAGCTAAGTTGCCTACATTCTTTAGACCAGAAATTCTTTAAACTAGAAATTCATTATTTCTTGATCTAATAATAATGGAATTGATCATATATTTATTCAAGCTGAGTATGTATCCTTGAGAACATTCTTGTCATTAATTATAAATATTGAGTACACATCAAAGTACACATCCAAAAGTAATTGATTCAGTCCAATCAGGAATTTTCTTTATTTAATGTCAGTAAACTTCTACTAAAAGCTATCACTATTAATAGTCAGTTCTATTAGTGTCTTTTTCATTTTCCAGCCAGACTGCACTGATGAAGTATGCCTAGGTATGAAGTATTTAGAATGGGGAAAAATCCAGTTAGAAGGCACTACTGAGGCATCTTCTTATTTACATATATGATTACTGAAATATTTAATTTGTCTTCCATTGTTTGGACTGGCTTCACAAATATTCAGTATAGATTAAGATCTTAGTTCTTTTCCTCAGAGCATTTGATAACCTGGCTTTTACTTACCTAATATCTTCAAAGAACAAACAGAATACAAGAATTTTACTTCTCCAGTAGTATGACACTGTATGCAGTAAAGGAAAACTAATGTATTTATTCATGGGATCATAGGACATTTCAGGTTGGAAAAGACATCAGAAGATTTCTAGTTCAACCTCCTATTCAAAGTAGGGTCAGCTATGAGATCAGACCAGTTTTCTCAGGGTTTGATTCAGATCTTGAAAACCTCCAAGAATGGAGACTGTACCACTTGTCTGGGCAGCCTGTTGCACTGCCTGACCTCATTAGGAAGAAGTTTCTCCTTATAGCAGTCTGAATCTCACTTATTTCAATTTATGTCTATTGTATCTCATTCTTCTGCCATACCTCACTGTGAAGATGCTGGGTCCAACTTCTTGGTAACCTTCCCATAGGTTCTGGTAGGCTGCTGTTTGGTCCACCTGAAGCCATCCCTACTCCAGACTGAACAAGCTCAACTTCCTCAGCCTCCCTTGACAGGGCAAGTGCATCAGCCCCCAGACATCATTGTGGCCCTGTGCTGAACATGCTCCCATTTATCACAGAATAACAGAATCATAGAATGATTCGGGTTGGAAGGCACCTTCAAAGATCATCTAGTTCCAGCCCCCTGCTGTGGGTAGAGACATCTTCCACTAGATCAGGTTGCTAAAAAACCCCATCCAATCTGACCTTGAACACTTCCAATGATGGGACACCCACAGCTTCTCTGGGCAACCTGTTCCAGTGTCTCACCATCCTTATAGTAAAGAATTTCTTCCTTATGTCCAATCTAAATCTCCCCTCTTTTAATTTAAAACCATTAACCCTTGTGCTGTCCCTGCAGGCCCTGGTAAAAAGTCTTTCTCTGTCTTTCATATAAGCCCCCTTTAAGTACTGAAAGGTCACAATAAAGTTTCTCCAGAGCCTTCTGTTCTCCAGGCTAAACCACCCCAACTCTCTCAGCCTTTCTTCATAGGAGAATGTCTATCTTTTACTGGCCGGCCCAAAACTGGATGCAGTACTCATGCTGTGGATATCTGGCAATTTTTAGAGGGGGGTAATTACTTACATGTAAGTACATTCAGCTTAGCTTTTTCTAATATTCTCTGAGCAGGTATTCTTTACCCAGTGGCACTAATAAAGATGTGTTTCCTCTGACTCTGCATACTACAACTCCTAAACTTTCTCATGTAGTGAGAAATGTATTTTATGTCCCCTATTTTTTTAACTAAGAAAATGGCAACACATGCTGTGATTAGTTTGGAGATACGTATAAACTAATTGACCATATTCTAAATGATTGTTGGTTTAATCTATAGTATTTCATTCTCAGCACACCCTAGATCACACTCAGAGGTGATATTACTACCTTTAACAAGTTTAACAAAACCAGATCCTCATAGCTGCTGAAAGAGCAGAAGCAGAATGTGATAAGACAAGCAGCAGAGAATAAGAAAAAGAAATCCCAGCTATATAAGCTTTAGTTCTAGAAAAGTACATAATTCACCTTTCCAACACAAGGAAAAAAGCCTCTGTTCATTGTCAGAGCTTATCATGAGATACATCCTATTCTTAACTGAGAAAATCACGGAAATATTTATAAAAGCTGAAGCTACTGTTAAGACATAAGATCTCTTAGCTTTTGGTTACTGTATAATGTATGGATAGCATAGTTCTGGTCAAAAGTTGTATTTCTGCATCAGACAAAATAGCAGGATATCTAAACCAGCAATAGCCCTACTTCCCTTCAGTGACTCCACCAAGCACATTATAGATAAATAGCACATTCAGCTATATGGGGATGGGGGGAGGCTGGAAACGTAAAATTAACTCAAGTTTCTGGTAAAAAGTGAGGTACAAAACAATCACATTTCACCTCTGAAGATTGTATCATCAGCATAAAATCTGCCTATTAACTGGTTTCTGTTGTGCAGTTGGACATAATTTGCTATTCTTATAGTTTAATATAACACAGAAGCACAGGATACAATATGTTCTTATAGTATAAAAATCTGTTGTGTATAACTAGTAAGTGTGTATTGACATGCTGCTTTTTGGTTTTGCATATGTACATAAACAATTCTTATTTTCGTTCACCATATCAAAAATTATTGGTTTAAGTTATATAAAATTACTTAAGAAAAAATGCTACCCTTTCTGACACACAGACCATTTCTTTTAATAATGAAAAATTGTTTATCCCTAATGAACAAAATGTTTTGTTTGACTCAAACTTCAATATTTTCTTTAGTTTTCAAGCTTTGAAAAAGAAGTTAAAATGAAAAGTCCATTTTGAAATGTTAAAATTCTCCAAATTCTGTAGAAGTTTGTCCTGGTTTTGGCTGGGATAGGGTTAAATTTCTTCCTAGTGCTGTGTTTTGGATTTAGTGTGAGAAGAACGTTGATAACATATCGATGTTTTCAGTTGTTGCTAAGTACCCTCCTAATCCAAGGACAGCTCCCATGCTCTACCGACTGAGCTAGGTACACAAGATGGGAGGGAACATAATCAGGACAGCCAGCCCGGCTGGCCAACAGGGTATTCCATACCATGCGACATCATGCTCAGTATATGAATGGTAGGTGTGTTCCAGGAAGTCCGGACTGCTACTCGGTTATCGGTCAGCGCGGGTGGTGAGCAATTGCATTGTGCATCACTCATTTTGTAATTTTTTATCATTATCATTATTCTTTCTTTTCTGTTCTATTAAACTGTCTTTATCTCAACCCACGAGTTTTTCTCACTCTTACCCTTCCGATTCTCTCCCCGTCCCGCCGGGGGTGGGGGGAGTGAGTGAGCGGCTGTGTGGTATTTGGCTGCCTGCCAGGTTAAACCACGACAAAGTTAACGTGTGCTTTGCTCATCTCCTTACTGCTGTCTTGGGATATGCCAAACTGTTTAGTCAGTTCCTAAATCCAGAGTGAAAACAAATGTTTAATCCCAACATTTAGAAGCATTTCTCAGTTTCTGATTGATATTCGTTTTTCTCTTTTGTCAGTTCTATATCTTCCAATAAATAGAAGAGATAGTCATGTTGTGATAGATGATTAATTCTCTTTAATTTTTATGCAAAAAATGTAGGAGTGTTCAGTCTGAAAAAAACTGACTTCTAGACATAGGCTGTGGTTGATAGATTCCCTCTTCATACACAATGGAAGAGTTTAAAAGTTAAAATTATTGAAGTGGGAGATAACACTTTATCCACTCTTGATTGAAGATTGTGAAGATCTAAGGACTCAGTAGTAAAAATACATAAGAAAGTGACCATAAACCAGAAATTTTAACTGAAAAAAATAATATATTTTAATAATATTTTTATTTTGATAAAAGGGTGAGAGAAGATTCAAGCATGATAATTTGCTTAATGTATTTTAGAAAGTACATAGAAATCATTTTATACAAAACCTGAACTAGAACAGAATGGTATAGCTGATTTTGAGAAATGCTAGAGAGTCTCTTATGCTACATACTGTTAATTCTACACCACACAAACAGATTTTAACAGATTTTTATCCTGGATCAATTTCTTTTCCTCTTCTCCAAATTTCTCTAATTTCTTTCAAATAGCATAGAATTAACTCCCAGTGCTCAAGACTGCAGTAAAAACATATCATTCCAGACTACAGCATGTCTCTTCTGAGAGACATATTTTTATGAACCTGTAGCTGATGGTCTGTAACAGGCAATAACTGATACACTTTTTTGTGGCTTTGCATTTGGAACATAGGGCACAGAATTTAATTGGCCTCCTGCATTGCTGTTCATAGATGTTGTGACAGAAAGCCATATTATATAAATGTACCTACGTTTATGAAGCTCAGTACTGCATTTCTAGTGAGTTCTACATTTTCCTTCTGTTGTTGGACTGATAGGGTGAAGTTGTACTCTTCTAGTGGCTAGAACTCTTTTTTCTAACTTTCAGTCTAGCATATTTACATTTTTTTTCAGCTTGAGGATAATATTAATACTAACAAATACTGCTGTTTAGAATTTCTGCTTTCTTGGTATTTACCTTCATGGTTTTGGAGAGAACATTCATTTGGGTAGGCTAGATGAGCCAAAGTTTTTTTCAGTTTCTTTTGCTTTGATAAGTTTTCCAAAGCTGATAACATAGTAATTTCCCTTACAATTGATGTCATTTTTGTTTTGCTTAAAAGAATACATATTCCAACTGAAGCTTGCACAATCACAATTCAATCACATTTCCATTTGCTACTGTAAATAGCTTGAATGATATGGCCTAGGATTGCATCTGCTTTTTTAGACATTTTTCTTTGCCAAATTGCTTTTATAATTGCAATATTTCCATCATGTCTTTCTTGATAAGACAGAAAATTCAACAACACGCTATTCTTCTGTTGAAGATGAGAAATGAAAAACTAAGTTACTTTACAACACTGTTGTCCAATTACCAAAATCTGTATAGTTCTGTATGTATATGTATATATAACTACATATAATGTCTGTGAACATTAGTATTCAACTATACTTTTATGTTTTAGGTAAGTTGCCAGATTCTGATTTCTTTTACAGAATGGTTGGTGCCATTGTCAAAGAATAAGATATTCCAAGTTTATTCTGATTCCATAATCTGTTTTTAGAAATGTAGCAGAATGTGCACATAAATATATGTTTATATAGCTTTTTTCAGAGTCTTATCCAATATAAAATAATTTTACAAAAAGTATTATATAATAATTATATAACACATAAAATAAAGGCCCACCTTGGATGTGCACTTTATTGGTTTTGGAAGCATCAAAGGGACTGTACTATGGCATGTATTGAGTCCTGAAGTGCAAAAGAGTCCGGGAAGGCTGGACATTCTTCAAGAAGGAAATCTTAAAGGCACAGGAGCAGGCCACTCGTACATGCTGAAAGGGGAGCTGGTGGGGAAGACTGGCCTGAGCAGAGAGCTTTGGCTAGAACTCAGGGAGAAAAAAAGAGTTTATAACCTTTGGAAGAAGAGACAGGCAACTCAGAAGGACTACAAAGATGATGTGAGGTTATGCAGGGAGAAAATTAGAAGGGCCAAAGCCCAACTAGAACTTAATTTTGCTACTGCCATAAAAGACAATAAAAAAATGTTTCTGTAACTGCATTAACAACAAAGGAAAGGCTAAGGAGACTCTCCATCCTTTATTGGATGCAGGGGGAAACATAGTGACATAGTGCAGATGACATCAAGTTGGGGGGGAATGTTGATCTGCTCGAGGGTAGGAAGGCTTTACAGGGGGATTTGGACAGGCTGCNGGTGGAGTCACCATCCCTGGAGGTATTTAAAAGACATGTAGGTGTGGTGCTTAGGGACATGGTTTAGTGGTGGACTTGGCAGTGTTAGGTTAACAGTTGGACTCGATGACCTTAAGGGTCTTTTCTAACCTGAATGATTTATTGTGGAATTCTTCTGTGAAATTTCCATCTAGCAATTCCACAGCAGTGTGTCTATACAAGGCAGGAAGTTTTTAAAATGAGCCTTGGAGGAAAATTTGCTACCAAGTGAAAAATCTTTGGCTGTAGGACTTCAATCCATTTCTTATTCTGAAAAGAAGCAAATGCAGCAGAAGTCTATAGGACACTAATAGTGAATCATTGAAAAAAAAAATCTGGTTGAGCCCATATTGATAGTTGTATGAGCTTTTGGGAAAATAGAGAATGCTTCTCCAGCTATGCTGATCACAGCAGCATTTTTTTCAGGTTTGCCATATGAGCAAGACTATTATGCTTATAAGATTGTTTATTTGGAATATGATACTAAAAAAAAAAAACAACCCTTGTGTTTTTTATTTGAACTAAAAATAGATGTCAGTATTGGAAAATTAACCAGAAATTATTTGAGCACTGGAACATTCATTTTCCCCAACAAAGCAATAGGAATCAAATACTACTTTGGATATTCCTCACCTCCTAGTTCCTCTTGCTCTAGTTCTTCAAAACCACAATAGCAACCCTCCCCAACATGCCACGCAGAAAAAAACAGTGAAGAGAAATGGGCTATCCTAAGAAAGATAAGCACAAGTACAAGGATTTTTGTGCATCTGTCAATAGGGATGTTAATTACAATCACAACAGAGATCCTGGCAAGCATTATGTTGCTGTTCCTGCTGGTAGTAGCTTTTCCTTATGGTAGAAAGGCTTTATTGCTAATAAAATTTCTTCTGAAGAAAATCTATTTCCATTAATTTCTTGACTCAAATTTAAAAAGAAAAAATTTGAAAAACATTCTTTGTTGATATCTTTTAAACAAATCTGTATGTATACTAGGTTTTTTTTTTGTTGTCGGAAAAAACTTTTTCCTGAATGTGAGGCATGTTCAAGATTTTTAAATATTCCAGAAAAGCAGTTTCATTTTTTTTATTTGAGCTATATTTATGGAAAGTCAAAATTGTAGTCATTATTTCTTATTCAGAGAATAAAATTTTCCAAAGCCTTTAAAATTACCTAGAATTGGAAAAAACCTTTTCCTGTTTTACTAAGTACAAACACATTCATTGTGATATAATGAAACATTATTCCTATTTCCATAAAATTCTCTTATTGCCCAGTCATTTTGCCATTTGTTCTTTGAATTCTATGGGAAATTTGGCTATATATTCCAACAAAGGCACTCTGTATTTTATAATTATACTGTAAGATACCCTTCATGACTATAATGACTATAAAATGATATTTACTATATGCATGAAGATTCTGTTCCACTTACAGTTCTGAGAGGTTTCCAACTCAGCATAATGTACAGTGGTTTTATATGGATGGGGCAAACAATTCTGCAAGAAAAGTGTAGTTCCAAAAACCTTAGTTTTTTGAACAATACATATAATTTTCTGCCAGCAGTAAATCTGTGAAATCTTCTATTAAGATCAGAAAATATGTACTTTTAAGCAATTTTTGTCAGACAGTACAATTTTTTTCCCTAATGAAAACTTTGTTGATTCATTATTTCTGTATTTTCTTTCTTTAACATTTTGTTATAAGTAAGCCAGCAGTAAGTACTAATACACGATTTTATTTCCAAATGGATCTCAGTACACTTTACCAATATTATGGCAGAGCACAGAACACAGAGACAAGGAGAGGTTAGATGACAGAGAAGTCTCTGAACAAAATAAAAGGTAACAATATTCTTTAAAATGTGATAAAACCTTACTTCATTGACTATTGAAATTTAGTTCATCCATTTCAGCTGCAGATGAAAAAGAAGTGCAGACACTATAGAATATAGAAAGGAAATAACATACAGAATGCAACACCAGTTTCTTACTTTAGCAAAGAAGTAAGAAAGTTACTTCAAGTCAGATGGTGTTCTCATTCCCCCAGCAACATCACTGCAGCAAATGAAGCTGAACAAAGCTTGAACTGAAAACAATCATGCTCCAAAACATCAGAGAAAAACAATTAAAAATAAAATCAGTGAAACTTACAGTCATGAACAGCGACAGTTCAAAGCTACTCAGATATGTAGGCAAAGATGATTTTTTCTTTCCACCAAGTGAGAAACTAGGGGTAGGCTATAAGGGGAGGGATGAGGAGCTAAGATGGGATGGGAAGACGAGTAAATGCAGCAGCAGATAATTGCAATTGATACCACCTTGTCCTGACTCCAGTACCCACTGCTCCATCACTCTCCAGAGTAACAGCTTCGTCTCCAGCATGCAAACATAGCTAAAGTAATCTGCAGGGGAGTGGTGTTTTGCCTCTCAGTAATATAGCCTAGACAAGTGCTTATTTTGCCTGTGCCTAGAGCTGCCTTAGTTTTGAAGACAGTGACATGTAAATAAAGAACAGTTTAGAATGCATCTCTAATAGCTGCATGTGGGAAAATGAAAGAATCATTAAAAGGCCTCATCTGTGAATGGCCCATAGAGTGAAAGGTGGTCAGCAAAATTACTGTACATAAGGATGGGAAAATTACCTTCCTTCTTTAGCTTTAATGAGTCCAAAAGAGCATTTTATAGCTATAGCATCCAAAATGTTATATTTTCATAATTTGGGATGTAGCCAGTCACATTTATCAAATTGTGGATAAAATTAGAGCATGATTTAAAAAAAAAAAAAATAAGAAATGCTAAAGATTTTTTTCACAATATTGAGACCTTCCAGGGACTGTGTAAGGACAGGTTGGTCAAAAGGGAATCGCACGTTAGGTAAAGCCTTGAATCTGATGGCAGCTGCAATAGGTGAGCTAGCAGATCTCAGACATTAGATCATTATTTCCTTTTTTTTTTTTCCTTTGCATATTCTTCAACATTAAAGGAATCAGCCTACATGAACTGAATTTTTAATACAATTCCTTCTCTTTCTATTCAATTTTTGATAGGAAACCTTTGCAAACTATACTGGAAAAACTGAGAAGGAAACTCAAATGAAAAAGGGAACAGTGCCCATACAGTGCACTCCTGCCAAGTGCCCTGGAAGAGAAACCATCATCAATGATATGGGATTTTTTCCCCCTCTTTTTAGACCAAAAAGGCAACAGTAATGCAATCCTGTTTTAATTTCTCACTTAGGAGAAAAAAAGAATGAACGTACTAGAGAAAGAGCACATATGGAAACACTCTCTTCAATGGCAGTTGAAAAAACAGTAATGAATTATGAACTATAACTGCAAGGATTTAGCTTTCTCCAGAGAATGCCTTTGAAAAAGATGGTAAGGTTCACAGAAGAGACAAAAGTGGGTTCCGTGTAGAAACCTTAGTGTGTATTACTCTGAAAATGTTCTTAAATAGTCAGCAAAAAAGTGATGTCCAAATACATACAGGATATGACCCTACCAAAATTGGCCTAGTGCTTTTATTTTGCCAGCGTCTTAACAGTAAACAAAGCTGCTCAGAGGTATTCTCCAGGGCCAGAGGACTGTGACATGAAAGACACATTTGAATTTGGTACTGTTATATTAAAAAAAAGAAAACCAATGTGTCCGTAACATAGGCTTGTTTGGAGTTTAGTTCTGGCTTTTAGTACAAAGTACGTTTGTCACCCACCAGAAAATGCCTTTCATCAAAAACGCTTGGCTTTGAACAAAGCCAGACTGCCCTGGAAACGTCATAAGAAAACATAAGTGAACAGCTATGTTCTTTTCCCTTTGCTCTGTTTCTCTTTTATGTTTATTTAGGAAATTACTACATTAGATCAGAAAGCAAGCGATCCTACTGATTACTGCTACAATATCAATTTGTCCCTTCTCAAGTACCTCTTAAGCCCTCTCTCTCTGAGAGCAATAGTCACTTTTCCCTCATATCCTAAAAGCTATTACAGACCTGTGAAGCATTTCAATAAGCTCCAAGCTTTGGTTTTCTGGACTGAAATGACATTTGTGTAAGTTTTAGAAGTTGGTTTTGGCCTCCTTTGCAACACAGAAATCCATTCGCTAGTGCTTCCTAAAATATCACTTCAATGCATCTTCTTTAAACAATTATTCAAAATTAAAACAGGTAAGTGACCATGTTGCTTTTTCCTGAAGAATCACGTGGTTCCTTCTTTGTAACATCTAGCCTAGGTCACTCTTACTTCCATCTTTAATACCTTACTTTGTCAAACTGTGTTAGGGTCACTGAACCTAGCTGAAGCCTTCTACAGCAAAGATTTCCATATATGAGACACACCATAAGTTCATTTCAAAGATGTAGAAAAGTAGAAAGAGATAATAAAATATTCAGGGCACAAGTCATCTACTTTAGATTGAAATTACTCATACTTTAAAAGTGTCTGTTTCTCTCTCTCTCTACAATTATGTCTACCTATGTAACTTGTACAATAAAGGCACCAATTGGATTGTAAGATCTGTGAGGTCTATGTTATGATACCATAAATAAAATGCAATAACATTAAATATTGATAAAATCTCCTGATATGTTGCTCCTCTCTGTTATTCTGGATTTTTCCTTTTTTCCTTTGAAATCAGATCCAAATCCTAAATTATCTCAGTCATGTCTAAGTGAAAGTAAGGCCTTAACAAAGTCCACAGTAAAACTTGCCTAATTATCTATATAATTAGGGGATGGCTATATATTACCCAATCTTTCAAAGCACCTTTTTCAATCATAAGACAGAAATAGGCATTTCAAAGGTATAATTAGTCTGTCCTGTACAGGAAAGCATGGCTGGGTGATTTTTCTTTCTTTTTTTTCTTCTTTTATTTTTTTCCTTTTTTTTCTTTTTTCCTCTTTTTTCCCCTTTTTTCTTTTTTTTTCTTTTTTTTCTTTTTTTTCTTTTTTTTCTTTTTTTCCTTTTTGAGCCTGATTCTAGTATATACTGCTTCTAATTCAAATAAATAAACTCTCATTAGTTTCAGTTTTAGACTGCAACTTCTTACAAGAACTCATTTTGCTCCCAAATGCAGTCTTCTATTTATCATCTAATAGGTCTTTTGTGTTTTTTGTCATGCATTTTCAGTCTCCTCTTTCTTCTCCAATCCCTTACTTTATATCTTGTCGTGGCTTAACCCCAGCTGGCAACTGAGCACCACACAGCCGCTCACTCACTCCCTCCTCTATTGGAAGATTTCTGTGTGGCTTTGCATTTAAATATTAAGGCAAGTAGGAAAAGTTTCCTACTGGTTATATTTCTACTTTTATCAAGATGGTTCATTTGAAAGATATTCATATGAAGAAAAAGGTGTTGGGTTGTTGTTAAAATATTTTAACTCAAAAGACGCAATTGAAGAACATTTATTTTAAAATTCCATGTCCTACGAAACTGGTAACAGCTGAATGAATGAATCATTACAGAATTGTGGTTTTCAAAGGACCATACTTCAGAAGTTCTTCCTTCTCAAATCCCTATTCCTACATCACTTTCACTGAAAGGACTGTAACATAAACAATGATTTTTTACTGTGTATTAGGGATCATATTTGCCAGGATCTACTGGATAATTTCTTGTTATTGGTCTGGATACAAGAAGAAGTATCTTTAAAAAATATCTGATCATTTAGATCAAGTAAAAATCATTTAGATCAACATTCTGCTTAAGATCTAGTATATTAATACACCCTCAAAGGAACCTGCTTCTTATCAGCATCTGTCATTTTAGTGAGGTGAAGTCACACAAGTCATTTAGTAAAGTAAAAAGTTGTGTCTCTGCCTGAATCCCTAAGGATTCATTGCTCCTCTTAACTTCAGCTTTCTGATAAGGAAAAAAAACCCAATATGTTTATCTCCTTATTCAACACACCTACACACATTAATAATGTATTCTACTTACATAGAAGGAGAGCTTCCTTTTAAAAACATTTATAGTGCTTTTATACTATTTGTTATATCACTGTTATACTATTTTGTTCATACAAAACAAGGAAATAAAACAAGGGATAAAACTGCCAGCTCCTGCTTGATGCTACAGTGGTGTCAAAAGCTGCCTTGGGACTCTTCTTCAGGTAGGAGTTTTCCTTTTGGAATCCTATATCTTCCTGCAACTTCAGAGCAAGAAAAAAAAATAACCTTTATTGCTGAAATCTTTGTGTGGTAAGTTCTTCACTGTGTTCTATCTACCTGTCCTG
>VZTQ01000153.1:0-31464 GCA_013400755.1 Pelecanoides urinatrix | reverse complement strand
ACGGCAGCTGCCCGGGGGGCGGCGCCGGCAGCCGGCCGCCCGCGGGCGATGGAGGCGCTGGGGGCGGCGGGGGGGCTGCTGCTGGCCCTCTCCCTCCTGGCCTTCGGGCTGTACTGCTGCTACGTGAAATACATCCACGCGAAATACGACCACATCCCCGGCGCCCCGCGGGAGAGGTAAGGGGCAGGCAAGGCGGCGTCGGGGTAAGGAGGTGGGGCCCGGGGGTGGGTTTTTCAGGCGCCTGCAGAGCGATTCCCGCGGCGCCCGTTGCCGTGGCTGGCCGGAGCGGTGGGCCTGGCGCCCCGGCCGCTCTCGCTGGAGCCGCGAGAACATGCCGGAGCAGAAGAAACACGCTGCAGCCCGCGTCCCTGCGGGGCGGCTGCCGGGACGGGCCAGGGCCTGCCGGTGCGGGCAAGGGCCACGTCGCGGAGGTCAGGCTGGCTTGGAACCGCGCACACGCGCGCCTGCTTCCCGGGAAGGCTGGCACCTTCGGGCATCGCCGGGGATGCCGGCGCCCCGCTCTGCAGCACTCCCGGCCGCGCTGGGATGTCCCCGGCTGGTCGCTCCCGGTGGCCACTGCAGCATGAAACGAGCGGTTGAGAGTTGCCCACCTGAGCTGTGCGTTTGCTTACGACACTGAAGGGACCCGACCAGCAGCACCAGCCGTGCAGGAGGGGCTCTCTGCACTGGACCAGTGGCCTAACTCCAAGTTTCAGCCTACTTGTGTAATCAGGGTCAGATACTAAGATCAGAGAGAGGATGGGTCTTGTCATACCTGAACCTGCTTGTCCTTGGATTTGTTTTGAGGTGTGAAGTAACACCCTAGAGTAATGGCAGCTTGAGGAACCCTGTGGCTGCTTTTCTGTCCCTTCTTCAGGGTTTGAGGCTTGATGTTGGTGATCAGCCCAGGATCCTTCCTGGGAAGGTTTCTAGTACTGGTATGTCTAGGTGGAACCTTGTATGTCACGTGAGCCCAAGTAGTTGATAGCTTTTCAAAAGTATAAATTGCCAGGGACAGTCCAAAGCCCCCATTTCAGTACTTGTTGCACAAACACTTCCATTCCTAAATGTCCAAGGTAAGGAAAACCAAATACCTCCAGCTCTGAAAAGTCATTTATTAAAAAAAAAGAAAAAAAGAAGGTAAAGCCTGGTGCTGTGTGTGGTGGTGGTCTCCCCAGTACAAGAAAGAGATTGACAAACTGGGATGAGTCCAGTGGAGGGCAGCCAGCATGCCCGGAGGCTGAGAGCTGGGCTTGCTTTGGGTGGAGAAGTGGCCGCTAAAGGGCGGAGGGGACCCAGCGGCTGTGTCCGGCTGCCTAATGGGTGGCTATGAGATGGCAGAGCCAGACTCTCCTTGGAGATGCAGAATGAAAGACAAAGGGCAAGGGGCACAAAGCTGTCTCAAGGGAAATCCCAGTTAGGTGTAAGGCAAAACACCTTCACCAAGGTGGGTGAGGGTGCTCAAATGCTGGCACAAGTGACTGGGTGAGGCCCTGAGCCTTGTACCATAGCTCTGATGTTGACTGGCCTGGAGCAGGGGACTGGACCAGTGGCCTCTAGAGGTCCTTGCCAACCCAAATTACTCTGAAATGGGATTCATCCAAAACTAAACACTTTTCAGCTGAGGCTGTATCTGGCAAACCGGAGAAGAGCAGCACCAGAAGCAAAGGCTGGCTTGTGTCCAGCTTGCTGCCCACTGGGACCAGCCCCCAGGTTGTGTCAGCAGATCCGCTCCCCAGCCAGCCAGCCCACAGCCTGTATTGTTTCAAGGTGTTATTCTGTCCCAGATGCATGACTTTCCCTTCGCCCTTGGCTCTTTCCCTTTGATAAAAGCTTAAGAAAGCCTTGTTTTAGGATGAAGTACAACAGGATCTTATCAAAGCCTCAGACTTTGTCTAAGGTCTTATGACTGCATGATGACAAGATTACGTTAACACCCTTGATTTCCTGGGCTGATTTATCTTACCAGAACTAACGCAGCACATCTCTAAAGGAGACTTGTGCAGGACAGGCTGGAAAAGTGAGTCCTAGTGGCTTTGTGTCATTTTTACTGCATGAATGGCTCACCTGTCAAGAGAGGAGGTCATCTCTTCAAAGGTTTGCTTCATATTAAAGATTGAATAGCAAGAAATGGGCAAAAGGGATTTTTTTGCAAATACATGTTTTCAGATAATAGTGTCACATAGTTACATATTAAGCCCTTGCTTAGTTTTTTCATGGCATGCAGTAGGTAATTGGGACTTCTCATTAGCAGATGAATGTTTTAGGCCTGTTAGACCTGACTTAATTGCATAGTGACAGGACAGAGGATGAAAAATATCTCTGAAGATTCATGTGTCACACAAGAGGAGCCATGAGCGGGACCTTGCTTCGTATGCTGCAGATAGAGCGGTTTCCGGAGCTTTAGCTAATGAAGGATTCACCTGTCGCGTTTGGGGCTTTCACATCTTTTTGGAGTCCAGTTACAATGGAGGAGTCAAGTGAAGGATTAATAGTTTCTGTAGATGTTGGGTAACTTTGTTGAGTGCTTGTTATTTTAAGCGCCTCCTCGTTCCAACAGAAATAAAATAAGAGCCTGTGTTTCCACTATAGCTTGTTTATACTGAAAAGAATGATAGCATGGCTGTCTGTCTCTTAAATGGAAAACAGATCTTGAGTGCAGCTTGTTTCATTTACAGAGGAGCTTGGCCAAATCTTCCTTCAGATGTATGCAAAGCTGGTGGGAATTCACCACTTGCGGCTGAAGGAAGGAATTGATCTCCAACTTTTTAATACAGCTGTTGTATTTGAAGTTAACCCTTTTTATTCATGTCTGCAATTTCCGTATTAACCAGTGATTATCCTTTTAGGGTGTCTTTTTTTTTTTAGCATTTGAGGTGACATGGCTTTAGACAGAAGGAGAACCTTCCTAATTTTACTCAGTTTAACTCCATTGACAGAACCAAAGTTACACTTATCAGGGCTGAGCATGTATTAAAGAATATTTAATGCAAATGTCTGTTGCATGTACAGAAATGTAATAGTTGGAGCGGAGATTCAGTCAGCTAGGCAAAGAGCAAAGCCTTTTGCTAGGAGCTCCCACCCAGACCCAAACATCTCCTATAATCCAGCAGCAAAAAAGACCTTGTCCTGCATCTCTGCACTGGTCTTCCTGGCTGCACGAGTGCACCAGCTGGACCCTGGTCCCCATCTTACCCACGTCAGGGCTGGGCATTGGCACAGCTGAGTGTTACTTTTATCTTTCCTTACAAGGAGGAAAACATGAGCAACGTTTGTATTGCATCACTGAGCAACAGGGATTACGATCCATACAAAACCCTTTGTTGGCATCCTTGTGACACTCTTAACCTTCATTTTCTGCAGCTTTTTATTTGGACATCTGCCGATCTTGTGGAGAATGCTGAGGAAACAGGAGTTTATGCATGACCTCTTCCTGCAGTGGTGAGTTGAGACACATCAGTAACATCAAATGGGGTAGCCCTGTAGCACAAATTGGGAAATCAAGGCAGAGAGGTCCTGAATTACGTATTTAGCATCATTCAGAAGGTCAGTAGAGAAGCTAGAGAGAGTGAGCATTGATCTTTCTCTTAATGGCTTTATCGCTGAAGACTGCAGTAGTTCCCAGTACATGCTGCTTTGGTCCTTTGAGGTTATTAGGTCTGAACTGTTACATGTTTGTGGTTTGTGCCATAATTCTTTTTTTTTTTTCTCCTTCTTTTTCCCCCCTTCTCTTCTCGTAGGGCAGAGAAATATGGACCTATTGTACGGCTTAATGCCTTTCACAGAGTCTCGGTAACAATTCTGACTCCTGAAGGAGTGAAGGTACTGCAAAATAAAGCTTAATCGACAGTGGGGATCGGCCTGTCCCTCCAGAAAGAGAGAGGTGGTGCCTGGTGTTCAGGACAGCACGGTGCAGCCAGTCTGTGCCTGCGGAGAGGGCGGCTCTGGCCGGGTTGGGAGGGTGAGGTGCTCTGTTCTCTGGGATGTCCTGATTTATTTTCTTCCTTGATCAGTTGATTTATTTTGCTACCTTTATTTAAACAGCAGATAGAGCAAGCATCCGCCATTTCTGAAAAGCAGACTTTCTGCAAGAGCTTAATATCTCAAATGAGTGAGGCACAAGGGACCGAATTTCTTCCTCTAAATCTTTGCAGTAACCACAGAGTGAGATTTCGGGTCATTGGGCAAAAAGTGCTAGAGGCATGCAAAAAAAGTTAGCAGCACAGGAACTGGGGAATCAGGGCACACCAAATAATTCATCTAGTCTTCAGACTATTGCTAGAGGAGGAAAAGAGTGAACATGTGAGTGGCTTTTCATGTTTTGTCTGGGAAACAGATTGCACTCAGTATTCACTGACCTGTGATTTGATTTTAGGAGTTCTTGATGTCACCACAGTACCCAAAGGATCGGCGGGTGTACGGTCGTATCTTCAACATATTTGGTGAGAGGTAGGTGAAACCCATCTGAAGCCATTGTGATCTGAAAATAAGTGAAAGATTAATAACACCACAGGCATGACATTTATTTTGACTCAGACCATTTACCTTAGTGTGGGGATTAATGACTAATTCCAGACATATGTAAGCAGCGTGTACCTATTAAAATATGTGTCAAGTCAAATGTCTTCACAGTCAGGGAGGTTATGTTATGTTGGATTTTTTTTTTCCCCCTCCTGTGGATGTTCAGTTAGTCTCAGAACAGTTTGCTCAAGACCATCATCAAACTTCTCACTTAGATTTTAGAGCACTGAATTATTTCTTAATGCATGGGAGCTTCCAGCTCCTAAATTCAATAACAAAAAAGGGGATTTTTCTCCATTAGCCTGAAGCTTTTAAAAATATAATAATCCAGTTATTCTATTAATTATTTGCATAACAGCTGTAATGAATCAGAATCTTACTGGACTCAGCAGTCCACACCTACCAGGCAAAACATATCTGCAGTTCAGTTGTTGTCCACAGTGATGCAACGACTGTGTACTCAAAGCAGCACGGTGCTCCCTACACATGGGAAAAATACAAGAAAGTAGATGTGGAAGAGTTATCTTTGTGACTACATGGGGTTTGGCTGGCTCCCTTGCTGAAAGCTGTTCCTTTCCTTGTTTTCCTAAATGCTAGGTTTCTAGGGAATGGCTTGGTAACTGTTTGCAACCACGAGCATTGGCACAAGCAGCGGAAGATAATGGATCCAGCTTTCAGCCGAACGTAAGGCAGATATATCTGGGATGTCCAGCCTGTTACTTCTACTGTATTTTCATGATTCTCCCTGTCATTATTTGATATTTAGAACTTTGATATCCATTATTTGATATTTAGAAAGAGGAAAAAAAAACATTTGGTGCCAAAATCACATTTTACTTGAGTCCAATGCACCATTTCCATGACAAGTATAATTTGACCAGACTTCCCATGGGGCAGTGACACCCATACGAGCTCAGCGATGGCAGAAAGGTCCCAGGGTTGCGTATCCAGAAGTGTGGTGATGGCTGCCTTATCCTGTCAGAAACAGACCTCGGGGATTTGACGTGGGCAAGCCTCATCGTTCACCTGAGTGATTCCCTATGGGAGATGCAGTGTGATTGATACGCAGGGGCTTGGTCTGGTTTGCTTGCATGTGCCTCGATGCATTGTGTTTAGGGTCTGAAGACAAAGTCCATTTGCTTTGGCATGCGCAGGCCAAAGCCCTTTGCCACGACAGCCATTGTTTACATGGCAGGATGGAGCGGGGCTGCTAGAAGAAGAATTTAGCTCATTTTGTCTGTTTGCTTTTTAAAGTATTAAGGCAAATTTATTATAAATAAAAAAAAAAAATTTGCAACTTTCTATGGAAAATAATGAAGGTAATTTTGCCTGAGCAAAGATGTCCTCTCCAGAGCCCCCATCACTCATTTTTATTGATTGTTCAGCTACCTGATTGGTCTGATGGAAACTTTTAATGAAAAAGCAGAGGAGCTGATGGAGAAACTAGAGGAAAAGGCAGATGGAAAAAAAGAGTTTAGCATGCTGACGATGATGAACCGGGTGACTATGGATATCATTGCAAAGGTACTAGCTGTCCGCTTTCTTGTTTCCTCTGCAACTGGCAGGAAGGAATGGAAGTAACGGGTACCGGCAGCAGGATGGGATCAGCAGCCAGAGCCAGGGAACAAGACCTTTACCCACCAGTGCCAGAAGAGCTGCACCACTTCCATTTGGGCTGAGCCATAGGAAGGGGCAGTTAGGGAAGGGTCTGCACAGCCTAGGGGTGGCCTGCAGGATGGGGACCCTTGGCAAAAGCCCAAACATCCTTGTACCTCCCACCCCCCGTACTAAACGGGGCACACCAGTGCTTGTTCATGTGTGGATGTTGTATTATTACCATTGTATGTCAGCATGAAGTCTGCCTTACCCTGGTTTTTCCCTTCTCTATGCAAAACAGTTTGGAATGAATGGGGAGTAATAGCAAATTATTAATCTCCCCAAATAAGGAGGAGGCATAATGTAGATATTACCCTTCCCTTGCAGGCTCTTGCAAGGCAGGATCTGGCCTGAGGTATTTTTAGGGGAAAAGGTGGCGGTGTGAGGCCGTCCTGCTCTTTCACCCCAGCCCCAGGGAGCCAGGAGGATGCAGCAAGTTGCTGCCTTTTTCTCTCCCACTCCTCAGGTAGCCTTTGGCTTGGAATTAAACGCACTGAGCGATGACCAGACGCCTTTCCCACACGCTGTGACCATGGTTTTGGAGGGAATGACCAAGATGCGCATCCCCCTCGTGCAGGTCTGTGTGCACCCCACTTCAGTCCTCTCTCCTCGCATCCAGCTGGAGCCCCTGCTCCTGCACGAGTGGGCCGGAGCTGTGCGAGGCCCATGTACGATGGGGAAAGGGTCATCAGTAGCTCTTTCCCTCCAATGTGCATTGAGATAAAATTCATCAGTGCTTTAAAACACTTGTGAAATTAACATTAATATTTAATGCTTCCTTTCTGTCTTTCTGCCTTTTCTTCCCCCATGCACGTGTCGTCTTCTCATATGCAAATATTGAGATTTTTTGCCATTTGTCAAAGAAGGATGGCAGCCTTCACTCAAGGTGGAAGAAATTTGAACTTTCTTACCGTAAAAAAATTATATTTTTGACCAAAATTTATATACTAGGAAATTATGGATGTAGTCTGAAATATTTAAGTTAAAAAACCATTCCGCAGTTTCTCATGAAAGCTGTAGTTCAGGCTTTTAGAGCTCCTTTTTTCCTTTTTGGGCCCAGAGGTGAAATTCTGTATCACATGCTGCAGTTTCTCTGCGTGGAGAGGTGAGGAATTTTGCTCACGGTGCTCAAAACATCGGCTCTGACAAGGCAGGACATCAGCATGCCTGGATTGAAATATTTCTCATTTCAGGCCAAACCCTTCACCTTGGGGACGTTCACTTTGTTCTGTGGAGAGCAGACGTTTTTTTGACAAATGTCATTTAGCAGAAAACAAGGTGCTCACTTGAAAAATAACACTGGCAATATTTTTTTTACCAGCAAAAGGAATAAAATTACTAAAGAAATTCTCTATTCAGTACATGCCAGGGAAACAGAAGCTGATAAAGGAGGTCAAGGAGAGTGTGAGGCTGCTGCGGCGTGTGGGGAAGGAGTGCATTGACCAGAGGAGAGAGGCCATCCGGAACGGGAAGGAGGCCACGCTGGATATTCTTACGCAGATACTGAAAGGAGATGGTAGGGGGCACATTGCTGTTTGAGTGAATTTCTCTGTGGCATGTTGTGCCTTGAGATTTGGGGAGGATGTTTGGGGATCTGAACTTTGGTCCTCCTTTAATGTCTTTAGGAGGGTTTTTTCACTCTGAAGATAGTGAGAGTTGCTTTGAAAATTCCCCATTTCTTTGTGTCGGATCAAATGTTGGTCACAAGTCACTGCTGAGCTGCCCGCTCAGCATCCGCTCCCAAAGCCCCCTCAGACAAAATGAGCAAAACCGGGCAGAGCGTTCTGGCTGTTCCAGTTGGGGCATGGCAGTGTTTTCTGATCTCGTTTGCTTTTCTGTCTTGACAGCCCTGGAGGAAACTAGAGATGATGAAAACATTCTGGATAACTTTATCACTTTCTTTGTTGCAGGTTGGTAGCTATTTTAATGTTTGGATATGTCATGTGGGAAGTTGTGCTTGTTCTTGGGCTGTCTACAGAATCATGATTAATATTCTTGCTCACCCCAAATGATGCTGCTGTAAGCAGGAGTCACTTGGTTGGAAGACAGCAGTAATATACTGGCGTAGGACCAGCTGGGTGAGGTCTGAAGAGAACTCGTAGTTTTCTCAAAGGCAAATGATACGTTGTCCTTCTTAAGTCATATCAACGCAGCGAATAATGCCAGGCCAGTGGTTCCAACCTGCGGTGCAGAGAGCAGCACTGCCCGGTGGGGTGCAAGGCTATTCCTCCAGATCCTGCTAAACCCCACTGAAAGCATCTTTAATATATTCCACGTGTCTTCACATCACCTCACCCACACAAGCAAATGCTGTTCTTGCCTTAGGAGTACTATTAAATGCTTGGTAGGAGAGGGCACTGTCAAGACTATCAGAAAAATCAGGGGCCAAGATGATACGTGAGGTAAACAATGTAGAAAGATCGATCTTGCAAGTCAGTAGGATTTAGGTTCCTAAGAAGGTGAGATCAAAACATTGTTCTCTCGCAAGAAAGATGTTATTGCAACAAATACATCTTTGCAGAAGTCTTGTTTTCTGTCATGCTTTAAAATAATACTTACACCTATCCATGAAAAAGTGAAAACTATCCACATAAAGCAAACATTTCAAAGAAAGACCATTAGAAGCTCTGTTTTCCCTCAAAACCAGTAAATCCTTGCTTCTCGGGAGGACCATGTGTCCCATAATATGACACAGCAAGTGAACTTCACTGGCCCTCCTGTTGGGGAGCTCCTAACCAGTAAGTGCCGTATGCAGCCACTGCAGCTTTGAGTTGAGCAAGCTGGCTTGTATCTTTACCAGCTATGTCTTGTTCTTGTCATTCTTGAAAGCTCCTTATATAGAATTTACATCCCTTTTGGTGTTCCTTTTAATTTCTAGCATACTTGAAATGAAACATTCAGGGCCTGACGTTTAAAGTTTCCTGTTCACAGTCACACTAGTGACACCATCTTTGTATCATGTTATTGTTTCATACTAACCTTTAAACCAATTTTTGGTGTCGTTAGGTCACGAAACCACTGCCAATCAGTTGTCATTTACAGTAATGGCACTGGCTCAACATCCTGAAATACTGGAAAGGTACGTGCGCTCCAGTTTGCAAACCCAGCTTGCTGTTAATTTCAAGGAGAACTTAATTATAAGGATTATTAAAAAGCTAGGATCAATTCCCAGGAATTCTAGTCTCCCTTCCAAAATAAATAGTTTCATAGTCCCAATATATCTAAAATTTGAAAAATGTTTAGATGGAGTTGGAATAATTAATCTTAAGTGATTTTTTTTGAAAGCCTTTATACAAAGCTGGTCCTGCGTCCTGCCTGATTCAGCTGCATTGTACGCACATTGCTCCATCCCGATACGAGGCACAAGTTCAGGCAGGCTGGCTGGGAATCAGTAGGCATTTCCCCTGAGGATGGGAGTCAAAGTCCAACTCAGTGTCTGGAAAGTAAAAAATGTAATTTGTCAACTTGCCTAGCAAGAAATGAGCGTCTGCAACTAACATTTTTTAATTTAACTGCAGGCTTCAGGCTGAAGTGGATGAAGTTCTTGGTGCCAAGAGAGACATTGTCTATGAGGATCTTGGCAAACTCACCTACTTATCGCAGGTACTGTAGGAGTGAGGTAAAATACCAGTCAGAGCTGTTTGGTAGCACTCCTGCCATCTCATGGGACTGCCAAGAGGAGCCCCACACTCTTAAAATTTTAAGAGCAATGCCAGTATTTGATCCTGACAGTGTTTGTCCCCCGGAGAGTCAGCAAGCAGGTACCGTGAGCCATTTGCAGCAGCCCAGCCTTGATGGGAAGGATGGTCCTCAAATTTCTTTCCCAAATCTCATGATTCCTTCACTGCTTTCTTTATAACCAAGCTAGGAGCTAGAGCGGAGTTGCTTAATCCCTACCTGTTTAACCTGAAACCATAGCTGTATTTTAAGAAGGGTTTGCAACTTAAAGCCCAACCTGTGCATGAGGCCCAGGCGCTGCCCAAACTCACAACTCTATTTTTGTTTGATTATTGTTAAAGCATTTCCAGCTATGATCTCACCATGTGCCATAAACTCAGCAGGACTTGAGGACATCCAAAAATAATGGCTATTTTTTTGCAATTTCCATTTTTTATTATTTGATCTGGAAACCCTCTTCAGTCACTCGTGGGGGGGGAGCAAAGTTTGGTCCTAAAAGAGGTCTTGTGTGTAGAAATGCTGGTTGGTAATGAACTGCAAAGCCAGGACTTGGCTACTTGCCAGCATTTGTGTTGCATATCCTTTTTTACAAGATGGGGGACACCAGTAGCCCTCAGGAGAGGCTGAATCACAGTCCTGGCAGCTTTTCTCCCTCTTAAATTGCCTGTGATTTTAGTAGTCTGCCATGATCGCTCTTCTCTTAAACGGCCTTGTCAAGGTGGGTGATGGTGTTTTACCAGTTGCCATATCCCATCCCACACATCACTGCGCTTTGACAGCGGGTAGATTTCAGAGGTGTGTTTCTCGTAAGGAAAAGGCATCTCTCTGTGATTACAGAAATCAGCAGGTTTCCTTAGGCTTCTCTAAACATCATCACAATTATACCACTCCAGTTAGGACTAAGTCTTTCAGTTTTAAGACGGATCACATGAGAGCCCCTCAAAGCAGACCGTTTATTTAACAGAACAACCAAAATCAGTCACCCTTAGTCAGAGCCGGTCCATTACTGGAGTATCAGAGACCATAGGACTCCTCTCCTGTCACTCAGGCAGTTCTGAATCCTTTTGTCCACGCTTCTTTTTCATTAATCCACTCATGCGTACACACCATTAATTGCATTTGCAGTGCGATGCTAATGTGCACTCTTAATTAGATTTCACTTCGATGAAATAAACCATTCTTACAACTCACTGCCACCAAAAGAACTGGTCTCATTCCATTTTTTCTCACTGTTCCCTTTGCCAGGTTGTTTTTTGTCATTTTGGTGCTCTGACCTGGCTCAGTTCCCCGAGCAGCAGAAGCAGGACAAAGGCAGGAATGGAAGCGCAGAGCTGAGAGTGGGAAGGAGGTTGGAGCAACCACCCATCCTCATGGCAGCCGGCGCCGAGAAGGGCTCATCGGTGGCATGAGACTTCACTCTTAGACATTCCCTTTGAATTTGCTTCCCAGTACTTTTTCACTTAGTTGTTGATTTGACTTGAGGTGTTAGATCTGTTTAGTGCATATGTTTTGTCCACAGGAGTCCAAGGAAGGTACCAGCATCTGTTCCACAAGTCAAAAGCTCCCATTTAGCCAAAGTGAAAGGCCATAGGGAGGTAATTAATTTTATTTCTGCTTCCTACACTGTATTAACTAACTGACCTTTTGTGCTTTTCGCTGATGCAGGTTTTGAAGGAATCACTGCGGCTGTACCCGCCCCTCCCGGGGACAATACGCTGGATGGAGAAGGAGCACGTCATCAATGGCGTCAGAATTCCTGCGAACACAATGCTTGTTGTGAGTTCCATCCACCAGCAGCAGCTTTTAGCTGCTGCAGTCAATCCAAATGTAATGGATCTGTGTATCAGAGGGCCAAAGCACTCCCTGGGTATATTTCTGCTGGCCTCTCTGAAATTTTGGGCAAAACTGGGGTATGAATTTGGTCTCTGGATTGTTTTTGCCTGGGGAGTGGAAGGCAGTTATGGTTTTGTACCTGTGACAGCAAAGAGGCATTTTCAGTGTGCTGCTCCTGACTAACGCAAATAAACTCTTTCTTGACAGTTCAGCACTTACATAATGGGAAGGATGGAAAGGTATTTCAAGGATCCACTCACTTTCAATCCAGACCGATTTAGCAAAGATGCACCTAAGTGAGTTTCTTTGTACTCCCAGGTTATTAAATATGTAATAAGGAACCATTACAGGAAGAGATTTCAAGGGAAAAAAAAGTAGAATAAAACTATTTTTCCATTCCAGTATGAGTAATGCTAAATCCTTATCCAAATGCAAATAGAGAGCAATAATGTGCAGCTTTTGTTCAGAAGTTCTTCAGACCTCATGATACCTTACAAAAAAGACCAATACTAATGTTATTTAATGTTTATATTGAGGTGAAGGCCAAAACCAGGGTTGAATATTTGCCTTAGTGCAATACAAACATTTAACGCATGGCAGCCCTGGCCCCAGGATGCTTGATGTGTTTCCACATTAGAGAGGGGACAAGGGGCTGAGGGTCAGAAGATGCCGTTCAGCCACATGGGCAGGCAGTCTAAGTCTAATCAGTAGGCGGGAGTGCAATGGGAGGGACCAGTGACCTAAACAGTTGGTGCCGATCCCTGCATCTAACTACTTCGTGAGTCAGGGGTTTTACTTCAGCCTAGAGTTAGTCTGGTCTCCCAAACCAAATGCCCCCTCACTCACATGGTTCAGAGCTGCCCAAAGGAGCAATAATTGGGTGGATCGTTACATCCTCATGACGGGCTGGAGAGCATTTAGAGTATGCTTGACATTCAACTTTGAAATAAGGTTTGCAGGCATCAAAACAGCTCTGTGAGCTGAGCCATATAGCAAGTGGAGATGATGAGGAAACATGCTGCAGAGCTGTATTGCCACTCTGAAGCAAAAAAATGTTAATTTGAAGATTGTCTCAACAAGTCAGCTAGGTGAGGTGGTATTTGGACCATTTCCTTGCTGCTGTGATGAAATATTTGCTTGTTTCTTTAAACCAAGCTGTCAGAGTGACAGTTTTGAACGTTTTTCTTTGCAGGCCCTATTACTGCTATTTTCCATTCTCTCTGGGACCTCGATCCTGCATTGGGCAGGCGTTTGCACAGGTAAGCAGAGGCCTGGAACAACGCTTTATGGGCGAGCACTGGGCCAGCTCAGGGTGTGCGGGCCGAGGCTGGGGGGCAGACCAAAGGCATCCTGATGGTGCACTGACCCTCTTCCCTCTAGAGGGAAGATCCCCACCGTGCCCACAGCAGGACATGTCTCTCAAACACTATGACGTGAGCAGACGTACATGTACCGAACTGATCCCACGTCACCTGAGCCCACATGCAGCCAAGGTGCCTTCAGGGGAGGGGGCAGCAGGCTGCTCTCCTTCTGAACTGTCCTGGGTCACCCTGCTTGAATCTAAACCCCTTGATGGGAATCACAGTCAACATCCCTTTGCCAGCCGAGGTCGGACAGACAGGGGTGTGCAGGGGCTCTTAGGGACCCTCCTGTGGCTGCAACTGGCAGAGTCAGGGCAGGGAAAACAGCTGGCAGAAGGGCACAGGCCAGGACTGGCTCTGAGAAGGTGAGGAGGGGACTGCGTGGGTGGGAGGAACAATTTAATGAAGTGTGTGAGTACCTGAGCATGGCAAGAGAGCATTTTGGAAGGACAGCAGGAGGCCAGCTCTTTGGGTCTGTGCTTTGGGTTCATCTAAGCACCAACGCTCAAAATCTTCAGGTTAAAGTGCTTGGTTTTACCCCTGATTTCCAAAATGGGGTTAACACATGAACACAGGGACAGATCTTAGTGCCTGTCAGTTGTCTTCAAATCCAGGAAGCCCCAGGCGACTTCTTCCTGCCCAAACTCAGCCAGCTGCATTAACAGAGTAACATTTAACTTTTCAATCTCTATATTGACAAAGCAGCATGACATAATACACTGACTTTAAGTAGCTGCAGTCCAAGCTGTATTTGCTGTCACTGACCGTGACTTTGCTTTTCTTCTTAACAGATGGAGGCGAAAGTGGTGATGGCAAAATTGCTGCAGAGGTTTGAATTCCAGCTGGTACCAGGGCAGAGTTTTAAACTCTTGGATGCTGGAACCCTTAGGCCACTAGATGGAGTAATGTGTAAATTAAAGCCAAGGAGCCCCGCAAGAAGCTGCCAGGCGTGACTACTCGGGGAGGGGAGCATGACATGGTAGTGGTAGCGCTTCTTCTGATTTTGAAGATCTTCACACTAATCAAAGGTTAGATTTTTCAGGCCCCTTTAGAGGATTACTAGACTGATATTTTTTTTCCTAGCCTTCCTCATCATTTACTGAAGAAAACCTTAGGAGAGTCACTCTAGTGAGCATCCTTGATCTGGAAGCGTACTTGGAATTGCAAAGCCTGTTATTTTCCTGAGGGACTATTTGGTTCTGACCAGACTTGGAAAAGAACATCTTTTCACTGGAGTATCCCTGGAGCTTTGCACAAACCTACACTCAAATCCCAGCTGATGGTTTCCACCAAGTTTACTTATGACACAACATGGTCTAAGTAAGCCCTTGTTTGGGGAGTTTTCTATTTACATAATGAAATCAGAAAACTTAGGAGAACACAAGATTTGGGCTGAATTTGGGAAGAGAAGTTTGGAGCTATTCTCTTGATCAAAGCAATTTTCCCATCCCTGCTGTAAATGAGAAGAACGATTGATAGGAGCAGTCTAAAACAAAAATCAAAGACTGGCCACACTTCTCCCTCTTGCTTCTGCCTCATTTTTCTTCAGTGTCTCCTACTTTTCTTCCAATATTATTCAGAGTGGAAATTCACAATCCATGCTGTAGAAAGGGGCTCTCCTGCTGCCTCCTATCCGTCCCCACAGCCTGTGCTCATTTTCCTGAGACGCTGTTCGTTTGGGGGTCTTGCTGGGTTTACTTTAACTTGGGTCATTTTACCCATCTGGCTCACCATGAAGCTACACGGATGCTTGGACCAGTCTAATAGGTACAGCAGGAAGTGCCTGGAACCAAATGCTGCTTAAAATTATATTGCCACTGAAGAAATGCATCTGCAACTTGAGCCAGAGGCAGGAGAAGGTCCTGCACCCCCTTTTCTGCAGATGTGCCAAAATTGCTTCCTGTGTGCAGGCTTGCAGTCTGGCTCTGCTAGGGAAAAAATCATCATGTGAAAATGCCACCTTCCAGAAATAAGTGGATACCTAATATGAGTTTGGGCCTCATCTGTCATGAAATACAGGGAATTCAAGACACTTGGTGCTACCACTGTTATTTCTTACCTTTTTGAATTAAAAGGGCAAGAACACAGTCTGTACGCAGTCACGTTCCAGTGGTGGTTTCCACACCAGGAGAGTGATGTCCCAGAGCTTTCTCTGGCTCTGCTCCTGTCGTGCACTGTCTCATTCAGTGCAGCAGTGGGATAGCAGGCCAATAAGGATGATGCAGCTTTTGACAACATAAACAATGTTATACCATGTATTAGTATGACTTATACCCAGAGGTACCAATACTTGTATTGCTAGGGAAGGTTTTGTCCATCTATTGGTAGAACAGCTCTTCAATCCCTTGTGCTGGAGATCTGCTTATATCCTCCTAGACATTAATAAAATCTCATTGGGAAAACTGAGGACTCTCCAGCTGGATGTGTGTTCCTGGGAGCTGATGTGGTCAGGAGCGGGATGCTCGATGCCAGTTGGGCTAGATGTGCTGGTGGCATAACAAAAGGCTGAATCCTGAGAATATGTCGAAGGGAGGAAAGTATTTCAGCGGTGTAGGGAGTGGTGGGGGAAGCTGTGAACAGCACACAAACAGCTCAACAGACGCACTGGCAAATCGTGCTGTGGACATGCGAGGTGCCACCACGCCAGCTCTCCACTCTGCCCTACTAATGAATGAGCTGAGATGCCTTAGTTGCACAAACACATATTTTCTTCTGCTATCTCTGCAATGGGGACGGACACCTCCAAGGAGGGCTCAAGGGGAGTGGTAGCATGTTAAAATCCAGCAGCGAGTTTTGTCAGACCTCATCTGCCCGAGACCGGCGCTTCCTACCTGCTCTGTGCTTACTCCCCTCAGAGGATGCTCTTTCTGCTCTCTCTGCAAGCCCAAATGCCATCCAGCTCTCCAGGGACTGCTGACACAGGCCTTTCTCCTGTTCTTGCACCCAAGAGCTCTTGCCAGACTGTCGCCTGTCAATGCTGATCGCTTTCCAGCAGATGGCAAGCTCTCCTTGTCGATGCAGCCAACAGGAGCAGCGTTCCTCAGCCTTGACAGCTCCTCTTAGGAGACAAGCTGTCCTGGCTCCTCCAGGGCATCATACGGCAGGAGTAGATGATGCCCCATGATGTTGTGTAAACACCCTGCAGTGTTCTCACGATTTTATCCTGCACCTCCAGCCAGGAGGTGATCCCTTGTCCGCCAAAAAAACGGAGCAGGTCCAGGAAAGCTGCTCCCTGGGGCCCTGTATGCCAGCTGGGTGCCAGCACAGGCTCTGCCAAACCCTGTTGAGAAACTTCAGTCCAGAAGTGCCTAGGGAGAGACAGCTGTGCCTGCCTTGGGCTATAAAAAGACGTGGAGGATGCAGCTTTCTTGGACACCACAGAAAAGGACAGTTTCTCCTTATTCTGGGGAAGAGAAACACGTTATTTCACTTCTGGGGCAAGCAATCTTTATGTGCACCAAGCACTCTGCTAGGGGTCGTGGACGGTAAGGCAAAAAAGCAGAGCAGAGCAAGGTCTGTCTCCCCCGTGCTTTTCCCAGCTGCTTGTAAGAAAGTATCATACCTGCAGCTAATTTTCTTCTTATCCTTTTCCTGGCTCTTGTGCAAAACAAAGCAAAATCTGGAAATGGCTGGTGGAGTGATTTTGCCCTGGGTGCCACCCAGGCAGGGCCCAGCGCAGCCCTGTGTGGTGTGCCTGGAGGCTGGATGCAAAAAGGCTTCTCAGTTGACATGGAACTGCAAAGCCAGGCTGCTCAGGACAGCTCCTGCCCCTGCAGGTAGGAGCCTGCCCTCCAGCAGCTCCTCTTGCTTTCACCCTGCCCCAGATGTGCACGCTTGCAGATGGACAGGAACACTTTGGAGGCAGCCAGAAGCTCAGCTGGCAGGAGTCAAGGTAAGCAGCTACCCCCAAAGGTGAGGGCACCGGTGGCAACACTCACTCACAAGAGTCTTTCTCAGAGGTCCAAGTCTTCCTCCTGGTCTGATGATGGCTGCTGCAGGTTTCCTTGATCCCCCTCCCAGACCTATAAACTCTTTGCCTCCCTCTTCTGGATTGATGCCCAGGACTTTCATGTATGTGCTTAGAGCAAGGACTTCCCCCTAGGATTTCTCCCCAGGTTTTTTATGCTAACCCAAGAGTTTGATCTTATCTCTTTTACATCAGTGTCATAGAGAAGAAATGCTGCTGCCTAGACCTCTTGGGACAGGAAGGAACCAGTTAGGGGACACGCACCCAGAGCAGCCTCTGTCTTTCAGAGGAAGGCAAATTCCTTCACCGCTGGCATGGGGGAAGGTGATCCTTTCTCACCCCAGCTAGCCAGGAGCACAGGAGACTCCCAGTTTGCATCTACACCCCCTGTGCAGACTCACCTACATTTCCAGAGAGCAGCCCAGCTAGCACTAGTGCCAGGAGGGAAGTGGGAAAACCACCACAATTCTGCATGAGAGGAGTCTCCTCCTAGCCCTTGCAGGAAGCCAGGAGAAGCTCAGAAGCACAGGATTCAATCACAGTCATTGCAATTATAGCACAGCCTGATATTTTCTGAACAGCGGACAGCCTTCTGCTCCATCTATAGCCTCTGGGGGAATGAATGTAGGTAAGAAAGCCTAAGATACTGTCCTCTATTGCTGGAGCCAGGTATGCAGAGCAAGAATTCAGATATTTTGTTCCCTTTCAGGCTCATCTATCCAGCCATGGCCGCCTCCTAATTGCTTTCTTCACCACAGCAGCTTTAGAGCACTGTGCTAGGGGTGCACATCGAATCACCGGGTCTTCAGAAAACCTGGTGTTCCCAGGCTGTGGTGGGCCTAGTGCCACACAGGATAACTATACATGCGTTTGCACTCAGTGTAGTTATACGATGAGAGCTGCAACAGGAGGCCTTCCCTAGATCTAAGCAACATCCGCTATTGAGATAAGACAGTCACAAAGCAGGTGTCCACAACACGTACCCAACCTGTGTCCTCCACACAGCGCTCATGTGCTGGCAAAGGCAATAAAGTCAGAAACTTCCTTCTGCGTCACCAGTCTAATAGGTACAGCAGGGAGGGGATGGGAGGGGAGGGGATGGGAGGGGATGGGATGGGATGGGATGTACTGGGTCCAGCAGGACTGTTGCACCTCCTCTCAATTTTACCCCAAATTGCAACATCTTGTCTTCTTCTGGACTTAGGGACAAAAGAAGGCACTTTTAAAGGAGGAATAACATTTCCTCGATGAGGCAGTGGGTCTGCTCTTCTTCACTCTTTCAGTGATATCAGGGACAAGGGAGGCACCAGCAGGGTGGGCGAACTGCCCACAGTGGGACACTGCAATCCTGCCAGCATCTCAGTAGGATCATTTTAAGGTTTCTCCATCCTGCTGCCCATGCCAATGCTTTAGTCTGCTCTGCAGGACACTTGATGACATTATTTGTAATTAATCACTGCCTGTCTGTCTTGTGGTGAGGTTTGGAGGCTGCACCCAGGTGACACTGAAGCCAAAGGGGGACCTTTTACTCTGTTTTACTCCCTCAGTTTCTTGCTATAGACTCCCCCTCAGCTGCAGGTACTGTGAGTCAGGGAGGCTCAGCAAATGGAAAATAAAATGACATAAAGAGGTCAAAGCTAGCAGGCTCAGATAACTTTCTACAATGCTTTCCCTTCTCACATAAAAGCTCCGTGTGAAATGTTTGGTGGCAAGCCCTGCCCCGCTCACCATGCCCACATGTGCACGGGTCCACGCAAGGCAGCAAGTATTTTTCATCTGTCTCTGAATCGTTAGTGATGGGTGTTTAATGAAACGGGAACTACTGACTGGGGTATTTCCTATTCAAGCCCTGAAGTGTCTCCTGGCCTTGCCCTGCTCCGCTATCTCAGCAGGCTCTGGGGTGGACACAGTCAAAGCTATTTGCCATCCCTGTGGTGAGCAGCTAGACTCCTCCCTGATGGCAGTTTGCTCTATGTTCAGCACTTCTTTGCTCCCTCCCAGGGCCATTGACACACACGAGCTCTGCTCTGAACTTCTCCAATGGTTTTGTACCCTCAGAACAAACCATCTTCTGATCCTCCTTCTGGTTCAGCCAGCAAAGGTCCCCAGAGCTCCTTGGAGCAAGGCAGCGCTCAGGAGCAGGACCCCTACCTCTTCTCAAGGACTGGTACTGTTTCCGCCTCTCTCTTCAAAACACTTAGGTGACATCTATATTAACGAAGGAAATATGCCCCAGACCTTTCCCTGGCACTGAGGCAGGCTGACACAGAACAGCCGTGTCTATCGAGCTCTCTTATCCTTCAAAATATGGTGACTGTGTGCAGCCTGCGTATCAGGAATGGTCTCTGGCACATCTTGACTCCCAGACCATACCAGGAATTGTCAGGAGAGTGGTAGTGGCCAGGGGCTGCTCTAACAATGGGGCTATGGGGAAGATCAAGTGCCAGTGCCTAGGAACATACCGGGCACTTTAACTTTTCTGGACTGTACTAGTCTGAAGACTCTCTGTCTTCAGAGCCAAACTGTACCAGCAGGCTAGCCCTGCTAGCAGGCCATTTAGTTCCAATGCTGAACTGCTGCCTCTCATCCTTCCTCTTTAGCTCCATGCCCTCCTTCTCTCAGCAATGCTGCCTTTCGCACATCTCCTCTCCTTCGCTGTGGAAATATCACCACACTGATGTCTCGTGCTCCAGCTGTCCTTCTCCTCTTTGGTCCATCTATAGGATTTGCTTCCTATCTATAGTGCCCCCACACTGAGGTCCAGCTGAGGGTCTTGGACTGTTTACTTACTGGACTGGCGCAGGAGAAGTTGTTCCTCTGGTACAGACCCATTGTAAAAATATTAAAGAACTGCTTCCTTCTTTTCAAATTGACTCTATTTAATTAAGCCTCGCTCTCGCTCCATTTCCTCAGAAGACCACAGCACTGTAAGCTACAAGCAGACCCTGCAGCATCTCCAGTGCCTGAGGCACCACCGGTGGCCAGTAAGTGATTATGCTGGATCCACCCCAGGGATCCTAGCAGGGAATATTGGCACCGAGCACCAGGCAAGAGTCCAACTCTGTGAGGTCTTTTCAGCTCTTCTGGTACATGTTGATCCTTGTCTTGCTCACCCTCACCTTCCATCTCTTCCCTCTTTACCTCCTCTCCCTTCTTTCATTTGCACAAACCCTCCAAGGAACTAAAGGACACACAAATGACCACGTACTCCTCTGTTACATCCTCGCTGCAGCTGTGTTTCCTATTCAAGGTGTCAGCTCCATCAAGCGAGGCCACCTTTTGTGCCGTTGTCTGCAAGAAGCCTTGCACAGTAGAGCCATGATTTTGGCAGGAATTCTTAAGTGCTACTATAGAGCAAATAAATAATTAATCATTATTATTTTTATGTATCTGTGAGTCTTCTCTAATAGGTCTTGATATTATTACAGTGCTGAGGACAGGCTGAAATTAGATAATACTACACTCAGCTGGCATCTATTCCCTTGGAAACACAGGTAAAAATGCATTTAATAGCCCTCCAGTGACAATGAATATTCATTAGTATGACACAGACGTATACTTGATTTGAAAATAAGGGCAGTAATTAAAGAGCTATTAAGGTTAGAAAGCAACAAAGGAAATTCAGCTACCAAAAGAGCTGTTCTGGGATCAGCCCCTAACCTATACGTGCATGGATAAGCACAGATCTTCTACATTACTTTACATATCATCGGACTGCGGGGCCTGCCTTTCCCTCCTAAACTCTGTCATCTGGAAATGTCCTGATGAATTCAGAGTTCATTTTTCCTGCCGTCTTCCAGAGCAGCTGTATTCGCTGTGGTGGTGCTGTTTGTACCTACTCACACACTGCTCCTGCGATGTTGAACTGACGAGAAGTGGAGGGGAAACTTTCTGCAGGTTTTTGAGAGGGAAGCTACTTATAATCAATCACTTACATTCATTATTTCTATTAAAATAGTCTTGGGGATCGCTGGTCACGATAGCTGCCTTGCTGTAATCTCTGAAAATCTCCATCCCGCAGGCCGTGATATTAAAGTCGAGTTTCTCAGAGAGGTTTCACAATGGTTCCTTTGCAGGGGTGGCTTAGAAAGCGACCTGAGCAGTGCGTGTTCTGTTACGAGCGAGTCAGGAGAGAGGCAATGGCACTGCTGTACATGGAGGGAGGCAAGGAGGAGCAGACGTGTCCAAGGGCAGCGGCAACACGGCAGGACCAAGTGGTCGCACTGCTTGCTCATGGCCAAGACAACCCAGTGTAATCTCACCCACTGTGCCCCGCCAGTCTCCTCTCGGTGCAGGCAGAAACTGCAGAAATCCAGCAGAGCTGCGTCCCTCCGAGACAGGGCAGCGGTTTGGAAATAGCAGCCACGCCAGCTAGCAGAGGAAAAGCGAGACATGCATCCTCCAAACCCAGGTGTGCTGTCACGGGCCGTGCATCACCCAGCTCCCTTTCTGGGGAGGGTCTCTCAGACTAGTTATGCCACCAAAGAGATTACAGCAGAAACTGAAGCAAATCAGGCGGAGAGGCAATGCGTTATTTTAATTTCTAACCCAGCAGTGTAATAGTAAGTAGAAAAGTGGATCGACCCATTGGGCTGGTGTTTCAGGCCACTCAGTGAGGAGAGTGAACTGCGTATCACCTAAATTAGAAGCAGATAAACCACATCTGCCTCTGCCCTAAATTAACTCAACTGACTTTGGGCACAGCAGCGCCCAGTGCAGACACGTGTATAGAACAGGTGATGGAGCCGAGGCAGGCACCCTGTCCCGCTTCCTCACAGCCATCTCGGCAACGCTCTCCTCGCCTTCGCAGGTACCTGTGTGGCAGAAGGCAGCCCCGAGCCGGCTGTGTGTCACCAGGCTGATCGATTTCCTCACAAATAAATGGTAAAGTTGTGTTTTCTGCCTGGATTGGCTGGTTTTGATGGAGGAGGGTTTTGGTGTTTTTTTTCTGGAAACAATTACAGTTCCATGCTTTAGGCAATGTTTATTGCTGTTTCAGCCTAACAGGGTTTATCCTTCTAATAAGAGAGGCTGCCAGTGTTTGCTTTTCTTAGAAACCTAACCTGAGACTTTTCAAAGGCACGGGAACGTGGTGGTTCTTACTAACTTTAATCCGTTTTACATCCCTCGGCTGCACGATGCGGTAACTTTAGCAGGACTGACGAAATTCATGCCCGTGGAATCAGCGTGTTTTGCTCTGAACAGCCTCCGTGGGAAGGGTGGGGCGGGCGTCTGCGGGGATGTACCGCTCGCTCCCGGCAGCTCTGATTCCCACCCTGGGCCACCTCTCCCAGAACCGCTCGGGCTCCGCCGCCCCAGCGACCTTCCCTCCGCGGGCGGGCGGTGCCGCCGCTGCCCCCCGCACCCGTGGGCCCCCCTCGGGCAGCGGCTGCCCCGCAGNGGGGAGGCGGCGGCGGGCGGGCTGGGCTGCGGCGACCTGAGCCTGGCGACGGGCGTCAGCGTGCTGGGCTGGGGCTTCACCAAGGTGGTGGCGCGGGCGGCGCTGGCGGGCGGCGGCGCCGTCGCCCTCAAGTCGGTGCACGGGGCGGGCCGGGAGGTGCGGCAGTGCGTGCAGCGCTACGGCGCGCCGGCGGGCTGCCGCCGCCTGGCCGCCTACAAGCTGCTGAAGGAGGTGACGCTGCTGCAGCGCCTGCGGCATCCCGGCATCGTCCAGGTACGGCGGGGCGCGCCGGAGCGGGGGGGTGCGGGATGTGCTCCCTCGGTACGGGAATTTTTCGGGGGGGGGCGCGGCTCGGTGGCGGGGCTGAGTCGATCCGCCCGTGTTGCCCCCCCCGGCCCCGGCCCCCGGCGTCCCGGACCTGCTGGCGCTGGCAGCGACATCGCTCTGACAATCGCTCCTTCCCTCCCGGCAGCTGCACGGTCAATGCTATGATAATAGCGGAGATCCTGAAATACGGGTCACAGCTATGCTGGAGCTGGGATCCCCCCTGGAGATGATTCAGCTTCTGCAGACCCCCTGGGAGGAGAGATTTAAAGTAAGAAAACAAAGCAAAGGGAGTTTTATCAGTCGCTTTTAGACCGCAGACTGGGTAAATGCAAGAGCCCGCGGTGACTGCTAGGGCAAACGGGATTGTCATGCTGACACTCTGTTTGCTCCCGCAAATTGTCCTTAAATGGTTTTGCTTTCACTCCTTTAAAATCACATTAAAATAGCCCTAGCCTGGCGTCTCGCTGTTATATCCCTTCTCTCTAAAGCGGTGTTAAGAGAGCTACATCTGGGAGGAAATGGCCACAAGATCTTGCTCAGGGCTGGGGTGGTGTTTAATACCCACTGTTACACTATATTGCTAGTTTTCCCTCTATATTGTTCCACTCCACAGAGGGGCTTTCCTAGAGAGGCCCCTCAGCAGGCTGGGTCTGACTCGGGAAAGCCATCTCGCTGCGCTATGAGTCTGTTGTTTTCTGTGTATTACCTATTTTAGGCAGCAAGCTGAGCAGCCTGTCTCTCACCATGTGTTTGTATGTTTCTGATCTTAGCCCTTTAGGTATTACAGGAGTACAAACACTGCTAAATTGCTTTCCTCCTGCTGTAGGTGCTAGAATCACATCCCTGTTAGTGAGATCTGCCTTGTCTCCTAAGCATCCCACATAGGGACTCTTAAGCTCTCCAAAGAACATAAATGACTTACGACATAGTGCTTATTTTGGTTATAGCTTGTATTACAGTTTGCCTCAAGGTCTCAGTTGGGAGTTCACTACTACTTGTCTGGTTCCCAGGAGGAAAGAGAGCATCAAGTAGAAGCATGGGTACCTTAATGTCAATAAGAAATGCTTTGGGCAAAATAAAAACACAACAAAAGTCCCAAAATAAAATCCCTGTCTGCATGTGGTCCTTAATGTTGAAGAGGAGCCTTGCCATCCAAACCAGAGGGGGAGCGTGGCAACTATGCTCGCTGGCCTGCGGGACGTGAAGCTGGGATTCTTATGATTGCTTCACTAATGAAGCTAAAATAGTGTCAGAGCATCCAGAGTAATTTCTCTTGGCCTGTGGAGTTCCACTTCTGCTTACAAACTATTTCATACTGACTTCTACATAACTATCCCAGCACCTCATCTTCTCAAATGTGCCAAAGTGTCCTGTAGAGCTAGAAGCCCATGATGCTGGATTAGCTGGTGGTAAGGTCTGGTATGGTGGCATTAAGATTTTAATAATCTTTTGATTGATGAAGACACGAATTCAGAATTTACACTGGTACTGTCTAGTGCTGTTTCCTAATTAGGGTGTCTAAACGGATGGGATTCCCCTCTGATGAGGCACATCAGATACCAGCGATTCTGCAAGCTGTTCCAAATGAACAAAACCTCGCGCCTGCACAGATCACTATCGGAGGCAGTGAGGGGTGGCGCGGGTCTGCCTGGCACACCTAGTTGACAATAGAGTTTGTCTGATGCCAGGGCTCCCGATACTGAATGAAAACTGCTGCAAAAAGCTACTTGAACAAACTGCTGGTGGAGTATAAATGCGCTCTTCTAGTTCTAGTTTGTTCAAAAATCATTTACTGAGCTTTCTGCTGGATCAGGTATTGTCTGACCTTTCCCTGATGTCAGAAAGTTGACATAAAAGCAAAAAAGCTGGCAATAAATACATTGCATACTTTGGTTAATTCTTCAGAAGCACGATTGTGTGCCCAAATTCATACTGCTGAGTGATGCAGTAAGGCACGAATCTGGTATTAATGACCATGGAGCCTCAGTCTGTGTGGAGCAGCATGGGGGAAGGGAGGGGAATGTATTAATTCTATGCCAGAGTGGGAAAAAAACCTTCTGATTTCAGCTAGCAAATCAATATAGCTCCTGAAACATGAAGGCTGCTATTGTTTTCCTCACAGCTTTCTCCTCTAGTTCCTCTAACTGCAAATGTCTCTTTTTGTACACGCACGTTTTTAAAAAATGTTGCTAAACTACTTACCGCAGTCAAATCCTGTGGCAATGTTGATATACATTTTGTAGCATACGTATAATTACCTTTTAAGTACTATATGCTTTTTTTTTTGCCTTTAATTTCATTGAATGCCCTCCCCTTTGTTCTACTTCCAATTTAATAGCTGTTTTTAATCTGTTTTTCCCATGCATATTCATCTTCTCTTTCTCAGATTTGCCTGAGTCTTGTAAAACTGCTGTTTTACTTGGCACATTCCCCCCTGGGTTCAATAGTCCTATTGGATTTCCAGCCGAGGCAGTTTGTTATGGTGGATGGAAACCTAAAAGTGACAGACATGGATGATGCCAGCACTGAGGAACTGTCATGCAAGGAAGATAATGACTGCACACTCGACTTCCCTACAAAAAGCTTTCCTCTCAAATGCTCTGTGGTTGGGAAATGTGAAGGAATAAATGAAAAGAAGAATCTTTTCAATGCATATCGGTATGTCCAGCGAGACTGGGGAAAAATCTGGCGTGGTTGAGCTCACTCACTGCCATGTAGCCTCTAGCATCTTGCGTTTCTTCCGTGCAGTGACTCCCCCTCACCTCTGTCAAAGGGTAGTTAAGGATTGCTTTGAAGCAAGTTTATTTTCCTTATAAGGCAGGAAAATAGTATAGTTGTTGTCTGGTGAGAATGCAGGCATCTTTCTTCTGCTGCTCCCTTTCCCCAACACCCTCCAGAAACTTGCCCCAAAGGTTGCACCTGTGAATTTATTGTTTGCCAAACAAGCCCTGGCATTTGACATCCACAGGCTACATTTACTGAAGGCAGTGGCAGCATGGGCTACCTGCCAAAGCCCACCAGCTTTGAGCCCCTGTTGTTGGGAACAGTGGCTAACTTCCCTTGAACTCCGTGTCTGCCTACGGAGACTATGGGCACCTATGGAAGAGCAATGAAACAGGTAACGGGCAGTGGGCTGGGACTGCTACAGGCCACCAGCTGAAAGCACGAGGATGTCCAATCGCCCCTGATGCTTGGCAGGTCAGGTACCGCGGAAGCTGGGTATTTACGCAGAAGGACTTAGTAAGGGAGCTTGTATTTGCAGGACGCGGTGTTAAAGGGCAAATCACTGCATAGATTATTACAGCCTTGCTGCAACAAACTTGTAAATTCTTGTAGAACAGGAGTTTTCTAGAAGGTTCACAGAATGAATAGGGGGGTGTCCAGCCTTTCTAGGGGTAGTAAGAATGCCAAACCTTTCAGGTCTTGCATGAGTCATCTTCTATATAAGTCTTTTTTTGGTGGGAAATTCATTGCTTAGTGCACAAGAAAGGCCCTGGGGGATGAGGGAAGGCTCCATTGCGTGAGCCTTTGCGAGGTAGATCTCACGCAGTGCTTGGCTGCATGCTGACTGCAAGGACCAACGTTTCAGCCCAACTCACAGGAACAGTCTGTGAGATGTCCGTGAAGTGCTCAAACGTAACTTAATAACCAAAGCAGACTTGCTAGTTTCATATGGGTAATGGAGTCACAGGAAAATGTAGACAACTTAATCACTAGGGAAATTAAGCCACTGTATTCTGATCAGTCTGTGGGATTTTTTTGCAGGTATTTTTTCACTTATCTTTTGCCACACTCTGCACCGCCGGCTTTGCGGCCTTTTTTGAGTGATATTCTGAACGCAACAGGTACCAGCTAATATTTATAAAACTATTTATTAGAAGTCTCTGAAGAGTATTTCATGGAATTACTCATCTTTGTCATCTCTTTCTTCAAATGTAGGTGATTTACGATATGGAATAAATGAAACCCTGAAAGCTTTTGAAAAGGTTTTACATCTGTACAAGTCTGGGCTCTATCTGCAGAAGAGACCTCTTCATTTAAAAGGTACATGATTTTGAATGCTTCAAGTAACATAACTGCTGAGGGAGCGAGGAACTTGGTAACTGGTCAAATTCTGATCTCCCATACATTCAAGCAGTATTTAGTCACTAGGAAAAGCACCAAAAGTATCTTTTCTTGAGCAGCCTTTTGTTGTTTCTTCATGGGAGCTATGCAAGATTGCATTGTTTTGCAAAGTAAATGCAGTGCAGACAATCTGGCCTACATATGGGTATGTTTGCACTGCTTCTAAATACTCTTCTCATAATGTGCATCAGTGTTTCGAGGGAATATATTTGGGATAGCTTAAGCAACTAGACCAGAGTAGCAAACTGAGTCTCTCATGTCCCTCCTTGGGGTCATCTTATCCTCTGGACCCATAGGTCAGTTTTCTGGGCTGATATTGAAACTTCCCAATTCACTTGGTGGCTTCTAACTGCTGAGCACATGTTATCCTGGGAACATGCAGTGAGGAGGTCACAACACCGAGATGAGTGTGGCAGAGTAGCTAGGGCCTTGGTACCCTCTAAATTTCTTTTTTCTGAAGACCATCTATTGGACCTGTGGATGGATAAATGAGCCTCTGTGAGGTGCATTCCTCTGACAAGGACCCGTTCAGTGGTAGAGATGAGACTAATCAAAAGGAAGGCTTCAAAAGTCCAGTGATTACTGTGGCTTACATTTTCCTGAGCGTTCACTTGCGATGGTGAGGTGATGATGGTGGCTGGCAGAAGGAAATCTCTTTATGTGTGAAAGAACTGGAATTTGCACGGTTATGAACAAAGATATCCAGTTATTTGCACTGACTGAGGGACCAGCAGCTTTAACAGGAATTGCCAGTATTTTCCAACAACACCTACCCGTTGGCTTCACAACGGGCCCAGTAGCAATGTGCCAAATTGATCACCATCCTAGAGGTGTGGGAAGGTGGGGACTCTTAGCAGTCAGTGAACAATAGCCTGAACATCGCCTGCTCAGGCTTGTCAGGTCTTTTTTATCCCACTGGAGCAGGATCTGGCCTCCCTTTCCCCCACTGGGGTTCCTAAATCTCTTGTACCTGTGGGTGGAACCATGATGGGTGGATCAGTGCGTGCCCCGCGTAGCTCGGTGCTGGATCTGTGATGAGCTGGTTCTGCTGTTGGGGCTGAGGTGTAGGAGAGGCCATTGTGAGGTTGGCTTCTCCGGAGCCCTGCTAGGAAGGTGGGTCTGCGCAGCAGCCTCCTCCTCTCACCCAATCCTGCGGTTACTCCCCTGTCCCTTCACCTTTGAGAGCTCTGCCCCCTCTCTTGTATCCATGGAGGAGTTGCTGTCCTGCAGAACTAAAAGCCAGGATGTGGGTTTCTTTTAACTTTGCAGCTCCACCCACTCCATCTAGGCAGGTCAGTTCAATCTGCCACTAAGAGTTTCACTGAAGTGTGAAATACTAAGTGTATATTGTAACTAGTCTCTGAAAGTGCACTTGAAGAGTTTCCCTAAATACCATCTTTCTGTTCCCAGACTACATCCCCCTGAAGGGCTTCCGAACAGTGGAAGGAGAAGACTACAAGTGCTGGCCCTCCTACAGCCACCTGGGATGCCTGCTCTCTGTTCACAGCGCCGAGGAAGCCGCTGCAATTTGTAACTCCCAATCGCAGTGTCAAAGTTTTATCGTCACCCAGCAGAGGACGTGGACAGGTGAGCTTGGGCAGATGTGACAGGGTGCTGCCATGTGGTGCCCCAGCTTCCTTGGTCGCGAGTAGGGATGCTGCTGCTGCCCTCCTCCGTAGTGCTTTGAGCCTGTGGGCGCATATAAAAGCTGCCTTCTTATTCTCAAGATCAGATGGCTGCTGCGTTGAGCATCCGAGGATCCCCTGAGTACTTGTGAGGACACACAAGGGAAATTATATTCTCCTTCTGCAGATTCTTTCCTCTACAAATTTTGCATAGGACTGCCGGGTATTGTTAAACAGTTACTTATTTCATGCAGAGATGGCTTCACTTTGGTGTTAGGCTAAACAAGTCCTGTGGTATGTATAGTTTGCAAAAAGCTGTAGGGTTTTTAAAGATGAAAGAAGCTATGTAAAAGAAGGTGGTTACTATTGTTATAATTAAAAGAATCATAGCTAACAAGTTGTTATCCCCTTTATCAAAACTAAAGCCCCAAATCAATGGATTTCCAAAATGTCCCTGTAATTAGCTCTGATTATAGCCTCTTACGGTTAGCATGTTTTCAGAATTATTATAAATTACCTCATTTAGCTGACACTTCAATCATGGGCTAAATTGTTACTTACGAAGTGAAACACTAAATGAGGTAAATACGTGTTTTCAGCGATGGTGCTTAAGAATCGCTTCTTGTCAGCTCACATGACATATTAAAAAAAAAACCAAACTACCAAAAACGCAGCTCTTCCATGGGTTTGTGTGCAGTTGGCATGTGGCAAACTAGTGACATAAGAGTGCTTACACTGATGCAACATAATTCTCTTTGAGCCGGTTTTACACCAGCAAGGGATTGTGTGAGTTGTGCCTAATGCATCACATCTGGCTTCCTCACGGGGCGGCTGTTAGTTGCCGTGTTCGGTGCCCGGCTGGAAGGAACCCTGCCTAAAACAGGGGTGGGGATGCAGGAGAAGCAGCATGTTCTTCTGCAGCGCCTGGCTTGGATGCTGATCCCTGCCATCCCACACCGTGCCTGCGGTCTGTTAATGTTTCCCGTGCTGTTTCTTCCTCACGTTTTTACAGCGCATCTTTGCAGCCACAGATGCCGAAAGTGTGTGGCTGAAATGCAGAGTGCCTGACTTTGCCGTTTGGATTAATGAGAGCTGTGGGAACATGCTAGTCCCTCTTAAGGCTACTCTGTAAAGCAAAGCAAGATGTAAAAGCCTCTGGGGTCTGATTTTGCATTCCTTGTGCACGCTCGATGAGCATCTGGAGTTTACTGGGAGCGTAAAACACATCTACAGCAGGGTGGAGTGACCCTCCATTGAGCAAGCAGTGTGTTTCTGTGTCTCTTGCAATAAATAGCTTCACCTTGACCCATGCTATCTCCTCTATTAAACTTGCATTTTTATTTCCTTTCCAGGACGCCCACTCGCCTCGTTTCAGAGTGGCCCGACAGATTTAATACCAGATGCTAATGCTGTAGTCTATATTAAACGATCGGCTTCCTCAGGGGAAAGACTTTAAAGACAATGAGATCACATAATATGATCCTAGGAGGAACAAACCACTGGGAAGAATTTCATCTGCTGAAAAGAATGACATATTTTATTTTGCTTTGGGGTGGGATCTCCTTGCCAGCTCAGATAGAGTCAAATGCTGCTGTCTCCTTGATCAAAGCTCAGATTTCTCACTGCAGCCCTGCTAGCTTCTTTATCTGTCCCCACACTGCTGTTCCGCATAAACGCTCCCAGTTTTAGTCAAATGTCGCTAGACTGTGCAATACCTAGCCTTGCTGCTTCAGTAACCAGCTTGTCAGCCAAGAAATAGAAATAGCTGCAAGGGATCCGGCTTGGGTAGGCTTAGTTAGTTCAGTCACCTCCAAAAACCTATGGATAACGTACCCTGGAGAAGGCAACAGCTCCTTCTGCAGCTGCCGACCAGGATTTCATACCACTGCAAATGTAAAGGACTGGATTTCAGCAACGGGTTGAGGTTGCAGGGTTGGGATCCATAACCAGACGTTGATGATGGGGTGGTCTTCTAAGGAGGGTCCTGATTCAGTTCCTTCCAGGGCAGGGGAGGTGGTGTATAGGTCAACTCTGGAACCAAATGTCTGGATGTTTGGATGCGGGATTTGGGTTTGACCCTATGTGATTTGTAATGCCAGCTCCCTTGTATCAACCTTGAAGGTTTTTCTCTGTTACTTTCTGTGAAAGAGCGAGACATTCAAATTATTTATGTATAAGGCGTTACTCTGTGTGATAAAGAATGACTGTTTATTCTAAGCACACTGTGAAAAGTTTTTCTCTTTAATTGTCTAAACCTTTACTGCAACCAAATGAAGAAATGCAAGTGTTCCCCGTCTTCAGCTCACCTAGCATCATCACCCATTCCTAAGGACAACCTGTGAGTGTGCTCAGCAGTGTACAAATGCGCCCAAGCCCCTTGGACACTTGGAGCATCTTGGAGGATGCTTTGTGGCTGCACTTGCAGGCTCACAGGCATAGAAGAAGCAGTCTGATCTCAAGAGCCTCCTGCAACTGCCCTTTGCTAAAAATGTAGATGTGACCTTTGAAAAATAAGTGGGGGTTAGTATAATTTCAGGCTGTGAAAGATGGCAACGTGATGTGCCACTCCCGGGAGTGCCTGGAACCAGTGACCATACGGTACCTCTTCTGTAGCACAGTCAGGGAAAGCCCAAATCACCGCTGACCTGACACCCTGCAAGGGAAGGTCCCTGGCTTTGTGCCGGAGAGCCACGCTGCAGCCTCTCTGCGATGCCGCATTGAGTTTTCCACTTAGCCCATGCTGCTGGGTGGAAACAACGGCTCTGGGGACATTGCCATTGGCTCCTTGTAGCCTACCGCAGTGTGGCTATTCCCATGCAGGCCCCTGTAGCAGCTGGGGTACCCCCGACTAAACGTGCCTGAGGTCTTCCCTGGGGTTGTGCTGTGTTTTTCATGATCTGGTCCTGTGTTTCCCAGTGCAGGATCTCACCTTTCAGCTCATTAGTACTCTATTAACCCACAGCAATGCCA
>VZTQ01000140.1:86399-232447 GCA_013400755.1 Pelecanoides urinatrix | reverse complement strand
TGGGGTTAAACCACGACACGCATATAACATTATTTGAATTGTCCCGGAAGCATAAAGTCTAAGGCTTTCTCCATCCTCTGGGCAATAAGTAATCCAAGAATTGTTCTTCAATAGCTGGACAGATTTATGTCAGGTGTGATGAGGCCATTGCAAATCACTTTCTGTCTCTACTTTTTTCTATGTGTCAGGGGAGATCCACTTTTTAGGTAAGTAAGCTTGCCTAGAAGTTGCCTGAGACAACTGGGATGAGGATGTTCACTGACCTTCCTTGGTGTTGCAACATCTTCTTGGGCTGTGTGGCATTAGACACATGTGGCCTTAACTCCGTGTTTGCCATCACTGCTGCCCTGCCTGGCACACTCATTCTTTTAACGCATCAGGATCTCTTACCTGAGTTCATTAACAAATTGTTATCATCCATTAAAATTGCCTCAGAAGTAAATGGCTCCTTTCTGAACTAAAAGGAACTTAACCTTGCTTCTGATATTATCTGGGTCACACTATATCTGAGAACCAGGCTTAGATTTTCATAATACCCACCCCAGATCTATTAGGGAATTTGCAAATAAATGAATTCTTAATTCTTTTGTGATGCTGAATTTTCCCCTCAGTTGTTCCTGACTCTGAATAGGAATTTTAGAGCAGTAAATGAAAGATCTTCAGATTTCGCTTCACTGGCAAGCTGTGAAGCAGAATAAACTGTTTTACATTCTTCGCTGGAGATTCCTAGGGTTGTTTGGGGAAGGTGTTCCTCCCACGAAGCTCCAGCACACAGATGACTAGGTCCACTGCTTCACACAACAGCTCTGTGCACCTTCAGCTGCAACAATGAGTTCATTAATCTGTCTGTAAATCAAAACTCTGACGGTCTGGCTCTTACCTTACAAGAAATACAAGAGCTAATAACCTGCTGGCAGACGTGGCTGGTTTCTTCCATGTTTCTGTACATAGGCATGGTTTTGTTTTAAAGGAACTAATCTATTCGTAACCCACTAACTACCGCAAGGAATAAGAATCCAGGTTCTGGGCAACTTTACTGCAAATCATTATGAAATTGCTTTTAGACTCATTCCAGCTTCGCAGACATCTAAAGATAGAGCATACTTGCCTGCAGGAGATGGAGATGGGAATTGATTACCAGGAGGTTCAAGTTTCAGCTGTAAAGCTGATGTTTCCAGCAAGACTGTCTTCTTGCATCAAATCTATGCTGTGAAAACATCCTCCGGCTGATCGGTACCAGCTGGCGCTGAGGGGAAAAGAGGAAATGCTGCTTGCGGCAAAGTACCATAAGGCACAGATCTTACCTCCGCTTTAGAAACACTTCTCAGTGCTGGAATTACTGGTTAAACAGCTGGTATGTTACCCTGGCAGGATGAGCATGCCCTCAGACTTTTGGTACATTCAGTAACTGGAATTCATGATAAGTCACAGCAGAACAAGAAATATCTTTAAACTGAATCTGCACTGAGCTACCCGTATCTTTTGCAAAGAGTGAGACAATACTTTGAGTTATTACAATGAGTAGAATGAAGTTTTATTTTCATTCATCCTTCATTAATACCATACACTTAGATAGCAATATCTGGGGGGGGGAAAAAAAATCTTGAAATAATTTAAAACAGAAGGCACAGAAAACCAAACCCAACTATGCAGCTACAAGAGAAAGGGGGAAAATTATTCAGGAAGGGAATTAATTCAGAAAGGTTTTATCACTAGACATTCTGATCAAGAGCTACAGCACACAGAAAAAAAACTGCACAGTTTAAGCTAACCCATGCTTTTGTTACACATACATATAAAAGAAAAAAAACCCTACAAATCTGATTTTTGCAGGGTTTCGAATGAGAAGTGTAATTTTTAAAATAAAAAACATTAAATCTAATACATGTGTCAAAATCTTCCCTAAAGTCTACACTAAGATGTACTTTACAAAAAAATCTGCATTAAGAGCAAAGCATATAGTTAAACAGCATCTGGGGATGGGAGGAAACTTGTTCTCCAGTCAGTCAGAATATCAAATAAGTTTTGGTGTTTGCTTCAGAAACAAAGATTCTCAATACAGTAATATACTGTAGACGACATTCTTTTGTATTTTAATATTAGGAAATTAAACTGATAGCATACATTACACAGAGGAGAAAAACCCACTTCATTCATAGGAGATTGTTACAATTTTTTTGCAAAAAAGTAACTTTATTTCTTTGGAAAACAAAGCTACTGGAATTAATGACATGCGATAATATGCCCCGATATTATACCGGCTAAGTTCGAAAATAAAGTTCATGCTTCACAATGGAAATATGCTGTGATCCTCAAATACATTCTCTGGTAATTAATAATACAATACAGAGGTCATTCATAAAATCAGTTCAGGTTGGGAACCTCGTTTATAGATGAAACTCTTTTTCAAATATGCAGAACACTGACAACACACAGGGCTGGCTCCAGGTCAGCACATTTCTTTCTGCACTCCACCCTCTTTTCTTAAACAAATGGGTGCTTAGCCTGCAAATATCACGGAAAGGCAAAGTCTAGAAGTTACAAGTTGGTTTGCAAAAACACTAAATACAATCCAAGATAAATAGTATTACTCTCACTGACAACTTAATAGCAGGTGCTGTCTAAAGGAAAAAAAAAAATCCTGAAAAGCAAGAGAGATCGTTTCAGCATTTGATATCAAGGCATTTGCACATTTGTCAGGAGGTGACAGAATAAGAGTGAACTTTGCAGCTTACTTTGCAATGGGACTTGAATTCAAAGAGCCTTCATTCTAGCCTGTCCACCTGTGAACCATAACGTATGGTTTCTTAATAGCTTGCTTTTTTCCTGGAAATAATTCTCTCATTTAGAAAGTACAAGACAAAGTATTGTTTCCACACATGAGTAAAGAGAGCTGATAACTACAATAGAAACGGTAAAAATGATCTTCATAAAAATGTTCATCAAAATTCTCTGACATAGCAAAACATTCATTTGTAAAGTCAAGTCTAATACTGCAAGCCATTCACTCAAAGGCGACCTCGGGCATGTGTATTCTTGCCAGCGTTGCAACAGTAATTACTTCCATACTTCTTGTCATTATAGGATACAAACTCTGTAATATATTAAAGTTTCCTAACAAAGAGTCCAATTATTGCACATTATAAAAATTCCAGTAATATCAGGCTTTTGTCCTACTTTTCTATGAACACTGATGCCCTGCAAGAAAAATTTGGGGGACCAAGTAATTTCAGGTGAGTAAGATGGATTACTTGAATCAGTGTGAAATATTGAATCAAAAATGGAAAGGCTTACGAAATGAAGAGACGTACCTTTGGAAACGGATTTTGATTCATAGCAGCAGACAGATGTGTCATTGTGGTACTGACACACGTTCTCTTCGCAGGGAAGAATGGGCACATGGCTATTACGTTTATATATCACACATAACTTGAGAACTGTGCAGAGAAACACAAAGAACCACTAGGTTCTTCTGCTGACTCTACAAGCCTGACGGGGAAAGCTCAATGACAGCCATATCGGAGTGGGAGTTTCTCTGTGAGCTCACGTATATTTGCGTTTGCGTCAGCAAGGCTATAGCAAACAGAAATGGCTATTTCAGGGTGGAAAGATACACAGAGTGAGTCTGAGAGGCCCATAAAAAAGAAAATACAGCAGTTTTGGCCCTGCTTATAACCAGCTGTATCAATAGGGAAAAAAAGATAGAGGAGATTTTTGTGCCAGCTGTCTAGAAAAAGAAGCTACTCGAACCAAAGGGATTCCCAAATCTAAATGAGGCTTCCAGGCCAGCAAATCACTGTTAAAGTTACTTTGTTCCTCTGCTCCTTCAGCATGGGAACGAGTGCAGAATGGCTCATTCCAACCGTGGATAGTCCGTTTACAGCAACAATCATATCACCACACCTAAAAACACAAGAAGAAAAAAACCCAAATGATGATTATTGCTCTGCAGTAACTAGTACACACCAACAAACAGCACTTCACCTCTGGGGTGACAGGTTTCCATCAGGTTGGATGTGTAGCTAAAAAACCCCCAGGGTTTCAATTTTAAGCCTGTTTTACTACTGGAACTCATCTGGGAAATTCCCAAATCACTGGATTTCTATTCTAATACAAAAATAATTCTGTATTAAGAGCTGACCTGTAGGGAAATGTGAGGGAAGAGAGTTGGCAAGATCCAACAGAGTCAAGAGAAGATAATGAGATAGCATCTGCATGACAGAAGCATTTCTCTTTGTTTGTGTGGATTATAACACATTTACACCAAACATGCCTTTACCGTAGGAGGTGTAAGAAAGATACTTATGGTTACCAACAGCATTCCAACTGAGAGTCTTGTTGTCAATGGCTTACAATTTTGTCAAATTGGCTTGAAATTTCCCTCAGCAGATGGTTCAACTGAGAAACTGTAGCATCTCTGTGTTTTGAAGCAGGGAATAGACATTTGGGAGGGTGCTGTTTATTGGCCTTGAGAAAATTGAACTCAAACGGTTAAGTTTCGGTTTGTACAAGCTCAAGAGAAACTTTAAAAAAGCACCCATGCTCTTCCTACGTTGAGCATGCTCCATCTCCAAGCATCTCTTCTCTGTGACTTGAGTGTGCATTTGGCATCCCCCAGAGCAGTCGAAAATGACTCTGGAGATCAAACAGGAATTTTCCTGAAACTGATCCTCCCAACTTACTAGAGGCACCAAAATGGATGGCAAAAAGATGCTCTCCTGAGCTCTCCTGGTGCCCTCCACTCGGGCAGAGCAGAGGACGAAGAGGCAGTGTGACCAACACCAGTCAAATGTGCACTCAAAAGCGCTTCTCTGCCTGAACCAAGGTACCCCATCAACCAAACCAAAATTCTGCAGTTCACTGAGTGGGGTCTCACTCACCCAGCCTTTTTGCTTAAATCATTTCACCTTCTATGAAATCACACCAGACAGATAACGTAGGCAGAAAACTGTCTTAACTATTGAACTGTGAAGTTATTTTCTCCCTTCCTCTCTAGACTAACAAAACATTTAAGTAATTTAAACAAAACAGAACAGCTTCAAAAAGACCTGTCCCACAATAACTCATGGTGCAGGTTCTAAGGAGCTCTCCCTGGTTGATGGCCCATTTTTAAGTCCATATGCTCAGTAAGACATTTGAACTGAGGGTACTATATCACAATATCACAAAGAGCATCTTTTCCATTCCTTACAAGAGGGTAAGTGTGACCACAACCACTCTTCCCCTCTTCTTTGGAATGATGCTTGAATTTCCATTTGAAGACTTCTAGTTATTAATTCCCCAATCTGAAATTATTTACTTTGGGTTGAACTGAAATCTTTCATTTAATCCAAACTGTTTCATAGTTGGCCAAAAAAAACCGTAATTTTGTGTTCAGCCAAGCTATTTTTTCATTTATTTGTTTAGTCATTGAACTGAAAAATCAATTACTGGCAAGGCTCTAGGCATAAGTACTTTTTTTTTCTTAAGCTGCTTTGTAAGTAAATCTACATGTAAAAATCACACCATAAAACTTCAAGTTGCATATTCTTTACTGCCACCTTCACAAAATATCAGTTTATAAACAAGAGAACCTTTAATAGGAAATATAAGTCCTAGTTCTGAACTAATCCTAAACGAGGCTAAGATGCCTATATGGATACTAGACCTGAGGGTTGCATCCAAACATAATGTGTAAGTAGAATCATATAATCTTTAAGGTCAGAAGGGACCTCAGGACGTCTCTAGTTCCACCTCCTGCTCAAAGCAAGGTCAGCTGTGAGATCTGACCAGGTCTCTCAGGGCTTTATCCAGTCGGGTCTCAGAAACCCCCGAGGGCAGAGAGCATGCAACTTGTGCCACTGCCTGACCGTCCTCACAGGGAAATAGTTTCTCCCTATAACCAGTCTCAACCTCTTTTGTTCAGCTTGTACCTGTTGTCTCTTGTCCTCTCGCCCTGCACCGCTGTGAAAAGCGCAGGCTCTGTCTCCTTGGTAATCTCCTCGTAGATATTGGAAGGAACTGTCAATTGCCCCTGAAGCCCTCTCCTCGTGGGGCAAGTGCTCCAGCTCCCACCATCTCAGGGGCCTTTGCTGAACTTGCCTCATTTACCAGTGTCTTTCCTGACAACTAAGGACTCTCAGGGCACTGGCATGGGGACTCGGTTCCTTAATGCTCTTTTCAGAGATCTTTTTCATCTGCTTTCTTGCCTTTCCATTACAGCAGCAGCACCCATCTTCATCACCAGAGCTTCCAGCAGTGGCTTCTGAAGGCTATATGAAAGAATAAAGCAGTTTTCCCCACTTTACAGAAATAAGTTCTAAGTTTTGGCTGTTCTCTAGGGAGACAAAAATGTTACTAACTAGCCAGTTCTGCACATATACATGTTGCAATATCTCTTGGCCTAAAGAAGAGTTCAACAGGGAGATGGAGACAGGAGGTGACATCAGCACTGCAGCTGGGGAGGAGGACAGGAGATGGAAGAGATGCCAGCACAAGCATCATCTCTGACAGACACCCCTTCCCCAGCAGAAACACCCCGTTCTTCCCTGCATCACACTCCTCAGGGAGGCAAAGCACTACTGGGCTGCATGACCCTCCCCAGCACAAGATGCTACTGCACATTTCATTAAGCAATTAGTTGCACCGGCACATAACTATTTAAAAGTGTTTACTACTACTACTACTAGTACTACTACTATTATTATTCCTGTTATTTTAGCTTACTTTAATCTTCCATCAAAGTAGGCGGGAGTTCCAAGAACAATCGTTTTAATGAAGAAAGGCTGGTTCGTGTGGTTCTCCTCGTAGCCACCAACAATGCTGAAACCCCAGCTCCCTAAATTGCTCCGCCGCAGTACTACATCATGGCAGCTATGTAGGCAGCTGTGGAATGGAAGCACCGGATAGCAAGAGAAAAAGCCGTGTATACCACATATAGATATTTTTATAGTAGGCACAACACCTGCTGTCTCATCATTACCACCATGCTAAGCGTGGAAGAGAAGATGAGGGATGATGATTAGACTTCTGTTCCCAAACAGTAATTTTGCAATATTCAAACTGATGACCAAAAAACTCCACGATCTTGCGACAGAAAAGCATTTTAAAAGAAATAATGCAGTGCTAGAATAATTACTTAAACACAGTTAACTCTGTAAACTGACAGTAATAGAATGGCATTTTAGGGATTTTGCAGGTGACAAGGATGTGGGTGGAAAAGAGATGCCCGATGTGTTTAGTTTGCAAGTCAAAAATGCAATGTGTTTTTCTTCCACCCCCAGCCAGTTTAGACTTTTTCTACTTTTAAGTAAAGGTCTAAAAATCCATGCATCATCTTCTCTACCTCTGAACTGATGCATCACCAGTAATGAAAACAAACGATTAACCATTTTATTACACAGAACGTAAATAATCCAGATCATGCTTCACTAACCGTACTGGTATATGTCATCTTCCCCAGTGAAAATTAATTCTTGCCAATGAAGTAGAGAATAATTTAAAAAAAAAAAAACCAAACAATCCCAAAACCATAGAAATTAACTTTTGGGTAAGAAAAGATGCCAAGTTCTTTACTGATGTACAACACTCCTTTAAAGAATAGCAGCACAATGCATAGCATAACTTTAGGAGCCATGCATGGGCATCTGTAGTATATAAGCAATAAACTACTGCAAAAGCATGGAAAGCAAGTACATTTACCAAAACTGAGAGCTGTTTATTGAGATTAGGTAACTCCTTAATACTTGAATAGAAGAGAAATTAATTGATAGTAAAATTCAGAAAATAAAATGAAAAAGTGTGAAATCTTTGGACAGCCAATGCATGGTTCTGTTACCTTCAACTGCAATTCTGCTAGCAATACGCCTGGTTCTTCTTGTGGTTTTATGCTTATACTACACACCTGAGAGTGGGACCTCTGTCAGAGGGAGATGAATTAACCTGCATGCCTGACTGAAGTTAATAACACTATTCTGGGTAGTGGGAGCTCTTCTTGATAGCAAGCAATGCCAGAATGAACTCATAGCTGTAGCCACAAGAGAGTGAAAAACAGAAGAGTAAAAATGAAACACAGTGATGCCCAGCAGACTGCAGTTTAGTCAAGGGGAGGGAACTCACTGCAAATCTTGACGAGTTTTTGCATTTGGCAGAGATAGTAGTGGGTTCTTGAAAAAAATACATGGGGATTTGTAACTACGGGCTCGTACGTGTGCAAGACACCTGTGTCGAGCGTCTGTGAGAATGGCAAGTCTGATCCAATATTCTAAAGTTGTGTATTTGGCCTCATAAATTTAGGTAGCCGATTAGCAGAGACACATGTGGGTAAATACTTTGTGTTTTTATTAATAACTTCTCTGGTTTTAGATATTCTACAGGAAGTTACCATATGGTTAAGCAATAGAAAAGATGACTTGTGTTCAATGAGAAGAATCCACTTGGGTAGTTACTGTGGTTTGTGAGGGGATAAACCAAGTCTATTCATCTTCCAGTTTCCTAAGGAAACATTGCTCCTGTTCACAGTCCACTTCGTAAGCACACTGCCAACCAAGTATAGCTGAGATGGTTGGTCAGGAATAAGGGCAGATGTGCTGTAACTAATAAGGTCTGCTATTGTATCTCTCTCAGATTTAGCTTAAAAAAGGTAACTAATTACTTTATCGATTAACTCCGTACCTTGGAAGTCCCAGCCACATGACCCAGGACGGTGACCAACTGGCATCGTATTCATTTTCACTGATGGTACTCAATTGTTCTTCATTAGCCTGGGGCTGTTCTTCTACAATCTGGACTTCCAGGGCTTTCAGGGCGACTACTGAAGAGGCAGCACTAGCTTTCAGCATGGCCACTGCCTCGCTGTGACTTAGGTTAGTCAAATCAATGCCGTTGATGTTCAGCAGCACATCACCTGTTCAAAGGCACAAGTGAGAACACATCAGTCTGTCAGAGTCGTTCCTACTGACAGCACCTCTCTTGCCAGGTTTTCATTTAATACTGTATTTTTTGGAGCTGAGACAGTCTGAACTAACAGCCTGGGAATGTGAATAGCTCTGAAGCCTTATACCGGCAGTTTGAAACATTAATGTATTTAACTATTAAGCTGGATCAGTATAATTTATTTCCACATAACACATGCCGTGGCTTCAATGGTATATCACCCTGAAAATTTGAGACAAAAATTACGTAAGCACCTCCATCTCGACTGCAACTGCCATTGCAGATGCCACTAGATAATTGTTTCCAGTGGTGTAGCTTAGGTCCACCCTAGCTTTAAAAGGGAAGGAAGAATGATGGAAGGAACAATATAGGCACCACAAAGTAACCAAGTCTTGCAGGTAAGTGAGGCTCTATAGGGTGTTTCAGGTCTTCTGCTTTTTCTAACTTGTTACTCAGGAGAACAAAATGGAATTCAAAAACTACTGGAAAGGTTGGTACAAAACCCAGTCCATTAGAAGAAAGAAAGAGCATCTCTACAAAGATAATCTGAAAAGAGTCGAAGTCACTAAAAAAATTGCCACATTTTTATTTTATTTCAGAATATTTTTAAAAAGCCTCAAGATGAAAACAAGAATGTTATTTACTGTCCAAGCAATGACAGTCTCCTCTTTCACCCAATGTCTCACTTACCGATGAAAGCCAGAAAAAACAAAGCAAAAGTGTGATCATCTGGGTCACATTTGGAACGAGACTAATTTTTTAAAGCTTTTTCCTCCCAGGGAAACCTAAAGTTGAGGTGCAGCTTAACTTGAAATCACTTTTGTTGCTGCTGTGGCTACTTTAACGTTACACAATGAAAGAGCACTTGCAATTCTTCCATCAAGCGTGTTTTTCATAGTAGTACAGAAAAAGAAAGCATACCCGTTGGTGTGTGGGTGTAAATCTCCCTCTCTGAGAGGCATATAAGGATGCTCCCACACTGTTCTTTTTAGATTTGCAATCTGTGAAGTTTTTTTTCTATTTTTCTTTCCTAAAGCAATCTGTAATTCTGTGAACTCTGAATCACGGAGATCCCATAGGCAGTCTTTGTTTCACATACAGCACAATATGTTTTAATCATCAAATGCTTTGCTATCGATCAGGCAGGATTGCCTTTACCTACACCGAGTCTAACCTCCACCTCCTGGTTCCCGTCTGCAAAGCTGAGGAACACGGATGGCTGCTGTAGCACCCCCGAAGACAAGCAAACCCAAGCTGTCCCAGAAGATAAGAAAGCATTCAGGAACCAGGTCAGCACTGATGTAGGTTTGGGGGTAAACTTAGCATGGGTGAGCTGTGGCTGCCAGCAGAGCATCTCTGCTGTTCCGCTATTACACTGAGGAGCGGAGATTCCTCGGACAGAGATGGGGCCCAGCCCACCACACTACGCACAAAAACAGGACGCGTGCACTACAGTACAAAGCACCGCACCAGACCCTCAGCTCAGCGGATTACCGTCAGCTTTAAAGAATTTAACCTGACATTTCCTGGTCTTATCTGCTTCCCCTGCTATCGTTCTCTAAACATCCCTTTCCTAGAAAAGGTGGAAGTGTGATACTAAATACTGTATTTCCATTATTGAAACATGAAGAAAAGCATCCATCAGCGCTTCCTTACATCTGTGAAAAGATTTTTTGACACCACCTGAGAACATACTCATCAAACAGCAATCAGGGGCAACCCGTGCCACCAGGAAAGCCAAGCCCCACCTCGTTTAATCCTGCCGTCTCTTGCCAAACACCCATGAGGCTGTACACTTGTCACGAAGATGGGCAGTTCGCCACTTTTGCTGCCTCTGCCTCCTGCCACTGTCATTCCCAGAGATTCATGTGGCTCTTTTTTCACAGTAATGTGCTTTTCTTGGCATGTAACACACTGGGAGAGATCCTGTTTGACAAGGATAAATAACATTGTTAAAACTTAAAAAAACAGAACAAACCACAACTAAATACACCCCAAAGCTATACTTTGGCACTTTAATAGAATGGTTTAAAAGACCTAAGTGGTGCAAATCGGGTTCGGCTGGATTTGCTCCAGGTCAGGAAAAAAAACCAAAACAAAACCAAAAAAAGCCACTCATGTAGACACTTCAATATAAACAGAAAGTTTATAAAGGCTCATCTTGAAAATCTCACTCCAGTTTTTCTTAGCATCCTACACTGGAATAGGCTAAATTTTAGGACTGCATTGCAAAACCATATGGTCAAAAGAGTGGACACAAAGGAGAAACAAATCTTTTGATGCCTTGGTGAACATCAGCATTACCTTATCTGTCAGTAGAACATGGCCCAGAACTACAAAGAAGCTCCTAAGAAATTATAACACGTGTGTGCTGACAAAGAGAGACCATTTAAAGCCCTTATATGTCATGTTTTGTTTTGCAGCTGGTATATAGAATCTCCTAGAGCACAAAGTAACAAAGGCCAATCAATGCTATAGGCTGGTAATGGGTGCCTTGTGCAGACTCTGTAATGATTACAACGAAGACCCAAACTTGAAGCACGAAGACATCCTGTATTTCATTTTCTAACACCTGCATTATAAAGTTTAGCCTGTATTTAGTTTTGCCCCATCAAAAGGATCTAAACCTGAATCAAAGTATATTTTACTTGCTGAAGCTCTTCCTCTTCAGGATATTTAGTGATACATTCAAACCACTGCACATACACCTGTACTAGCATCTTAAATCAACAGAATATTTGCAAGGAACCCAAAATAACAGAACAAATAACCTGGGAGATTCTTCCAACTACAAATACTTAATTTATTCCCCTGCCTTCTCTTGGAAAATGGCAACACTGCTTTCTTCAACTTCCAACACCACATGCTCCTTCTGACTCACTCTGCTCCTCGTATATACGTGTTAATCACATATGTAGCTCTATGTATACATACCGTAGCTTACAAAGACAGCTCCTTCTTAAGTCTTCAAGCTTTAGGACTAACTGGCTGGTGCCATGCAATTATATAAACATTTTTTAAGCCACAAGACTTCTAAGCCAATGGTAGGTTAATGAGGGAGAGGCAAAGATAAACGGTATGAAACATGGGAAATGTCCACTTGCGGTTACATGGGACTTCCCACTTTGAAAGAGCCCACAGATGGTATTGATATGTAGGGGAAATCAGCTCAGCCAACAGCTCAGCTTTGGAACTGCGATATGAACACAACCGACGCCGGCAGATGGAAAGTGGGCTCAAGCTCTGATCTCGATGAGCTCTAATCATTGTGTTGATATGGCCTAACGTTGTGGCGAGTACTAACAGCCACTAACTGTATTCAGGAGCCTCATCTTTGTCCTTCAGGAGGAAAACAAGCTTCCTAGAGCCTCACTTGTTCTTTTCTGAAATTACCCAAACTATTAGAAGAAAATACTTTCAACACATGTAAATCCTCCCAACAGAAGTATGACGTTAAACAGTGATGCCAACAGAGTGGACAGGAGGAAAGGTGGCTTGGTTGACATGGTCAACGTGACAATTATTTCACAAAATCAACTTCTCAACAGTGAGAAGTCATATTTAACTACAAGAACATCTCAAGCACAGGCTTTATTTCTGCAGGTCTTCTGGATAATTTGACATTAGCTTCATGAAAGTCTCTTCATTCTGCCTTTCTCTCCCAGCTTGACCCTACAGAACTCAGCAGTCTGGCAGCCAGCACTGCTGGCTCATGGAGGAGATGACACGTCCCTCCAACATGCACTTGATATGCTGGATGGTGTGCACCACATCTCCTGTCCTTGCTGGTTGCAGCCAGCACAGCAGCAACAAAAAATAATGTTCCTGAATGACAGCTCTCCCATGTAGCAGTAACACTTGAGCCACTGTCTTAGACAAGGTCTAACAGCTACAGCTGTATGAGCTCAGAGAACTTCCTTCTTCCATTGCAGTCAGCAAATCCAAAACATATTGAAAAGCTGTTGCATATCTTTTGTTCCCACTCCAGACATGATACAGGACTTGAGTACCTGGAAGTGGTCTTTAAAAAAAAAAAAAAAAAAAAAGGGAAAAAAGAAGATATAATGCCTTCTTCCAGTCTTGCCTTGCTACACACCTAGACCATCACAAGACTAAAACTGTATTTATACCTTTTAGAAAGAGAAACACCAACCTTATGTGAGTTGGGTCTGCTGTGAAACAGCTGCTGGGACTGGTGTTGGTGTGAGTTGCTGTTGTGAGTCCCCGTGTCTCGGATAATACTGACCGTCTGTGACTTCAGGGGTCTAGAGATGATCAAATTCACTCTCTCCCCACTAGCCTGCCGAATATATAAAACAAAGTAATGAAGTTCATAGGATACTGATTATTAGCGGAGGGGGAGGAAAACATATGATGAAATACGAAACAAGACGACAGCAGAATTTGTTTTCCAGTTCTTGGGGGTGCCACAAACTTCTCAGACTGCACAGTCCCTTACTTGCTTCTTGCTGCAGTTCCCCCCAGAATGGAGGGGATATTATCACTCCTGCTTTTCCCCTGGTGTTACCTCTGTATCAGGTGGAAATCCTTTGCCAAAAGGACTGTTTCTCACTTTGAGTTACAAAGCTTCAAACATTAAAAATCACCTAATTCCATTTGCAGCCCCTGTGTATTTCTGCAACACATAGCAATAAAAGAAAGAAATGCCACATGATGGCTCCAGGGTCTGCAGATTTTGGTCAAAAGCTCCGAAATCCTCTGGTATTTCCTGAAGAGATTTCCCAGAAAAATGGTATATATGAGCAGACCATCAAATTTCGGAGTTTGAGAAGTATCAGGAAACTTGGATACCAGATGTTAAATGAAACATCACCTCTTTCTATTGCTGCAAAAATACATCTTGATAGATAAAAGTTACCCAGTGTAAAATTCTGACCACTTCACTGTATCCAAAAACTGGGAAACTGAAATTACAATTCCCAGATCATTGTTATTTTCCTTTAACTGCCATGGAAGCTCTTAAAATGATATTTGCTACTCATTTGTATCGCAGCTCTCTATGTGGTCCTGGGTTAAGCAAAGACCACTGCGTTAGACTGCAAGCACCTACTACTGGTCTAAAAATTCCAACTTTCCTAAAAAAAGAGCAATTTTCACCAACATCCAGTCAGCAGGAAGCAGCAATGTGCTGCAGCTGTTTCCTTACAGACTGGGAGAAAGGCATGGAACAAAGGTTTTCCCATGGGAACAGGGAAAGGTCATATGTCAGACTGCATCAAGCTTGGGGTAATATTTGCGTCCAGAGCAGAGCCAGTCATTTGGAATAGCCCTTTCTTGAACACTCAGAAGATGAGTTGTACTGCACGGGACTCACGGAAGACCTACTTTTTTCTTCCCAACTGCTACCTGTTGCCTCTACAAAGTCTGGCAAATCACTTTACTGTTTTAACCCCAATTCCATGCACAGGCAAATCAATACAAAACAAAGGCCACTTTTGTAGAGCTTACCGAGAGATTAAAACTACACTACATATATAAATATAATAATAATCCTCATTTTTTTTCTGCTAAGCAATAGGTTACATGGTACTCTCCCTGCTCACACGAGCAGTCTTCTAACCTTCGGGCTGCATGCCAGGGAAGACTAATGCACTTTTCACTTCTGAGGAGGTGAAGTTCATCTGCTAGGTGCCAAAGCAGACCTTGTTCTGCGCTACTATTTCCAGAACATAAATCACAGCGAATTGCATCGCTGCAGGCTTTTAGGTGTTACACAAGCTGTTCTGTCTGGGACAGACTCTACCCTAGGCTTCGCCCAAGAAATAAAGCTGAGCCAAGGACTCAGGTAGGGAATGCAAATTACCTGTATAACCTGAGCAGCAAGCTCAGGTGTCCCGTGCTTCAAGTCATGTCCATTGATTGCAAGGACACGGTCGTTGCTGCAGAGCCTGCCATCTTGAGCAGCCAACCCCCCTTCCAAAAGGTCGAGAATGAAAACTCCTGGCTCGTCTGTCCTGCGTACAAGTTTAATGCCAAGCTGCTCACTGGAGTCGCGTTTATGCAGCGTCACTTGAAAGCTGTCTTCCCGCAAGGAGCTGGTGGTGTCCGCGTGGTTGTGCGTGCGGCTGCCGAACCGCCTCTCCCTCAGCACAGTCAGGTGCAGCACCGAGCAAGGCTGGGAAAGCACAGCTCGAGCATGGTTGTGAGACACGTTGCTTATGTCAAAGCTATTGACCTGCAAAGCAACAACAAAAAACCAAAAAAAACCCAGAATGATATTTTCACGTGTTTAATTGTTCCTGGTTATGGAAATAAAGTTCTTTCCAAACTAAATTCAGAGGTCACTGCAAAACCAGCCTTGGAGCAACCTACGTGTCTGACCCTACCAGGCTTCCTCTTTCGTCCTTCCATCCTCTCCTGCAAACCCACTTCAGCTGCTCAGTCTACAAACCTATTTTAACTTGGAAAAGACCCTTAAGATCATCAAGTCCAACCATTAACCTAACATTGCCAAGTCCACCACTAAACCATGTCCTTAAGCGCCACATCTACACGTCTTTTGAATCCCTCCAGGGATGGTGACTCAACCCCTTCCCTGGGCAGCCTGTTCCAATGCTTGTCAACCCTTTTGGTGAAGAAATTTTTCCTAATATCCAATCTAAACCTCCCCTGGCACAACTTGAGGCCTTTTCCCACAAAGGTGACAACATCCCTCTAACAGTGAATACCCTCTGCCATCACAGTCCAAAGGTTTTGTTCTCCTGATCTCCTACACTTTTCCTCCCTAGATCTTTACATTGTTGTCCAGGACAAGAACTTTGCGTATGCTTTCAATGTCAAGCCCAGCATCACTTAAAACTATAAAATAATAGCTATAAAAAGAATACATCCAAATCTCTGAAGAAAGCTTGTATCTAACAAAATGCAGTATTTCCATGATGTGAAAAAATCAAAAAAACCCTTGAAATCCATAATAACGAAATTTGTTCATTAAGACGGTAGAAAAAGGTGGTTGTACTAGTTCTCAAGTCTTAGCATGAACTTAAGAGATTTTCCAACGACTTCAACTAGGTCAGAGTTTCAGACTTATAACCCGTTTCACTCAAAATTCAGTTGTAAATGAAAAAACAGATTAAACTTTCCCTCCCTATAAACAAGAATCGTGTTTATTATGTTGCCCACTGGTACAAAGATCAGTAATCTTCAGTCATTTCTTGCACTATGAAGTTAAGATAAAAACTGACAGTGCAATGAGATTTGGCAGAAAACAGGAGCACCACAAAAACCAGCACAAAAGCTGTGTTTGCCTTGTTCTGCAAGAAGGGGTTCAAAGTTAACACTAAAACTTCATCCTTAGCACGTACTATTGTGCCCTGATGGAGGAACCCGTGCCCCGTCATTTCAGCAGATAGAAACTAACACCAAATGGACTATACTGACCTGCCTTACCTAAGCCTTTTAATGGTCCCCATTGCAACCTAAGTAAGTAAAAATATAAACTTGCAGCTTCCCACCATCTAATAGCAATACTAACACTTTAAAAAAAAATAGGAAGAGAAAGGACCCCAAAATCTATGTACATCAGCTGCCACATTCACATCACGCATCTGAGCTGAGGGGCTCTGAGAGGTCAATTCCAAACAATTTGGCCGTGGTCGTTTCAGCACGGCAAAGAGGTAGCCGTAACCCAGTGGTACCCTACCCCTCGCAAGAGGCTGCCGCTCCAGCAGCAAAGCAGGAGGTAGCCCCCCCTGAGCCACTCCATCCTCCAGCCCGATGGCCAGTACAAAGCCGTCGCTCCCGGCAGCACTGCAAGCTCAGACACCGAACCACAGCCGTGTCCTGGTCTGCTACTGCGCCGAGACAGCCTGTAACCTTGGGCAGAGGGAAAGGAGGCACAGCTAGGAGAAATAACATTTAGAGCTGCCACCAGCAAAACCCACTAGGGCTCATCCGTCAGAGCTCTTAAATTAAATCTGGTTTTATTTTTAGCTGTCGCTAGCTAAAGTAAATACATAAAATACAGAAGCATTCAAAGGGCACAGAAGAATATATGCAATAAAATGTAATTCTTCTTTCTACAAGGCAGTTCACAATTTCAGAATAAAACAGCCTTAGCATTTCTTGGGAAAAGAGATTCTCATTAGGACATGTTTTACATGAATTACAGCCACAGCCCAGCACAAAAAAGGGACAATTTGTAGAGCACTTTGGAAATGTTAGGCACCTATCTATACCTTGCAGACAACACGCACTTTTATATAGCTGTTACTAAATGCTGTTCCCTTAGATCTTGAAAGGGTAATACTTCCTGTTTGACTGGGCAAGAAAATGCTGAGTTTCACCTCGCAGTCCTTCCTGGCTTTCTTTTAGTCCTTTGCTGCTCATAAAAGTCTTTCAAGACATCTTCAGAAATATCCGACTGGAGTGTGCACGCTGAGCTGCATCTAACTCTGCCCTTAATTGCAGCTGGCAGAGACCGAGCCTGGGCATTTTAATACAACAGCTCAGCACCTGCACACATAAATTCAAAGCAATAAAGACATTTTATCTTCCAAAGAGTTTGGCTTTTACCTCCTGTACCTCTCCCTCGGCGTGACAGAGGACTCTGATGGACACCCCCCCAGCATCTGACAGCCCCAGTGCCAGCACATTGATAGGGAAAACCCACTGCAGCTTATAAATCCTATTTATAGGCAATTTATTGCCTCTTATGGCTTTGAAAACTGTAACTGACACCTGCCCAAACAGCAAGCATTTCCAAAGCTTCACTGGAGCTCAAGCTCCCTATTCTGGCAACCAAGGAGAGCACTTGAGTATTGAAATAAATTAGGCAGCATTCAATCAGTGTCTGCAACTGCTTGTTAAAAAGGCAACATTTTGGAAACCTCTTGGGTTACTTTCTTGGCCAGCCACTATGCTAACACTCCAAGAGAGGAAAAAGGCACATTTCTCAAAAGGGACTTTATTTTCTGAAGTGCAAACTGATTTCATTCCAAGGGTAACTACAGTATTTAAGCTACTTCTATCAGCTTGATTTCAAAAAAGTGAAATGAAAAAGGCTGATCATAATTTTGGACTGATCTTAGGCTATCAGATCAAAAGCAAACATTGTTACTGAAGTAATTTTGAAATGATGGTAGTATATTTGTTTCAACTGGAATGATTAAAAATAGAAAAAAGGTGGAGGACTGTCTTGATTATGTAGAACTCTGTTAATGCCATTCTTAAGAGTCCTATAAACAACCCCTTCCCCTAATATAAAATAAAAACTCCAAAATTAATAGATTTTGATCTTTTTACACTGACTGTGGCTAATTACTTAAAACCGTAACAAAAATACACATTCTATCATAACCAACTTAAATTTTATTTTTTTTTTTTTACTTATTTTGGCAAAATATTTCTTCAAATCATGCCAGTGAAGAGTATTCCTGACTCTTTTACACATACTGAAAGATGCAGGTCAACTGCCTAGGCTAATGGAACAACAGTGAAGTTGGAACTAACAGTGAAGCCAGATTAAAATGACAGTTTAGATGAAGTCAAGTCTCACAATCCACAAAATGCTTTTTACATAGGACAAATTATGCCAACTTGTTAGCCAGAAGTAACCTTGGGTTCCTTCGGAAAGTATGCATAAAGTTGAAATGAAGACTAAGTCCCACAATATTTAAAACCAGAAAAATAAACTCGTATTTTAAACACTGATAAGCGATGCTAAGGAGGAAAAATAATTCCAGGGACTGTTCCGACAAACAACATAAAGCACGATAGCCAAAAGCACTAGAACAACAGGCTCTTCTCTGAATATTAATTTGCCTTTCAACTGATAATTGCAAAGCTAACATTTACACAACAGTCTGACAAGGAAAATCTCCCATCTCATTTAACAGGCAGTTCTGCAAGGAGTGAATGGAAAGCAAGCAGATGGAATACATAATTAGGTTCCATACTTGAAGTATTTGGTCTCCAGCAAGAAGTCTTCCATCTCTGGCAATGATCCCATCTCGATAAACCTCTTGAATGACAATGTTGATCAAAGGCGTTTCATTGCCACCCACTATGCTAATTCCCAATTCGATATAAGGATTGGACCGATGAATTTCAATAGTAGTGATCTCTCCTTCAGGCAAGGTAGGTGGCTGTTGATTTGCTGCCAATTATTTTTAAAAAGAAAGATGATTAATATCCTTTATACCTCATTCACTTTCAATAAAGCAAATCACCAAAGGACAATGTAGACAGGCCACATAACAACAGTTTAACAACAAACTAAAACAGTGCAATTGGATTAGTTCCACTACTTGTTGGAACACCTAGCTCGTTAGAAACAGCTCTCTAATGACTTAGTAGCATCCATGCTTCCTGAAATGGGGTCATTTGGATTAGAAAAGGATATTCTGAACCCTTTGGATCCTGTCCTTTATAATAAATTTCATACACTTTATTTCCAATTGGGTTGCTTGTGTATTCCTACTTGGTGATGATGATAAAATGTGTTTTAGGGGTTACCCCATGGCGCATGACTCGGTCATGCCTCTTCGTCAGCTGGTCTCACAACTGCACTAGGAGCTGCTATCGAGTTACCAGGTCAAGAGAAGGAGCCCATTTCTGAAGCAAACATGGAGACAACTAAAGAAGAAAAAGGGGGATGCTAAAGGACGGCAAATACAGAGGAGAAGGAAGGGGACAGCACCACCTTCCTCTGTAGTAAGGCTCAGCGCTTCCTCTCTAAAATCCCAGATGCTAGAGATGTTACTGCTCGTTCGGTGCAGATGGATGCAGGAGTTACTCAGCTGCCTTTTCGCTCGAGCAGGACAGCACTCCGTGTGTGGGAACGCTGTTGATCCGGGCAGGGGGAAAGGGGGAAGAGGAGAAAAGAAGGCTCAACTTAGAAAACAACTTTCGTAATTTTACAGAAAATATACTCCTTCCGACTCGCTGCGAGGCCAGTGCTACTAATAGATCAACATGAACTACTGCACCATGATTCTATAAATGATGATACAGCACCAGGATATCTGGCACACACTCTGAGATATTCCTTTCCTTCCTAACTGTGACCTTATCCCAGTTGTATACAACCAAAACCTACTAATATTTCTCCAGGAATTGCAAAAGAAAAGAGCAGAAGATGAAGATGTGCATTCACGGTTGGTAAGAGACAAGCTCTGACACCACAAATGTTTCCACATCTGACAAAAGAGACTTGAGAAGATAAGTAATGACATACTGTCTGCTACTGTGTTCTCCTCAAAAGGCAGATTGTCGATGCCGGACTCGTCTGTCCATGCGGGAAGGGCAGGCGAGGTGAAGCTCTGCTCGGCTGGCACTATTCCCTGATCTGTGTCTGGAGAGAAACTGCTAGGCTGCTCCGTCCCACCGGGACCGCTCTCGCCCTCTGCTTCTGCCTGCAGCTTGCATGTTTTCCTTCTCTCCAGAGCAACCCTTCGATGAGAAGCCCCAGGACACCTGTGAAAACAATGTTTACGCTTCAAGCCTGCAGCAATGTTTGTAGCACAAAATGCATGAGTACTTCACCAAATTAAATCAGTCTTCTTCAAAGCCACAGCTTTAAACTAATCATAAAAAAATACTAAACACATTGGATTTTAAGGCCAAAATAGTGGACAGAAACCCCAAACAATACTGCCGTCTCCACAAAACTTCTACTACATAGGTTTTTGGCCATGAACTAAATGTACTGTAACACCTTCTGATTGTGGACTTACTCTGTTATGTACATTCCAGTTTCTGGAAGATAACCTTGCTGAAAAGATTAAACAGGACTGGCATAAAATTCCACGGAAGAGAAGCCCCATTCAAAGACACATTTGGAAACCCACTGAAGCAATCTTCTTTCACCTTAGTAAGCCAAGAGAAGGAAGCATCGTATTTTCTTGGGGTCATTCGGGGGACTAAAGAGATGAAAATTTTACCTATGTTGCAATCTAAGTGTTAAAATACTGGGAAAAAAAATGCTTATCTAGGAGTTTATATGAAAAGTTTAGCAAAAGTAGCAGCTCTGCTCATCATTTTCTCTTGAATCAGTAGAAGGTGTTTCATCCTCCTTCTGTCTCCCCCCCCCCCCCTTTTTTTTTTTTTTTAAACTGTATCAAACCAGGATGGAACAAAAATCACCCCTGGAAGTGTCCTATTTCTGTCAAAGCCTTCCAAACCACAGCCAGGTCCTCCGCCACCCTCCTTCACAAAGCACATTCCCCCATCGTTACCTGGCAGCTGATGAACGTCGTCATGCGAAATATAAATAGATTTGAGGTTTATTTTTGCCAATGATATTTAATTATCATTTCAAAGGCTAATATCAAGAAATGTAAACAGCCTCCTGAGCACACCTACTCAGCTCAGCGGAATCCCTTTTGAGCAGCACTCTACAAGGCAAAAAAGGAAAAAAAAACAGATTCTTCCCCAAATTAACCAATAATTGTAACAGACCATGACTTTCAGCCTGGTTTAGTGCAACTGCATTGCCAGGAAAGTAGTTGTCTGATGGAGACATTAATTCATGGGATGCCAATTCCAAGGTCTTTAAACATGATATGCCACCTACCAAGCAGTAAAGCCCAGTATTGGTATTCAAGCACATTTATAAGGAGATCTTTCATTTCCACTTGCAACATAAAAAGATTTTTATTGTCAGTAGGAATGTATTATTCACAAACAGCAAGACCATACAGCAGTTGTAACAGTTAACAAGCACCAATAAATCTCTAAAGGTGCACACCTTCACTAATACTGTTTTTGCCAAATATCTGGGATAAAGAGTGTCGTGGTTTAACCCCAGCCAGCAAATAAACCCCACGTAGCCACTCGCTCACACCCCCTGCAGTGGGATGGGGGAGAGAATTGGGAGGGCACAAGTAGGAAAACTCCTGGGTTGAGATAAAAACAGTTTAATAATTGAAATAAAACCAAGTAGAACAGTAATAATAACAATGAGATCAACAATAATAACAGAATATACAAAGCAGGTGATGCACAATGCAACTGCTCACCGACCACCAACCGCGTGTCACAAACGGGGGTGAACTCCCCCCCCGCCCCCCGGTTTTTATACTGAGCATGATGTCACATGGTATAGAACAGCCCATTGGCCAGGTGGGTCCACCACCCGGCTGTGCTCCCTCTCCCCCCCTGCCCCAGTGCAGGCATCACCCAGCAACAGCCAAAGCATCAATGGGCCATCAAGGCTCCTTTCACACCCAACCCAAAACACAGCACACCCCCCAAGCTACTGGGAAGAAAGTTAACTCTGTCCCAGCCGGAACCAGGACAAAGAGCATTTTGGATTAAATCTTGTAACAAGTTATGTACACAGATGGGCATCTTGGGATCAAAATGAGCACCGAAGATTGCTTTTATGGGTACAGGAATCCATTCTTGTACAACAAATTGCATAAATTAGGGCTGAAATGAGACTGAAATGTGTCTTACAGGAATGGCATTTCATATCTACCTACAAAGCCAGAATATCTTGGCTAGGAGCAAGAAGAAAGGCAGGAATTTTTTTTAGAATTTCCAGAAATTATTTAATTTCTTTCATGAATGAAGATGCTCAAGCGTAGAGATACTGAAACAACAGCTAAAGCAACTGAGTAATGTTATTTATCGGGAACCTCAAAGGGCAGTTGTTCTTGGGATGCAAAATGAGCTTCTACTTATAGTCATCGACTCCCTCCTCTCTTTCCTTCAGCACCAGCTTTTGCTTAATTCTGGATGGTGACAAAGAGCAGGTTTTACCTTCACCTTCTCTTAATCCATATCAGACAGAGAAGAAAAGGTGTGGGTTGTTGTTTTTTTTTTTGTTTGTTTGTTTTACAGCCAAGTCTGCGGGGTTTCTCATTTAAAAGCTGACTTCTTGGAACACTAGCAGCAATCCCTCTCTGCAGATAAAAAGAGCTTTCATACAAAATTAAGATGTAGTTTACAGTGTATTCCGTGGAATAACAGTAGGGGCTCAAAAAACACATTTGCTCACTGACTACTGAAAAGAAAGATTTCATTGTAACTTATGCCATCAGCTTCTGCCCAGTCTAGAGGTTCCATAAAAGCAAACATACCAAATAGCCTCAAACCAGTTGCACTAAATAGTTTGCCAAGCAGGAGCTGAATTTAAGCAAAGACTGCAGAGAAGCAACCCAACTGCCTTTGCTATTGCTCATAAAACTTAGCCAGCAAAGCGACCTTAAGCAGTAATTCTGGCAAGATTTACAGCTGCAATTCAGAGTAGAACACGGTGCTGCTTCAGAAAGTTAAGTGTTTGGGTCTTGGTTTTAATTTTGCCAGCAAAAAACAGAACAAAGATCTTTCCCATGGATCTTGTTAATTTAAATCCATATATTAAGCGTGCTGACACACAGTGAATAGCTCATCATGAAAATACAATCCTATATAAAGTTCAAACTTGACATAAAATTGGCTTGAATGTTGGCCTCAACATTAAAACATTTGGAAAAATGTCTCCATCCAAAATGATAACTTAAACTACCGTAGGAGTATACAGGAGGGGAAAACTGAAGCCCAACTCAAAAGCAACACATAAACACAATACCTAACCCTCTCATTAAAACATTGTACAAATTTCCAAGTGTGTTTTTGTACAATGGAGTTTCTTCAAGTCTGAATAATCCATAAGAATTAACTGAATTAAAATCATACACAGAAAAGCTCAGTAATTTTTTTGTCAGATTTCCTTCTGATAAATTTACCTTTGATATTTAGAAGTGGAACTGGCACCTCCTTTACTAAACATTAACAAATTTTCTATACCAAGTGACTGGGAAAAACAGCACAACTCAGCATTACTCATATTTTTTCCTTTAAATCAGATTATGTGCATTGTGTTTAACTGTGAAAACCACAGTTCCCAAGTGAATGTGATGAAACTGAAAGACTGACAAATGAAATATTTTCTTCATGCAGTGAGGTATCATGGAGTACAATTAGTGACCATGAAGCAATCAAGTTTGTGTCTCATGCCTTTCATCTCCCTGCTGGAGCAGCTTGCAGTAACCTTACACTCCGAGGTGCTTGGTGGATACGATGACATTTTCTTCCAGCTTTTATGCTCAAATGGAGCTGATTAAAACAACACTGGAAAACCTGAGTGAGAATGTTTTTAGACAGTGAAAACTAACCAACCATATTGCACTTCAGAGAAATACAAACTAGCGCACGTAAGGTCTTATTGAGACTTGTTTATATTAATCTATGATGAAAATTATAATAATACTGAATTTTATATTTCTTTCCTACATTTAATGATCAGTAGTAGAATTTTACTGGAATAACTAATCCATATAAAATCAAATTCAAACTACGCAGTTGCTGCCATCGTTATGTCAGCAATGATAATTTACAGGTGTTCAGATGTTTGCAAATAAACTTCAATGAAAACTGTAAATCACCATATACTCAAAATGTGTATCGGCATCCCAAAACAAAAGAAGGAATTAAAAACGAGCAGCCTTCTGCAACTGAAAGCTTTTTTCCAGTTGACAAACAGGAAAAGCTAGTGACTCAGCTCACTCAGATTTCATAACAACCTTGTGCATTAAGTAAATGAATATTTCATATATACCTAAAGAGAGCATACATAGTATTCCATGTACAAATAAATTATGTGGCCTTGTTGTAAACAGCCCTAATATAATTCAAAGAAATGCCAACCAAGGAAAATGGACTGAAGAGGTGAGGGATATGACAGTGGGAAACCAGAAGATGAACTAAATATGTAGCAGGAGACTTGCTAGCATTTTGCCTTTATTAAAATAAAATAAATTTAATATTAGGATTATAAATTGAACAAAGAGTTAGGCATCTTCACCACCCCCAAGTCATCATACAGATCAGAAATTACTTGCCTGGAGAAAACACAGCCTAAGCTAACATGGAAACCGTGTGGAGAAATAAAAAAAAAGGGAAAAAAAAAACGAGAGAGAAAGGCTCCTCATTAGTCCCCGTACCTCCCTGACATGCACACCACACGTGTACATTCATGGTGTAGGTACAACAACCAACAAAACCCAGGCAACTCCAGGCTCACCACAGTCCGCAGGGTTGCTGCACGTCCTGCATGCCCAAGGTCCTCCCAGGCTCTGAATCCCAGGAAGCCTTCAGGATGTGGGGAAGAAGGAAGAGGGCACGCTGGAAATACGCACGTGAACAAATTTTTTCCAAGGCAGGCGGTGGCTGCTCTCTTCCCCTTCTTTGCGGAGCACTTGCCTGCACACACACCCACACCACGCCTGGCTCCCAAACAATCTCCTCCGCAATGTCACCCTTCACCCGAAGATAGTCTCCAAGAGTCTCCAAATGGACAAAGACTGAGACTTGGAAAGAAGTTCATGGGGTAGATCCATGCACCTCTCAAATAAACCTTTCCATCTGGGCGGCCACCAGTGTCGTTGGACCGGACTGAGGGCAGGCGGAGGAGGGACACAGCTAATACCGCCCTGCTTTTGGGGAGGGCAACAGGAAAGGAAACCTCTCCCATCCTGCTGCAGCCACCACTGTCCCTTCCTCTGGGCCCAGGGTGTTCAATCCCAATGTGGAGGGCTCTTTGCCCAAAGAGCCAGCACAGATAAAACTACCACACCATGAAACACCTTCATGAAATGGGCAATTGCTGAAGTTTATGCAGGCTGGTTTAAAAAGTAATGAGGGGAAAAAAAAAAAAAAAAAGAGTATCAAATTGAAAGAAAGCGAAGCAGGTAAGAACAAAGCCCATGATGAAGTCATGGAAATGAAAAGATCTCATCTCAGCCGGTGACCGAGGAGACCAGAAGAGTTAGGACTCATACCATCCGTTTTCACAAAGAGTCGCCAGACAATATGCTTGTTTTTATGAACACTGCTGACAAAAACGCTCACATATTGAATTGTATTTCCCTAGTGCCTTTTGTCTATGTACAACGGATATGTGAAATGCTTATTCTTCTGGGTTTGATGCTTTTTTGCAGGGACAGTTACATACTTTCATGAAACCTCTCTCTGCAAAATGAACATAGGTTTTCAAATAGCATTGACTTGTACACAGGGAATATTTTCTAGTAGCAGATGCAATTCAGCCGAACTAGAAGGATCCTTTGAAGTCAGAAGCATTTCCTTTGAATACATAATTTCCTTCTCCACTATACTCATTTTATAATTTCATAAATCTCGAAACAGTTTAAAGTTAGTTGGTATAGATATGCATAATATTTTTTTAGCCCTGACTCATTAGTTCCACCATATTTTAGCTTTAACAGAAATGATATGTCTAAGTTTTTGTTCATGACTTATGTAATGAAATAGCTAATGATTAAAAAAACCTGTTTATTTACTGAAAATATTCACCAACCTATAGAGGAAACAAAAGAAGTCAAATGTACCCCTCAAAACAAGTTTAACATTATTCCATTAGAAAAATAGCATCGCCTTACAGAGAAGAATGAAACATCTTCAATGTAGTATGGTACTGCACACACAGTATGGAGGCAATTCCTTTGCTAGAAGAACGAAGTGCATTAGTCTGCACAATATGAAGTATCATTCTATCTGAATTTAATAATCACAGAATCATAGAATACCAGGTTCGAAGGGATCGCAAGGATCATCTGGTCCAACCTTATAATAATCTTATTTCCCTCTTTCTATCATGGCTTCCTTTAAATATTAGGGTAGGACAGCATAAAGCAGAACAACTATAAAACTATTAACAGTTCAAAATAAAGTCCTAAACATTTAGGTGCAGGTAATATTGGACTGTATCTCTCCGACATACTCATGAAAGCTGCACTAAAACTTCCTACTGGTGTGAAGTGATGAGTTTCTACCAACTTAACAGGGTGTTGGAAGTGTTCTATAAGCAATCCAAAGAAAAATCCTAGAAACTACATCATGCTCGCAAGGCATACGAACAACCTGTTCAGTAAACAAATGTTTTTTTAAAACAGAGAAAAATAGGTCTCGCAGGAGCCTTGAAAGATACCCTGCCCATCTGCTAACCTCAAAGTAGAATCAATTCTGCTGTAATTGTTCCTGATAAAGGTTGGTTTAACATGTTCATAAACACTACTGAAAGTGGGGAATACACAACCACCACCCAAGCAATGTATACCAGTGCTGGACCATTATAAAGCTTTTTTTCCTAAAATCTGAACCAAATCTCCTTTGCTCCTATTGCACTATTTCCTTCTTCTTTGCAGACAGAGTTTGCACATCTCTCATTTTTCCCCTGCCTCAGCCTTTTTTCCCCTACCATAAACAACACCCATTTTCTTTAACTTTTTCTGCTAAACCATGTTTTTGAGACCTCTAATGAATCATGTCATTCTCCCCATGACTCTCTCCAAGTGTTCTTCACTATTTCTGGTGCGATGTCCAAAACGGGATCCAGCGCTCTAGTTGCGCACAGTTCCAGACTGACCATTTCCTACAGTCTTCTACTGTGAATTTAAAAACCACCACCACCCCTCTTTCCCCCTCCTGCCCCCAATTTCTACTGCTACACAAACTGGCCTACCAAGCGTGTAAGGAACATGCAATGCAAGCATCTGCACCGCTCACCTGTTTTTGAGATGTGCCGCCAGGTCACATCGCTGCATGACTTCCTGACACACGGAAGAGAAGGGGCACAAAACAAATAGCTTGTCTAACAGTTTATGAACAAGAATGCTGGATTTTTTGCAGAGTTTAAAATGGAGTCTTTTTCGATCCAGTGGGCAGAAATCCTTCTCCTGCAGAAAGTTCCTTAGGCACTTGTAGCAGAAAGTGTGTCCACAGGGAGTGTCCAAAGGCTGCAACAAGGGCTGAAGGCAAATGTGGCAGACCAAGTCGTCATCCACTTCGTTCTGGTAGTTGTAGAGGTGGTTCTCCCTTGTCCAGTGCTGCTGGCCACACTCAAAGCACAGAGGGTTCAAGGAGGCATTCTGCTCCACTGAAGCCATGTCGTCACCTGTAGTCCCCATCGTACAGCTAAGAAGGCTGACAGATCCTCCTCCTCCTCCTCCTCATAGGGTGGGGTTGCTCACGTGAAGCTCAGAGGGAAGCAACTTCTTCCAGGGTGACTTAGGTTCTTCAGTCAGGTGTCATTTTCTGCAACAAATAAAGAAATAAAAATTATTCACTTTGCATGAATTATGAAAGTTCTTGTCAAAACTTTTGACTTCTTCTGGGTTTACCAAAACACAACAGCTAGACAGATTAAGAGAATATTCCTGTTTTCTGTAAATTTGTCGTAGAAGAGCACAACAAAAACTTCTGTAAATACAATTCCTTTTACAACATAAAAGTTTTACGGCTTCATAGCAGCTGCTGCACTGCACAGTTTTCACCTGCAAGATGACCAGTTTGTGACAGCAAGGACACCGCATTATGCAATGTCACGTTAGAAGCACGCAATTAGCGTCTAGCACAAAAATACCCTATTGTGGAATAATGGTTATATGACCAAGTAATTAAATGTGTTCTTTAATATGAGGTTATGATTTTAATTTGGTCCTACTCTCTTTTTTTGATTTTTACTATTACTGTAGAATATTACATATTACAGGTCTAAATACATTGCATTAAAAATAACAGCAACAAACCACTTACCCTGTTATTTCCATTAGTAATATTGCATGATGTCACACTTACCTTCAGGTTTTCTCTGTGGGTTGCCACACAGTGAGAGGGACTGAATCTATTCAGTACGCCACATTTGATTTAGTACAGAGGCCAGTAATAAACATATGGAATAAACTAACCGTATGAAGCTATTGGTTCCAAACAACTAACCTGTTTTGCTTTTTATCTAACAAAATTACAGCATACTCAATGTGAGGATAATCATGTCAGTCAAAGAACTGTAGGTCTGTCACTGTGGGATTTATTTTCTAAACTTTGTAAGTTATTAAGCTTTGCCCCTCTTAAAATAGCTACCTGATCAGGAAACTGTGCAGCCATCAGTCTGCAATTTCAAACACTAAATCCTTACCCCTCCCAACCTTATTTGTCCTTCTCTCACTTACAAAATCACATTGCTTGACACTCATAACAGGATGATTTAGAAAATAAACCAAATTTTCTCACATTCTTAAGAGACCTCCTAATTCGTTAGTTTTGGTAAATGTTCTTATGGGGGGGGGGGAATCAAATTTGAGTAATGCTTACTTTGTGCCTAAATTCTTTATTGTAATTCAGCAAGCAACACTCATGACAGACATTTACTGTATTCTAGCAGAGCAGTAGCAAGCATACGGAGAAATGAAAACTGCTAGTCTAGGTACCAACCCATCAGCTTTATTTTTAGCTGAACTGTAGTCATATATATATTCTGAAATTCATGTGGAACACATGCATTTCACCGTGTCTTGGTTTTTAAAAGAATCCCTGTTTTGGTTTTTGGCCTTAACCTCGCACAGCCAAGCACAAGACTTAGAGCACATTTTACAAGGATTATTATATCCCTTGACGCAAAAAGGATTAAATAGTAATTTGTAATCCAGGCTTCTATTCTGCCGTGGAAATTGATGCTCATCATTGCCCTGCCTCATAGTATATAATGTGCCCCTTCTGGAAAGGATTTCACAAGGGAAAAGCATAGTGGTTCTTAGACTAAGAATGCAAAATGAGACCCCAAAAGAGATTACTCAAAAACCAGTCTTAAACGTATTATGTAAGAGTTCAAAGATTGGAGATCAGATAAGGAGAGCTGTGCACGGGGTCCTCGCTCTGCGGTCATGCTACTGGATTAATGCAGAGGGGATGAGACCCATCTAATGGCTGTCCTTTACATAACGCAAAATGAACCAGATAAATGTTCTAGAAAAACAGTGCATTGATTTTTACCAAATTATTTTGCCACTTAGGGCACCAGGAGAGGAATACGCAGCACATGTCATATTGTACTTGGGGTACCAGCAGCACTAACAGGAAAGGGACATGCAGAACGGGCAGAGAAAGCCATTTTAAGAGTTTGTTGCCCAAATGCTAGACTCGCTCCTACTAATGACCATGACCAGGACTCTTCCTCCTCCTCCAAGTAACCCAGGTCCGAAGAAAGGAGAAGTCCTACATAGAATCATAGAATCATTAAGGTTGGAAAAGACCTCTAAGGTCATCGAGTCCAACCGTCAACCCAACACCCCCATGCCCACTAAACCATGTCCCTAAGCACCTCATCTACACCTCTTTTAAATACCTCCAGGGATGGGGACTCCACCACTTCCCTGGGCAGCCTGTTCCAAGGCCTGACCACTCTTTCAGTAAAGAAGTTTTTCCTAATGTCCAATCTAAACCTCCCTTGGCGCAACTTGAGGCCATTTCCTCTCGTCCTATCACTTGTTACTTGGGAGAAGAGACCAACCCCCACCTCACTACAACCTCCCTTCAGATAGTTGTAGAGCGCGATGAGGTCTCCCCTCAGCCTCCTCTTCTCCAGACTAAACAATCCCAGCTCCCTCAGCCGCTCCTCATAAGGCTTGTTCTCCAGGCCCTTCACCAGCTTTGTTGCCCTTCTCTGGACACGCTCCAGCACCTCAATGTCCTTCTTGTAGTGAGGGGCCCAAAACTGAACACAGTACTCAAGGTGCGGCCTCACCAGCGCCGAGTACAGGGGCACGATCACCTCCCTGCTCCTGCTGGCCACACTATTCCTGATACAGGCCAGGATGCCGTTGGCCTTCTTGGCCACCTGGGCACACTGCCGGCTCATGTTCAGCCGGCTGTCAACCAGCACCCCCAGGTCCTTTTCCTCTGGGCAGCTTTCCAGCCACTCTTCCCCAAGCCTGTAGCGTTGCCTGGGGTTGTTGTGGCCGAAGTGCAGGACCCGGCACTTGGCCTTGTTGAACCTCATGCAGTTGGCCTCGGCCCAACGATCCAGCCTGTCCAGGTCCCTCTGCAGAGCCTTCCTACCCTCCAGCAGATCAACACTCCCGCCCAGCTTGGTGTCGTCTGCAAACTTACTGAGGGAGCACTCGATCCCCTCATCCAGATCATTGATAAAGATATTGAACAACACTGGCCCCAAAACTGAGCCCTGGGGAACACCGCTCGTGACTGGCCGCCAACTGGATTTAGCTCCATTGACTACAACTCTCTGGGCTACGGAAACACCCAGGGACCGTTCTGTCTACTGCAGTTATGGGGCTCCAGTTATGGACCTCTGACAGTGAGCATCCTGAATTCTCCTTCTGGAAGGCTCCTTGCATTGTTATTCTTTGACGTCTACGTGACTCACATGGCAGTCTGCTACAGAGCACCAGGCAGTATCATACAGTAAATACACCCCTGAGATATTTTGACCATATACTTGTTGGGGTCAAAGACACCTGCACCTCTCTTTTGGAAGGTTGTAATTAGATCCTTTTGTGTGTTAAAAACTTTTTAAACCAGCTTACTATAAATTTTGAACAAAAAGTAAAATAAGAAAAGTTATTGAGAGATGAGACTTTCACTGTTGTGTTTTAAACTACCATGACAAGCCTTCTTTCTCAGGAAAGGTATACCCAGAGACAAGCTCTATTTACTGAAATCACAAGAGTTTGTCATCAGTGATTACACAAAAACCAAATGCTACCACCACCCCAAAAAAACCCACAGCCAAATCCCAAAAAAACCCCACTGAGATTTCTTCGCTTTCACACTGCTGCCTGCTTCCTTCACTGCAGTGCTGCATTTGGGGCAAGCCTGTCCCATGACCGAGGAATCAGTCACCAGGATTTGTATTGATTATATACCACAGCTGCCTAATTATCAATTCCAATTTTTACAGGCTATTCCCAGGGCAAAATATCAACTAATTTCCAAAGTCCACAAACACAATATTTGTGGTCTGAGCAACAATTGGGATGGCAGGCAGGATCTAAATTTCACTGATGTAAAGCACTATATCTGTGAAATCCACAGTACTGGAGCACTGCCATTTATAATACCCTACTTCAACCCTCTTTATGCATCCCTCGTATTATTTGCTGTATCTCTTATCACTGCAGATCGTCAGCTCCACAGGACGATATCAGCTCAAGAAAGCTGCAAACAGGAATAATAGTCAGAATTATTAAAAATATAAAGAGGGTAAACGAGCCAGCCAGGCCTGTTATTCAAGTCATATAATTCCCTAGGAAATAATTCTCACGGGACTTCATTACAACAGCTGAACAGTGCAGGTGGTGCCCTGCTTTCAGTTTTAAATCACAATCCACTTGGGAACTGGGCAAGACTGGACATCCAACTGTGCAAATTTCTTTTTTTTTTTTTTTAAGTGGAGTGTGTATGAAAGCGATTTTAGACTGAAAAAGACAGCCTTAGAGGAGGCCTCCTCTAGTTCTGACTTATTGATTCAACTAACATTCTTTGGAGAAGCTTGACACATTTTTACAAAAGCGTAAGATGTCAGGATTTATACCTACATCAGATTTCACCATGTTTATTCCTTCTGTCTGAATGGGCACTATAAAAAAAAACCACCAACCCAAACCACAAGGAAACCAGAATTGTAGCAATAACTTAGCCATTTTACTACGGTTGTCTTTTTTTTACATAAGTCACAAACAATTAACACTAGTTTCAGTTTGAAGTTAATGGAAATACATATTTTGCAATGCATGCTCTCAGAGATTTAAGTAATCTATTTCTAAATTATCTTATTAAAATCCTGGAGATTTAGAGCCCATTAACTTTACAAAATTTTACAGAAAAATCTGACTATACCCCAGAAGCAAACAACTAAGGAAAATACCCATCTTAGCAACTAATCTCTCTAAAAATTATCTTTAATATACCACAATTTCCTATTTTGTTTACTACCCTATGCAATTTCCTCAACCAAAAGCAAAGGTCAAAAGAACATTCTTTGATAAATGACACCCCTGTTCCTTTGCTGGACTCCGGTGTCTCTGTATCCCAAGACAGCTGGGGTGCAGATCTCTCAGTTCTGTGGCTAACAACACTCCACACCAGAATGGACATCATCTCACTGAGATGTATCTAACCACTGAATTAATGCCTAATTTATACTGTGTAGCTTAAACCAACTGCAGGTGAGCAAATGTCCACTTGTATTTCCTCTTGATTCAATGCCACCGGGTGCTGGCTGCTTCTTCTCATCCCAGAGGACTCAAAATTTTGCTGCCTGCCGGCAGCACAGGAATGCCTCAGCATATCCCTTTCTTACCTCTCCGCAGTGGAGAAAGGGAGGGTAACGGAAAGAAGTTATAACAGCTACAGTGAAGGTTTCGTATGATTCTAAACTCAGGCAGTCCTTTCCTGGTCATTCAGATTTGTACTTGCAAGGCAACACATAACATATATTGAACAATAACTCTGAACACAGTATGGTCATCACTATGGATTTCAGGAAAGGTTGGCTTAATTTTAAAATGTCACAAGATTTCTGAAGTCTGTTCTCCTTGGCCATGGCACCTTAGTGCCCAAGCTAGCTAGGAAAGATCTCAGGGTACCCAAATTCCCCTGCCTTGTTCAAACATCAGGGCTGTGAACAGGATCTCTTACCAGCCAGGAGAGGATCAACAAAAGCCCCAGGAGAGGGAAACTAGCCAGTGGTTACATCCATTGCTTAAAACCACATCATAACCAATTAAAAATTAGTTCTTAGCTCCCAGTCCAGTATCCTTCACAGGAATTACAGCATCAGGCTGATGATTCATAACTGTTTTCAAAGCAGACCCTAGCTCAAGTGGAAGAATAAAAGATAGCAGAAACTGTAATAAGAAACATGATAAGAATAAACAGCTGGCACACAGCACTAGAGGGAAAAAGTGTTATTCCACATCTTCCAATAAGTGTGACCTAGCTCATTAGATACAATCTCTGCTTTAATATTAAAGCCATACAGCAAACAAGTGAAGCAGAACTAGCAACTTGTATTGACTTTACAATATCCATGTTAATTATACCAATATCTGAGGGCTGCAACTGTCTTCAAACACCAAACCCCAATTCGATTCTAGTCCAAGTTTATGAGACAGTAATCCTGTTAGACTCTTCCTCTTTTGAAAATGTAAACAGCTGAAAGTGTTGTCAAAAGATGGCACCCGGCAGCTCAAAGTCAGGGAAAAAAGCTACAAGAGATGGGCAGAGCACAGCAACTAGACTGAGACAAATTCCTGCTAATGCTGCAGCCACACTGTCACCACATGTCAACTATCCAATACACTGATTTTTTGTACCAATGAGCAATCCTTTTCCATGTTTTTTTAAGTCGTTCAGCAGAATGACTGGAATTTTTATATTCAAACTAAATAAAATTGTGCCTGAATGGTGACTTTGTTCCACTGAACCACAACCAGGCAAGGCTGGGCTTGTAGTATTATTATTTCTTTGCCTCTGTACTTGTCTTTTTGCTCCATCAAAGCAATGCCCACACAGCGAAGTTGTCAGCCCTGTACCAGATGTTGATGCGGCATCATCACTGCAAAGGCAGTGGCTCACAGGTGATGCTTCTCCTTCCCCAGCTCAGGAGTGTGGGTTTCTAAGTGCAATATCCTAAAAAAGACGTGCACGCACGTTCCCCTTGCTGGGTATTTCTGGAGTACACCATTTTCTCAGGCTACAAAATAAAACCCTGCTTAAATCTGGTGAATAAGGAGCATTTGGGAAAATTAATAGGGCCATAAGTTGTGTTCAGTATTTGTGGAGTGCTGCGTTTCCGTGGCAACGGGGGGCTACAGGCTTTAATTACCACCGCGACGTTAAGGGCCCCCGCTGTACAATGGCGTGCGTGTGACAGGCTGCCAGGCGGGGGAACCGGCAGGAGAAACGCCTGCGCTGCCCGCGCTGCCCCGCGGCTGCCTGCAGAGGTTTAGGGGGTCAGAGCAACCATTGCACCCGGGAAAGAAAAGATGTAAAGAAAGGGGAAACCAAGGGGAAGCACAAGACCATGCAACCTTAGGAGAGAAGATGGATGACACCCAGCTCCCAAAACCAGCACCTCAAACCCAGGGATGCTCAACATGAGGGGATGACGGGAGGAAAGAGAAGGATGTGGTGCCTGGAGATAGAACAAGCATCCAGAAGGTTTTGCTCAAACACGCAAAGATCATCCTGCAGCCATTTTCTATGGCACAAACGGAATGGCTTCTATTTTGGGACCAAGAGATTAGAATAGGTTTACTTTAGTCAAATCGGTCTTGAACGAGACAGGGAAGGTGAGGACTGTGACCCTACAGAGGTGTCTGCAACAAAATATCCATTCTTTATAGCAAATACAGAGCTAAATCCGATAAATCATCTCAGAATAAAAGAAAAGGAGACAAGCATGAATCTTTAACGAAGACAGATCTACACATCTACAGATTAAACTTTGCATATTCCTACTGAACAACAGGAGTGCTGAAAAAGGAAGAAGTAAAACGCACAAGCCAAACTAGATGAGAGTCACCCATCTCTGGTGAGATGGCCGGGCTGCCCTCCTGGCCCACAGGAAGCCTGAACTCCCCGGACGAGAAAGGACTTGAACTTGCACCCCCTCCTCCGCAGGCACGGCAACCACTGCTGCCCACCTCGCTGAAAGTCTCGCTCACAAGTATTTGCCCTTCTCTGCCATCCCATTTCACAAGAGAGGCAATGGCCCCCTGTACAATTTGCAAGAAGATCCATTTTCTGCAGGTACATTCAATTTTCTGCTAAGTGGAAAGAGAAAAGCCTGTTTCTGGGGGCTAACCCTGCGTGGTGTCAGAAGCCACCCCACTGCAGGAACCCCCAAATGCGGGACAAGTGCCTGGGGGCTCAAGGTGCTGCCAGGTCTCCCAACAACCGAGCAGGTTTGCAACTTCTAGGCCTGAGTGTATAAAAAAATTCTCCACAAAACCTCCTTCAAGCTCCTAAATCCCTTTTGGGATTTTGCAGCAGTGAAAAAAAAAAATAAAAAGAAGCAAAGTGAAATGAAAATAACCCACACTTACCTGCTGGTAAAGCCAAAGACAAATTTCCTTCCTAGCACAAAGAGCATAAGGAAAGCAGTATCTCATTACTGCTGCTGTAACAGGTGGGCTTTTACATCCAGTGGGAGCAAAAAAAGTACCCCAACAGTCAAAAAATCCATGACAAGGAGACAATTAGTGAGGCTTTCTTCTCACTGATGGAGCAGAGGAGAAAGGCAAGAAAGAGTAAAACATTTGCTTATCTGCCATGGTTACTTTCTGCAGTGCAATCTGTCCACCAGCCCTTGCCATATGTGCCACCCTTTCTGTCTGGAGAGATGAAGGCAGAAAGCTGTCCATCAAGATGCTAAACCTTCTGGAAAGCCCTCCCCTGCGCACTTTGCCCTGAAACGGGGACTTTCGTCGATGAACAGAACACACTTAACTAGATTAAACGTAGCTGGTTCCTGGGTAAGCACAGAGAGAATTTGATTTGATTAATTCAAATTTTAAGGAGCTGAAGCGATTCAAAGAAAATAAAGAAGGAAGCAGTGAGCTACGTTCCCTTTTTCTGCTCTTCTGTATAACCAGCCCCCATCCCTATGGGTGTGCATGGAGAAAATTCAGGGAGACAACAGTTGGATTAATCACAAAATGGCTTTGATGACAGAGAGAAGCTGGGGGTGGAGGGGTGGAAAGAAGGATAAAAGAACTTTCTGGGAAGTTAAATTGCAGGACTAACTATTTTCAGGTAGAAACACTAGCCCCATCTCTTGCTTCGGGCATATGCCACCTTGCCTAACATGTTACAGCTGGTTTCCCCCATCAACCACAGCCCGAGTGATGGCGGAAAGCTATTTTGAAAGATGAACTATGCTGTTACTAAGCAGTTCTTTAGCTCAGCCACATCATGAAAAAAAACGAAGCTACTCCCTATTAAGCTAAGAAAAAAAGAACACTCTCTCTCAAAACAAGGATTTCTAAGATCTATGCGAGACAGAGCCAAGAGGACATGCTTTATAAATAAATGCTTGGATAAATGATAAGCCACACACTGCCCTTGCTCTGCAGGAGAGCAGGCAGAGTCCCCCATAGGAGCAAGCGCCCATCGGCTGCGAGGAACCCACAACAACCCACGGCCAGAGAACAAAACCTGAAAGTACAGGAGAAAGAGTGCAGAAGATGGTCTAGACAGAAGGTTTGTGGCTTCAGCCACCGGCCTCAACCTGCCAAACAGCACCCCAGCAGCTCAGGAGCATCACTTGAAGAGCTAAGGCAACCCCCTAAACCAGTCTGCCCTGCCTAGAGACTGCTTATTTTCTCTCTAATGAAAGAAAACAAATACCACCACATCTGGACTCTCCAAAAAAGAGGAAAATAAAAGTCTTCTTAAGCCCACAGTCAAAACAGTGTTTAACTCAGGCTACCTACGCTCAGGCCAAATTAGCCAGGAGGCGCGACTTGCTGGTGAGCAGGGGTACCGCACACAGAGTGACTGGTTCACCTGCAAAACCACCCGGCTTGGTCCGCAGCCCAGTGCGACCAAGGAGCAGCAGAAAGCTGTCCTGGCTTCGGCCACCCCTTGACAAGCAGGTGACTCATCCTGAAAGCACTGCCATGCCTCAGCAGTCCCTACCTCTGCCTGGGAAGGACGTTAGGATGCCGTCCGCTAGCTGTCACTTGAATTAACTCCACAATAAAGGCAAGTTCTTTGATTCTTAACGCTTTAGGGTGATGACCGCGCCTCTTCTTATTAACTTTGCTGAAGACATTTTGCTTTGCTGCTGTACATAACTTAATTTCCACCTAATTTCCAGGGAGAAATTTCCTTCTGATCCACGTAAAAAGGTTATTTTCATAGCCAGCTGCCCGACCCAGCTCTGAGCACACAGGAAAGGCAGGAGGCAACCTGTCCTCATGCTCTTATATATTTATACAAAATACCCCCGTATTATTTTGTAGGATGCTTGTCAGAAAATAAAAACTTTACATTGAGATCTCCTGCTTATGCTCTCTATATGTACATGTACTGTATCTCAGATAGATGTACTCTGTACAGAGATACTGAAAACAAATGGCTCCACGCATCATCAGAATTTACATAACAAAACATGTTAGATCTAGAAGCTGTAGTCTTAAATATACAAATAGTATCTTAATAAAAAACATTTAAATATTTTGTATGTAAACAGGTCTTTACATACACAGTAGACTAGTACTTGATCCGGGGCCTCCAGACAGGATTCAGAGAGGGAAGCGGACATTGGGTTGACTATGTAAAGTCAAGTCTGGTTATACAGATTTGATAGAGACAAAGAATATGGAAGCAAAGACAACACTGTATTTGTTTTTAGTCCAAGTGTAGAAATCATATATTCTCCACTTCAGCCCTTGTAATTCCACAGCCACCAAGAAAGGGTGGAGACAACATTTGTTGAATTAAAAAAACAACAAAACCCCTCCAAAAATTTATCCTAAAACATTTATCCCCTACGCATGTTTGCCAGCTGTTTATTTCAATTACTTTCCCTATTAGCTTGGCTGACTGCGTGTTAAATGTATACATATGTGTGTGTACATACATATACACACATATATAAAAATTTAAAAAATAGCATTTCAGCATATATCAGATACGGAGGCTTTTACAGTGCAGTTATTTATCTGCCTGAGGTGCAAAGTTCAGCTGCTGCAGTGTGTCCCCTGAATCCTGTTAGTGCTCTTAGAAAGAAACTACTTCAGTAGGAGCGCTGTGAAAAACAGTCCTTTAAGATTCAAGGAAAAATGTTAGCAAAGATGCATAGTAACACACAGTAAGCCAACAGGTCCTGGTATGTATTCTCAAATGAGTGACGGGGGCTAAATATTAAGCAGCAATCTTCTACCTCCCCCTTGCAGAGTGAATAATGTGGAGGAGTGAGCACCGAACTGCTGTTACAGCTTTTCTGTCCGCTTTCCTTGGTTGTCTCGTTCTCTTTGTTTAAAAAATATAAGATTCCTAAACAAAGGTAGACAAATGAAAATCATTACCTTCTAAATCAGTAGTACAAATTAAAATAAAATCAAAGAAAAAAATTGACGCTAAAGACACGTAAGTGGTAGCACCTATGTAAAACACCAAACTGGTAGCCATATGCAGAAATTATATAGAACATATATATTTATATAACTATAAATAAATAAATAAACTAGAATAAAATTGTCCAATAAAAGCACAAGAGGGTTAAGAGCTCAGAGAAGGGTACTTGTCCTACAAGCAAACAGGGGAAAGGGTCAGGAGAAGTTTGGTGGAATGGGGAGGCATCAGGGCTCCAACCGCTACGCTCATCTAGTGAACAAAGCCGAGTTGTTAAAAAACAGAAGGCCTAGAATTACGAAAGAAAAATGCATTTCAGTTCTCAGATACTTAATCATGAATTTGCAAAACATACAGAAGACATTTACTCACATCAGTAGGGAATTCTGGTTCACCACATTTTGGGAAGAGAGTGGGAAAGGAGCGATGTGCTAAAGAGCCCCACCAGGTAGGATGATCAGATCCCTAACTTCAGGCACCACTTTTCTGTATCCATGGTCAAAATGGCTCCAGCAATAGAGGCTGACAGAAGCATGCTACATTGGGAAGAAGACAACCTTCTCCTCCTCCTCCTCCTCCCTGTCCAATCTCTTCTCAGCACGCTGAAATTTTGCATTTGAGATTCTGTGGGGGATGATACAATTTTCACTTCCTCATTTATTCTATGTATTCAACCCTTAAGAGCTAGCTTTTAAAATACCAGTCTTGCTTTGAAGGATATTACTTTATTAGCATTGCTTTTGGAAAAAGGTCTTTAAGAGGCAGACAGTTCAGCCTCAGGAGTGCCCATCTTCTTTGCACTCCCTAACCACAATGCTCATTTTCCCAAACCAAGCACTTCTCAACATCCCAGGTTAGGTTCACAGACATAAAAAATTCAAACTCTCATTTATTTCCATACTTTTTTTTGTACTCCTAACCCATGCTAAACACTTTCACATATTTTATGCCAGATACTTAGATGAAACATTTTTTAAACTTTATAAACCTTTTTTTTTTTAATTCCTATATTGTCCAAGAGCCGGCAACCATCACAGGCAATGCTGCTACTGCACTGGGAGCTGTACAAATAAACCCAAAAGATAATGCTGTGTCTGTGAGATAAGACTCACATTCCCATGGGATATATCTCTTTTTCATAAAAAGGGAGCAGTGCTGTGCACCAAGACAATGAGACCCCAGAAATCCTACGCAAGGTCCAGTGCTGCTGTAGACACCTGCCTACCGTTTGTACAGAAGCAGCAGCAGCAGCTGCGTTGATAAGGCCAGGTTAACTTAATGCAATGGGACTAGCATGCGATGGAGTGTTTGGAAATAACATACTTCCAAGCTTCTCTCTGCTCCTATCAGCAACAATGGGGATTCAAGGAGTTAGTCAGAAGTTCACCTGCAAACTGCCAGTTCATAAAATCCACATCTTGTAAGAAATGACTCAAACTTACTATCAAGTTCAGAGCAGTCCAGTGGCTCACAGGAACAGGGTCTACTGGGTCAAAGAGACTATGCCACAAGTTATCTTCACCTGGCAGAGTCAGTAAAAAGCTAATAAATACCTAGGAAATAAGTGCACACCTTGTCCTGAAAAGGGTCCCTTCTGCATTAAGCTTGTAACACAGAGAAGTATAAGGGAATCCACACAAAAAATTGGTCTGCTCTATGGTTATTAGTTTCCAGCGAGACACAGACAGTTGGGTCAGAAAAACATTTCACATTTCTGTAAAGACTGTTTAATATTGCAATAAAAACCAGCCTGATTTTCACTGGTTTTGAAAGTTAAAAAGCTAATCATTCCAATTTAACAAACCAAGAGGTGAGCAAACAGGGTAATTAAAAGCCCTCATCCTGTCCTTTTGGTGTGCAATCTGAAAATCAGAAGTGCAGTCAAGAACATGATGAGATTTTCATTCAAAGGAGACATCTTACTTCAAAAGCAGTAGACCCAACTACAAGCAACACTGTCTCTTATTATCAGTCATACGGGATGAGAACAGAGAAACAATAAAACCCCAGGCAACTAGTCTGCCTCCATATATTGAGTGAATGTAAAGAAAACACATAGGGAAAAGGAAAGAGGCCTGTTCATCCTAGCTGAATAATTTTAAGATGGAAAAGGCAAAAACTTTGACAGAACTGAGAAGTTACACTAGAAAGCTACTGCAATGATATAACATACTTTGGCTAAAAGCAGTGATTTGCATACATTTCCCTTCATGAACTTCAGAATAGGAAATATATGAACTCGGATTTACTGCTTGTCCATACAAACCAGTTTAACTGAGAGTTTCAATAAGGTTAAATTCTGAACTGATACTTATTTTGTTTTTAAAGCATGTTGTGCTGATTTAGCTTCAGCCAATCACTACTACTAAATGGAAATAAATTTAAAGCTAAAAGGGTTTACAAAGAGTCTTGGTTTTTTTTCACTAAGTAAATGAAAATAAATCACTGCACCTTTCCCATATGCAATAGAAGATGGATTTTTTGGTTTTTTCGGATGCTGGATTTGGAGAACAGCTCCTCTGCTGGGGCTCCAGCTGGCTGGAGACCCATGTTTTCCACTGCCCTCCTGACTTGTGAATGCAACTGAGGGGATGCTTTGGCTCAGAGATTCCTATTTAGCTGCAAACTGGAGGTCAAAGCATGCAATGAACTAGCTATAAAACTTTGTCCCAAATAATTATTGTAAACATTGGTAGACAGCATGCTTAGGGTGAGAAAATACACAAACAAAACTGTTGAACCTCACCAACTATTTCAAATCTTCAATTAAAAAACCTCCTAACAGCCAGACCTGAGGCCTCACTTGCTCTCCCATTTTTCTCTCTCTTTTCTTCCTCTTCCCAAATCCTGGAAAAAACAGGAATTATTCGTCTGGGACAAACATTTCCACTTGAAAACATTAAGTACAGTTATTTCAAAACACCTACACTAGAGCTCTTAACTTTTATTTTTCTACCAAGAAGTCCTGAAAGCAAAAAAGAAGGAACAAATGCATAAATCATCTTTGGTTTCTCATTCTGTTTTTCAGAAGTATATCATCCCTTTTTGTTTTTTAAGAAGTCTTAACGAGAGGACTTATGTTACTTAAAGTTTGCATGCGTTGCACAATGCCCAGTGAAATGAAAGCCTTTTTTGCAACGTGGTTATAAAGGCTACCTGGAAGTTTACCGGGGTTTCTAGGATGCCTATTGGAAAATCTTATGGATAACTGTACACGTACTACATACGTATCCTAGGAGACCAAAGAGCTTTCGCATTTAAGAGCCTATTTCCCAGCCACCCTCTTGATACACATCTCATGCATTTACAAATAATACAAATATCCATGAGAAAGGAGGACATTGGTTTAATTTCAGCCAGAACGTACACTGACCTCTGCTTATATCAGCATAAATATTTCATTTTATTTCACTTCTCCTTCTTTCTCACCTTCTGACTACAAAGCTGTCAGAAATCTCATGTAATTAATGAAATGTGTTTTTAAACTTGAATTTTACAACTGAGCAAAGCTAAAATTTTTTAATCTTCAAAAATTCATATACATACGTGCAAATCACCAGAAAGAGCCTTCGTATTCACGCAAGTGAATCCTGACCACAACATTTTACAAAGCATCAATCTGTTAAATACAACATATCAGAGACCCATATAATTTAGGAAGAACCCTCAGAAAGAGAAATGCAAAAAAAACCCCAACAACAACAACAACAACAAATCAACAAAAAAAAACAGCCCCTGAAAAAGAGCATCTTTAAAATGCCGAGCGGAGCCCCGGAAACACCCAGGTACGATTCCTCGGCAGCTGGCACCGAAGATCTGTTACAAAACCTGCAACACGGAGCACAACAGTCCTTTCCCTTCATTACCTTTTTAGTCTACATTTCTTACCCTTCCATCCCAGCGGAGGCGAGGAGGGAGCACAGCATACCTGCCCAACATAAAGGAAAAGAAGAATATACTGTTGTTCTCCTGGAGGAGGGGATATCACATGACAACAGGGAACTTCAAGCAAAAAGCTTGTCAGCATGCCGGTATACACAAATTAATTCACCAGTGGGTAATTAAAACAGGACCAGCCCCTCCTATAATCACTAAGCAGCTCTCAGGGTTTGATTTACTTAAAGCAGTAAATTCATCTAATCACCTAACCTTGCATGAATACGAGTGAAGCCCTAATAGCTGTGGCTCAGTAAATATTAACCGGAGCAGAAGCGTAAAAGATCTGCAGGTGCTGTCTTACACCGTGTCCTTTTCAAATCCTAAACCTAACGTTAAAATTAACCAAGGCTAACACATCGCCAGCAATTTCTCATGAATGCATAACGAAGCGGTGCTACTATATCTAGCGCATCACGGTTTTGTAAGCACACCCGGCGAGCATGTGCGGGTATCGCACACACAGGAATACTTAACAATAACTCCACGTATAGAATGGCTTTACAACACATACAGGACATTTCAAGTCTCTGTCATGCTCTCCATGTGCAATGCGCTATGAATATTATGTAAAGCAACACAGTGTTTGCAAGAAAAACAACAAATTGGATTATATAATGTTATTTTTCTTTCCTCCCCTCCTCTATCTAAGAAAATTCTGCGTTTTAAAAAAGAAAATTAAAATGAAATGTTGAAACTGTTCTCAAAACTGCTTACTTTCTGAAAAAGTCTCAATTTCTGTTTAGTTTTATAATTCAGTATCTCAATACTTTTCTGCAATTCAGTGCAGAAAGTCATTTTACATCCTGAAATTACTCTGCTTTTGTCAATTAAAAAAAGGAAGAAGGAAGAAAAGAAAAAAGAAAAAAAAAGTATTCTGTTTTTCTTTCAAATTAAGTAACCTCCTGGCTTTTTGAATACTAGATATACTGCATATTTGAAGACTCACAAACTACAAACCACTATCTTCCATGGCAGCTTTTATAAAATCCAGTATATTGGACTTCAATAACTCCACTTTCAAATGAAGTACTTAAGTATTATTTTTTCACTATACAGTTCATAATACAAATGACGTGCAGGAGAGTCTACAGCCAGCTAAATGCGATAACCACCATATCCCTCAAGACACCATCCTCTCCCTTCATTTACTTAGTTCCATGAGGTGGATGAAAAAAACCCCTAAACCTGCAAACACCACCATAAATCAGCAATAGACAAGTATGCTCCAGTGGCGAAGGGTTCAGTTTGAAGTCTCAGTGGATGCTTCAGAAGACTTCACGGTGGTCTTTATACCACCCTCCACTTGAGAAAACATGATTGCAAAGTAAATTGCCCATCTGAAAAAGTACCAAAACTGTTTTTCTTGACTCTTCTTGGCTTGGCATGGTCTTAAACAAACGAGCTTAGATGAACAGCGTAATGAAGAGGACTGATGTCCTTCTGGTTCATAGGAGAGCTGCATGGCCTAGATGAGACATCACCCCTGGTGAGGCCACCAGACCAGTTAAATAAATTGTCCGATGAGAAGCGAGGCCCATTTTGCTCCTTCCCATGAGATAAAACCTGTGATGGTATTTCAAAGACCTAGAGAGCACTATGAAAACTTTTGACCTCTGCTAGAGACATTTCCAACAGCACTAAAATGACGATGTCAATGATATTTATGCTAGGCTAGGGGCATTTTCTTTGGGTTTGAGCATTTGCCTGTAATAGACCATTTCATCTGGAGAACCAATATAAACCAATCCTGGCTACAGTGTTCCTCTGTCAACACACAAATACTACACCTGCATGGGCTTCCTTTAGCACGCAAGTGTCATTAATTAAAATAAAAAGAAAGTCATGGCTGGAAATGGCATTTGCTAAGATAGCAAGAACATGGGGATCTTAGCTGCACTGTGAAACGGCGTGGTGAAATGCCACAGAGCAAAGGAAGGGGGTAAAAGCAGAGCCCTTGCCCCGCCGCACGCAAGCTGCTCCCCAGCCCTGCCACCGCAAGGTTCCCTCTGAACCCCCAAACACCAGCAATGCTCTCGCTACCAATGAAGGCAGAAGAGGACAGCCAGGATCTGTCTGCTCAGCCAACGGGCTGAACCAAAATTCTGGGTTTGAGCCCCAAAATTGCCTTCAGGAGTCTTGTCTTCAAAAGACCTGAATGGCTGAAGGACGCATATTCTCTTCCTCAGTGATGAACCCATTCCCTCCATCAACGTGGGGTTTAATGCACAGACTCCACAGCTTTAGCAGTGCTCTGCAGCAGGAAAATTAAGATTTTAAGATTTGATTTCAACTAAGCGTGCCACATGATTGCAGTGGGCAGCTGAATAATGAGATTTTATTGGAAAGAAAGAAAAACCCACCACAAAACCCCATATTATACTAACCTCAAGAAAAAAAAACATATTTCTGAAGGAAAAGGTAAACAACTTTTACCCTCATTAAAAAGCTGAGAAACGTGCACACCACCACTAAAATATAATTAATACACAGCCTTCAGAAGAGTCCAAAGGAGCAATTTAATTAACCACCCACTGATTTCATAAATGACAAGAACACACAAAGGTAATGGCACCTTATAATTGAAGATGTCCTGTTTACTTAGCTCAGCAATTGTGCTGTTATATGTTGCACATAAATATGAGGAAACACGTTTTGAACTCATGACATTTTTAACTTTGTAAGGTGTGACAGAACAACGTACTGCCCATGGTATAGTCACTGTATACTCCATTTAATGCCTTTACCTAAGAACCTCAAAATCACTGACAACCATAAAGGTCTTAACCTTTATGAACTCTTTTGATAGGCTTTTTCCATGCCCTCTTCAAAAACACAGAAGAGCTGGGAGGAAAAAAAAACAATTTTATTGGTATGCCACTTCAAAAAAACTAACACCTCATGTAGGGGCTTAGTTTATATCTGTAGTTCTCCCACTTCCATACAATGGGATCCTCTGTAAGCCCCATGAAATATTTCTGTTGACAATCTTGTAAACTCATTTTGCAATTTCTCACCCTTTCCCTTCATGTGGGAAAAGCTTCCTTTCAGCTACTACATCTTTTATTAAAGCTGAAGAGAAGCAGCTTTTACCAGGGTAGGAAAACAATGTAACAAAATATGTGAAAGGCTCTTCCTCATTTTTTTCATTGGACTTTCCAGGGATAAAGCTGAACTGAATTAATATTCCTTCTTGTATTCACAAAACTCAAAATGCCTTTGTGCTGCTACATTACAACCATCAAACTCTATTTCGCTGAACATGAAACAGAGCAGCATCTGAATTTATGAGCTGTCCATCTCCCTATCCAATGGACACACTAGGAGCATTCATTTATACCTGCTTTGGGGCGTACATAATTTAAAATAGCAGACTGAAGAGATTCTTCAAGCATAGCAGTCTCTGGAAAGTTGATGGCCAGACTAAAAGACTTTCCTTACAGGACTCAACAACATGCCATAAAATGAACCTCAGCGGTCCCACGCTGCAGCAGCAATGGCATGCAGGGATGGATGCGGCCACCTCGTACATTGGTCTCAGATCTCTGGTCCCACCTGTCCCCCCCATCAGCAGCCCTGGGATGACATCAGTGACTTTACATAGCATTGGCTCCCTGCCCACCTACTACAGGAAAAGCATTCCTTATAGACATTGTACTGTTAAGTGCCGATCCCAACATCATCACTGTACAACGTATCTAGCTGAAGCGATTAGTTTGCATGTACACATTAAACACACATTTCTGCAATTTTGCATCCAACAGCGAAATCTTTACTTATTGGTATTAGCTAGTCATGTTTACTGTTCCTGAGGGTTTCCCATCCTTAAGTGTTTATGATATTTACTCAGCCTGTAGCAAACCATTACCAGGCCTACCTAGCTGTATTAGCTGCCTGTCAGTGATGCCACCAGATACATAAACACCTCTTTAAAACGATGAAACCTCCCATTACTTTTATGCACTACGATTTATTTACCAATTAAATGAGGAAAGAAGCGTTCTTAAATAAATACCATAAAGCAGCCTCTAATAATTTTTGTAACTCTTTTTTTTTTTTTTTTAAAGTCATTCCAGCTTTCCTGTGTTAACTCTTTTAAGAGCATTCACATCAGAAACCGGCAGGTCCCTGGTACTGCCTGTGCTCCACACCCCAGCAACAGCACCTTTGGGTTCCTTGTTCCCTTACGACTCTTCGTCAAAGGACCCTGAGGCATCTTACCTCGGGACTGAACACAGAGCTGTTTTCCAATGGTTAATCATGATGACTGCTGCATGTTTCCAGGATGCATTCACCCTGTGAAAATGGTTTAGATTTTCTGCTTCTAAACGTTATAGAAAACATATCTTGCTTAAACTGTGATATATCATTCAACTGCCTGCAGCTTCCAAAACGATCGGGACTGCTCAGTATTGCTGACTTGTTTCTAACATTTACTATTGCAAAAAACTTTATAAGAAACGCTCGCCTTCTTCCATGCCACTAGTATATTTTCAAAGAAAACAATGCTCCACGACTCCTTAGAAGAACTCCATTTACCCATTATATATATCCCTAACAACTGCACTCAAAGTTTCTCAAGTGGTCTTCCCTGCAATAAGAGCACGTCCATGGTATGCAGATTTCATGTGCTAGGTTAACTAGGTAACAAGCATTAGAAAAGAGACTGACCACAGCTAGAGAAAGGCTTAATCATACAAATATTTGTTACAAGCATCATGTCCCGCTGGGGAAACTCTCAAAGATAAATGGAGTTTGTGTAACTCACCAAAAGTCACCTGGGATGCGAGACAGGGGAAGAGGAACAGGGAGACCTCAGTAGGACAGGAGAGCTCTGAATTTTTCACTTTTGTGAAAATTCAGCTCTGAATTTTTCACAAAATATCAGAACTTGCCATTAAAGAGAACAGAAATATCAGATCTTGAAGATGACCTTCTTCAAAACCTGCCTGTAGGAATTCCTGTACTGCTCAAATTTGTTTCTTTTTAAATGGATTAAATGCTGCCTATTTTCCCCTATTGATAGGCAGGTTATTTTTTCCTTTAGAACACCATTCTCCCAAGTTTTCTGCTACACAAGTTTGAAGAGCCAGAGCCACGGTGGTCTGCAGCTTGTTTATGAAACTGGCCCTGACTATCTCCCCAGGCAGCCGGGAGGGGCTGGCAGCAGCCGGGCGGCCTCCCTCCTGCCTCCCGGTGATCCCTGAGCCCACTTCTATGCAGATGCGGGGTGCAGACAAGGAGGTAAGTTATTAAGTGATCAAATTACAGACAGAAAAATAATTCATTTTAAATATTACACAGAGGATATAAGTAGTTTATTAATTGCATCTTCTAGATTAATTTCTGCTTCCATTAGGTCGTGGCACAGTGAAGTAATTTAAATCAAGGGATTTACAGCACTTTGAATTAGTTTAGTAATGCTAAAGCTTACTGTATATATTCAAGTATTTAACTCACAAGAGCTACCTTTTTTCACTATCTTATAAAATTAGTTTAAAAATCAAATGTATTTCATTACCATTCCTGATACAGAACCTTATTTAAATTTTACAATCATGAAAATATACAATACCATTTCATGTTTAAATATAACTTAAACCTTTAAACTTAAAAGTATTCACTTAAATCATACTGCTATCGCTACAAAATTAGATTCTTTCAGTGCAGTAATACTGCTTTTTTGCCTTCCTGCCCTCCCCACCACCAAAGAAGGCTTCTGTTTAATTTCTACCACCGAACAGCCCTTCCGTCCATTGGTATTTCACTGCAGAATGTAATTTTGGAAGTGGTAGTCTTGCCTTGAACTTGAACTATTGCCACCAAAAATCTCATCCCTACAAAATTTCCTTTGCATTCTCAAAATTAGGATGAATAGAAAATAAAGTATGGTCAAAAATGTTTTTCAGGTTTCTCTGCACATCAGCAGCTTGACTACCTCAACACTGATGTCTCTGACAGGACCCGCTTTCATACAGTCCACTCAGATTCTTCAATTCAGCAGCTCAAACAACATTTGTTATCTTTTAGCAAATACCTGCTACTGACTATTTGCATTTCAGAGGCTTTCCCATAACTTCTGGTTGTAAAAGCAGCCTTCAGAGTGGCTTTCATTAGCACTATCTCATTTCATGTTTAAACAGACCACGACAACATGGATGCTCAGCTTCCAGGGCTCAGCCGAGGTAACTTCTAGCTCACAAAACTAGAAATTCTTATGCCATCTCCCTACATCTCTACTAGCATTACAGCCAGAGGGTTATTTTTAAAATGTCTTATGTATGTCCATTACCTGTTTTTAATGAAATAAAATTATAAGAAAATTATTCAAGCAAAATATGCAGCCTATCTGCCATAAAACTGACCTGGCAAACAACCTTAGAATTCCTTAAGGACACCAAATGTCCTTAAACTCAATCTTCTGAATTGAGAGAAATCTACTGTACTGCTACATTTCCTAAGTAATTTCTTCTAGAAGAATTACATTAGGAGTTGAGGACAAATTTGGTTCTTTCCATGCCAAAGCCTGCATTCACTTTGTGGCTTTATAAACTCCAGAATTGCTAAATACATGTAAACCTCTTAAAACAAATAAATAACTAAAGCACCAAGAAAATTTTTCTCCCAGAATTATTTGCAGTGTGACTACAATTGTACTTCTCCTTTGCTGCGATATTATGTTGTGGTACTAACTCAAAAGTTCAAACCGTTTTCATTTCTTTATTACCAGTAGCAATCTAGGAAATGCTGCCATCAATTGTAAATCTACATGAAGTCACACTCCTCTGGTGCATTTTGTGCATAGCAATCAGTTCAGAATGCAATCTTGTGTTGTTTAAAATTCAGTTTATTCTTCAATTACTCTGCTAGCCCAACTCTAATTTATTATATTTTCTGGTACATTTGATTTTGGATATTATGACATCTTTGCTCATGCCATTAGAAAGGAAACATAAAATGGTGAGGTTGTCTAGGGAGAGCTGAGAGTAAGATAGCAACAGCCTGGAAAATTAACAATATCACTGTCTCTGCGCTCAGCTAGACCTCTCCTGCATTAGCGCTAAAAAAAAATTTGGCAGTATTTCTTCAATATAGACTTGACATCCAGGAATAGCTTCAGAGGCACCATAAAACCTCCGCTGGTGCGGCGGGCAGCTCAGGAAGTTGGGAGGGCGGACGGCAGCCTCCGAGGCCGCCCGGGCAGCTGAGCTGCAGAAGAAATGAAACACCGGCCCTGCTGCTGGTCGGAGCCACCAAAGAAACCAACGTGGTTCTAAATGCCACAGATACTAAATACATTAATTTTTTTTTTTTTGAGCCTTGCATCATCTCAGTCCTAGCTACCATTTCTTTCTCCCAGCACCCAAGGTGAAATGAGAGGCAGCAGCCAGAAGTCTTCTCAGAGCACCTTTCTTGAGAACCCTGGCAGAAGGGAGGGCTTCGCCTCCCCCTCCGCCTTGGTGACCGATTACATTAACCTTCAAGGCGCACTGCCAGCCCCACCTGCTTACTCAGGCTTTTGCCAGCAAGGAAAGCTCTCACTGCACTGACTCATCCTTTGAAGACACATCCTCTTTTGCTTACTTACTTCCCTCTGCTACATTTGGCGTTTGAACTCCTGCATCCCAAGGATGGAGGGGCAGTCCTGATGGGGAAACATCAGGCTCCTGTATTCACATCTGACCTTTTTCCCTGCAACAGATTCTGACAACTTCAAACGTGAAAAATCCTCACGTGCCTGCACAGCTTGCTCTGTCCCCAGAAATTCCACAGTGGGTTTCAAAAAAATTTATATTTCCCTTCTTTCGTCTGTTCTTCAGAAAGCCTGAAGAGAGCTTGCCAAAACAACACCCAAGAGCAAACACTTTGCAGGGAAACCCAGGCAGCTGGACCTGCGAGAGGCTGCCAGCATTGGAAAGAACTTGCAGTGGGGGAAACCTGGCTGGACCCAAATCCTCACTGATCATTTTGTCCTCCAGAAAAAAACCAAGCAGACTACTTTTCCTCTGTAGGATAATAAAGTTTTCTCCTGTCTCTAAGCTGCCTTGTAGCTCAGGCAGTATTGCCAGCTCCTTCTATACCTCATCAGCAGTAACGATTTTACTAGTGATGTAGTTGCTGCAACTGTTGCCATCATTTAAAAAGATAATATCAAAAATTGCACATAGCAATGTTAAAACATGATGATTCAGGTTGCAAGCTAATTTACAAAATTAAGAAATGCCACTTTTTAGCTTACTCACTGCCTTTCAGATTCCCCCACCCCTCCTGAACCTGTGTTGTAACCCAGTTGCTGGTTTCAAAAGCTTTTTTCCCCAGCAGCCCAGTCCCATGCAAAGGACGGACACAAAAGGGAGTAGCATGAGGGATGCACAAGCACATTTCCAAAGTTAGGTTGCTTGATTTCACACTTTAAAAAACCCACTGAAATAAAGTTATTGGTGCATGAGAAACACGGAGTACAATTTTAGCTTGTGAAGTCTGATGGAGTCAGAGCAAATCAGATCAGGCCACACTTCGGTGGGATGGAGAACTGGGATGGAGGGGCTCTTTCCTCCCGTTGAGTGCTATCCCATGCCCCAGCATAATGAAATATCACCGCCATGATGACAGAAAATAGCTCCTCTCATTTTGATGTATGGGTACCAGGAAAACATATTTACCAAGTTCTTTAAAAGCACATGACAACTTCAGCTCCAACCATTTTCTCTTCTCAATCCCATATACACTTAAGTAACTTGTCTATGCGTATGCTGCAAATCAATTCATGTACTCCAGTGTCTCCCTGCACCTTATCTCATTACGCTATGTTTGAAACAAACCATGAATCAAGACTGGAGACTTGATTTCACTTCCCAGCGTGCAAAGAATAATCCTCAATAATTGATGTCTGTCGGCTTCATTTGAGGCACTGACTCGGGCATGCAATGGAGACTTACGGTATGCACCAAGAAAAGGAGGATTTGTATATAAAATGATTTGATAATCTGAAAAAATCCCTCAGTAAACAAAGGAAGTTTACAGATAATCGTATTAAAGATTAGAGATGTTTTAAAACAATGCAGAATGTATTCGAGAACATCTGGGAAGAAAGATGGTAGTTTTAAAAGCAAAACCTTGGGGGAAAATATTTTTGCCCCTCAAACAGAAAACAGTAATTCACTTTATTAAATCCTAATCCTCTTCAATTCATGTTAAGGCAGAACATTTTTTCCAATAAAGAGTTTTAACAATCTATTGAAATGCAATTTTATAAATAAATGAATATTGAAATATATTTAAATACAGCTTTAATATCTGATTAAATGATTGATTATTCCACTTTTTTGATTGCTTCCATTTTATTTCAAATTTGAGAAGCAGGCTAATTTTAAGTCAGAAAACTGAATAAGTTTATTATTAAATAAGGATTGAACTTAACCTCTGGACTACAGCAATATATGTTATATCATGATAGCAAAAGAAATCTGATGTCTGTCTTTTTATATGCACCTACTCGTCAACTGGAAAATGAAGAAAATAACTCCTATCTTACAAATGTTATTATTTTTCCATCACTCATTTACTGTTTTCCAAACTTTTGTTGTGGCGATTAATGTGAAAATCCCCCCAATAAAACCCATAAATTGTTCATGACATTTTCTATAATCAATGTTGATAATCAATAATATTTATACAGATCTTCTATTTAAACAACACATTTTTGAAGCTCCTCACTGATATAACTGCTGACAGCATCAGAAGAATAAAGTTACAAAAAAACCATATTGGATCAGATTTCTATAACGTCTTTACCTATTGTATTTCAACTTCATTCTTCCATACAAAATGCTTAACGTTAACTTAGACATGGAAGGATTTCTAAGTTAAGATCTGAAAAGAAAAAGAAAAGAGAGCAAAAAAAAGTTGAAAGAAAAGAGTAAGTACAGGGTTTGTTTTTTTCCTTTTTATACTGTTTTATTTATTTAAATACAGAAATTAATTGTGTGTATATATATACACAAATATGTAAAGTAAGATCAATGACAAGTACAATGCTAACCAGATTTGTACCAGCAGCAATTGAGCCCTAGCAAAGAAATCCCATAAGGGATGCTTTGCTATAACCGCATCATCATAGCTGTGGTGAATTCAGTGACTTCCCCAGGAGCAGAACCAGGCAGAAAGACTCTCATGCCCACGAAAGACCCCAAGGGTCCCCCACTGCAGATTCAATCGTACAGTCAAGCTGTAGGGATGGCTAAGTAGGACCCAGCGTGTGATACATCATCTGAAAAATAGCATATACAGGATAGCAACTGCTCCTCACATGTGTGGGTGCACTGTAGTGAAGTCCCTTCTCTCTTGCATTTCAACTTAACCTGCTCAGCAGGTTTTGAGGTATACATGGCCTCACCTATTACAACACTTTAGAACAAACCACCTTCTTTATCCTCAAAGTCAGTAGCAGCTAAAATAGAAATCTTTCCTCTTTGACCCTTTGAGGGGAGGGAAAAAAAAAAATCACAGCACAATGTTGACATTACTGTGTGAAATAAGTTGCCTTCGCTATACTTGAGACTTATTTAAAGACAAATGATACCTGTTGTGAAATCCATATGGTTCTGATCATTTGTAGGAGGTAACATGTCAAGCTGCACCCAAAAGTTCTTCATCAAATATCTCCCGCTTCGTAACAGCATGACACTTAGTTATGAACATTTCCTGGCTTCACAGCTTTTCAAACTTTTCAAAATATGACTTAGGAAAGCATTACACTTCTACAGCATTTCTGTAGTCGATGGTACACATCCCTTACTGCAGAACAAAGAACTGTAACAGTTTCATTTCACACTCCAGTAACCCAAAATTCTGCATTACCATTCACTTTAGTGTTAATTTTCCCATAGATTCTCTTTTTCTGCTTACATGGCAAGACAGCTCAGGTCAAATGCACAGACAAGTTGTGCTGCTGATTCTCCTTTTTACCACCACTGAATCACCTTCGCTTTTGCTTCACTGGAAAGTTATTTTCCCTGCAGAAAGCAGGAGAGCCACAGTCAATAGACAAGTCAGCAGCTATCAGTCAAAATGGATTTCAAAGTGGGAAAAAAAACTCCCCACAACTAAAACCATAAGTATTATTTATGCAGGATCATGCCCACGCTGTAGAAATACACCACGACAGGTATATTTGCTGCTGTACATGCAGTGAAGCCTAATTCAGCTCATGTCACTTCCAGCCATAGACAGACACATATCAGAAGCTATAGAATACAAAAGTATCAGTGCTGAACAGACATGCTGAGCCATCCCCCAGATAACACGAATGAAGAGTGATTATTTTGCCAGATGAAGTAGAAAGATACCTTTTTTTACTGGTGATTCAAAAAAGAAACACATTTAGTGGTTGTCGCTGAATTCTTATGAAGCTCTGTAATGTGTATGTAAAGATCTAACTTACATACCTTTTTAAGACATTCGGATTAAATGCATGACAGATCCACAAGTACACAAACATATCTGTATTTTTATCCTAATATAACCTGGATGAGATTAGCTTTACCTTTAGCATTTAAAAGGAATTAAAATAGTTAAGAAGCGAACCTAAATTCTGAAGGCGTTCAATATTGAACGAATAGCATTTTATACTGGTTTAGTACAAGGCAGGAAACCCTGTCATTTTTAAAGCTTCAATCTTCATTAGAAGCAGCAATGACAGCTTAGTAATGGACTACTTGTAAAAACATTCCAGGAATTGACTTGTACTAATTTTTAATTTAACATAAATGCAAGATCTAGCACAGACATGGAACTATTTTACTAATTCACAGGGTTAGCCTTCATTAGCTTCTGTCAGTAACAATAAACAGCTGAGAAAACCCCTCTAGAGCAAAAAAGACATAAAGACAGGAAAAAAAGGCTAGACAGAAGGAAATCCTCATCAACCTGCTCCGGAAGAAGCTTGACCAAAAAAGTTTTTTTAGAAGTTTAAAAAACAAGTTACTTCAATTAACAGCCTTGGGCAGCCCCAGGGAGCGGCAGGGGGTTGTATGATAGCTACAGTGCATACATATTGTACCAAGGGTACAGTTACAGCTATATGATCAGAATGGGGTTTAGGGCAAACTCTTTGAAGTTTATCCAACACATTATGTGTTCTTGTGATGTATTGATCAACTTACAGCTATTTCAGTCTGGTTACAAACAAATTTTAAACAACTTGATTAAAAAAACAAAACAAAACAAAACAGGAGAAAATGATGATATGGGGCAGGGTAACAGATCTAATAAAAAGAGGCAAGAACATAAGGAAGGGTGGCCTATTGGTAAATAAATGCATGAACTTGGAAGTAACAGTAAGATATCCACCTCTGCATGAAGTGACAATAGCTCTTACTGATTTTTTTTTCTATAATTTTTAACCTCCAGATGTGTAGAAGAAACTTAATATGGTCCATATTTAAGTATTTAATCTGTTGCAGATATTCAGTGCGCTACCCATGAGGCATATACACGTATTAACATCTCCAGTGTCCTCCTTGAAATGTGACTTGCTCTAGACGTAGGCTACCCAGCCATAAGATGGACTTTGAATGTACTGTTCTGTTCTGCATAGACTGTTACTGAAGGCAGTGGAAGAACCTACTGTGTTGAAGTCAAAACTTAGCTTAAGAGCCTTGTGGGGGTTGTGGGTTTTCTTGTTGTTGTTTTGGTTTTGCTGGTGTAGCAGGTAGCAATGTCAGTTAGGGGAATTGTTTGAGTGACATTGCTATACCCACAGAAATCCCCAGCACAGGCTCTATTCTACTGCCATTAAGAGTATGTTGCTGATACAGCTCGTTTCATCTGGGGACTAATACAAGGTACGCAGACAAAAGCAAATTCACGTTATGACAAAGTAAAATGCATCAACAAAGAAGGCTTGCTTTTTTTTTTAAATGAAGACTTTGTCCAGGAATGTCAACCAAAACTTGATAGCCAGAAAAATCACGACACGCCTAGATCCTGAAATGTTGTTTTGTGTCAGAAAAAAAACCCCATGGGTTGGTCCTTTCAAAGCAAGCACAACATTCCTGTGGCAGAACGCGACAGCTTATCCGAGCACAATATAGCAACCACTGAAAACTGCTTTCCACGAACTGGTTTCAGTACACAAGTCAGTGACATTTTACCTCCATCTGTTAGCTTTGCTTGAATTTCCATTTGCTTCTGTTGTGCCAAAAACCTCTGCTGCATGAGCTTTCTTTTTCCTATGTATGAACTCAGAAATGAGGATTAGCACCAATCTGAAGAACAAAGAAAGCCACAGGAAGGTAAAAGCTTAAAATTCTCCATCACTAGTATTCTTTGGCCTTTCACGGCCAAAATTTTGAAAATGACACTGCATTAAGAGAGGGTTGTCTGTGGAGAAGAGCTCAGATTCTAGCAAAAATTGTATGCAAAGAAAAAAAATCTACACGAGTATAACTGCAAGAGTCGATAAAAGTGCCAACATATAGGAACACTGACTTGATCCCAATAATAAACTGTGCTTATTCCCAATTGTTTTTGAACCAAGCAGCTGCCAGGAATGCATGACACCGGCATCCCGACACTTTCCACTGGGCTTGCGCAACCTCTTCGGAGAAGGTCACAGGAACACGCAGTGGCAGTGCTATCTCGGGGGTTGGGGTGGGGAGCACAGCCTATAGCAGGCTTGAAAATCCCTCCCACTGCAAAGAACATACCAATGCAGAAGTAGGTAGCTTGTTGCTCATTTTTCTCCACTGTGCTGAATAGCATCTGACAGCACTACACCACTCCAGGCAACCTGATCCAAAAGCCCTGCTTTGCCTTTCTGCAACTACTGGGTTTCTCCCTTCGCCCAGACACATGTGGGTTCTCCTTTAACGCACAACGCTTTCTGTTGTGCTCTATTGCCAGAAAAAAGATAAAGAAGTCATAGTTCCTTCTTATGCATTATCTTATTACTACCATTTACGTAATTTTAAAACCGTATCAGTTCATATACTGGATATACTCCTTGATCAAATTGCATTTTGCTCTTCGTAAGGGTTCTTCATAAAAATTTTGTACACCCCATCAAACAGTGTTTAAGCATGACAAATCTCTGCAATGAAATATAAAAACACATTCTTCTCTGTGGAATGAAAGAAAAACAGCCAGGCAAAATGCGACATCTATCACTCCACCCCAAAGTAAACCAACTCTTCCTGGGCAAAAATTAACTTCTATATAATATTGAGCGGCCACATTTATAACTTCACAGTTACTTTCTAACCCGATTTGGTCTATTTTGCTGTGATGACAGCAAGAAAATTCTAGATATTGTCAACAAAGTGCCAGAACAACCCCAAAGCAACATCACAACTTGCTTACTTAAAACAAAAATAGGCTGCAAATATTGAGCTACGTTACCCCAAGGTTCCATTTTTTGAATAAAAATAGTTCCCACTAACTGGGTGGAAAAATCACAGAAATGCAAAACAATTTAAAATCTTGCATGTTCACAAGTTACCTGATTTTATATGAAACAATTGCATACTTAAGCTTTTCTTTTTACCATCTAGTGCACAGCTCAGTGTGAGAGGCTCAGCAAGAGACTCCCCTCTTCTTCCATCTTCTGATGTTGTAAAACTAACATCAATTGAAATAAGCATCCACAAGAATGTAAAGGATTGACAACTATGCACATTTATATCAGCAAAAATACTTTAGAAATAAAAGAGATGCCTGTAGTATCATAAAGCACATTGCAAGGATGAAGTCAGCTCAGGTACAGCACTGTAACGCAGCAGCAGGGCTGGGAGCATCTCCTGATGTGTCAGTAAACAAACCAGCCCCCAGTTCCAAAGCAGAAGTCAGCTACCTACATTATCTCATGCGAAATACAGAACAGTCAGTATGAAAACATGACAGGTTTATCCCATGAACTTTGCGAACATAAATCCTGACCCTGAAAACATTTACATGCAGGCTTACATTAAGCCTAAGAACAGACCTATTAATTCCAAAAGAAATACTCGGGTGTTTAAAATTAAACATATGTAAGTGAAAACATCTACAGAATTGGGGCCATAAAAACCAAAAAGTACACACTGCAACATTATTATTTTTTATTGCTCTGTAGACATCATGACCCAACAATTACATAATTTAATACGGATATTTAAAAGAATTTTCATCTTCGAAAGGCACTACAATTTCTAAAGAACAAAGTCCATTGACCTAATAAAGCAATTAAGCAGCATGCAATTCAATGGGGTCACATTAAAATTGCTTCTGCAAACCAAATCAGCAAAGAATTTTCAAACATCAGAGACAAGCCACTGATCTATCAAATTGGCAACCAGTTTCCTCTGGTGCCTTTTACACCAGGGAGCATTTTAACACTGAATGAATGTTATTTTCTTATTAGTTACAGTTCTTAATATCTAATAGCTCTTTAAATAAACAGCATCTTGCTGATTTATGACATTAATTTATATTAATCCCATGTCTAGTACACATCATATCCTTACACATTTCACTGATGTTGCTAGTATCACTTCTATGCAGTTGCTTTCAACTATATTAAGACATTTTTTAAGAGTCCAGAAAAATGGGATTAAAAAGAGAGGGTATTTTCAAGTAGGTAGTTTTAACTAGAAGCTAACAAACTTCTGCTGGTTTTTACTGATACAGGCCCGTAAATATATACCAGGATCAAGACTGACAGGCTGTTCAGTGCAGGTAAAGCCTTACGAAAAAACAAAGTTTCACCGAGGTCATCAGTGCTTCCAGGAGAGCAGACTCCAAACAAATACCAAAGCTTGCAATGTCAAAGCCAACATTTTTGTAATTGTGCATGACAGGTTTCAGTAAGTTTATTTTTTAACCTAACCTAACTGTCTCAAGAGAACAGTACTTTTCCACCCAATCACCAGCTTACATTCCTCTTGCAAAGTTGCATCCCTAAATTGTAGCTTTTTTTTTTTTTTTTTTAATAGAAGATTCGAGTCTTGCGTTAGGAAATCACGCTGTGTTTGCAAATCTCAGACCTGAGTACAAGGCCCTGGGCTATCTCTTGCCCAAGTCACTAAGCAGAGTTAAGGGTCAGTACAATTAGAAATTCAGTACTGAAAACTCTCATTTTTAAATTATATTTTTCCCCAATATCCAGAGATTTTAGAATTGTAATAATACAAACACTTCAAAACATAACATTACATACTTTTTTATTAAAAAAAAAAAAAATCTAATTGGGTATAATGGTGTTCTTTGCAGCCTGCTGAATTTGGAGTTAATCATTTTATATAGCATTGTGTTCAGGAAAGAGGATTCCTCTCTTAGTGAGCTGATATTTTTTAAAAAAAAAAAAAAAAGAGTAAACGATAAAGGACCTTATTAAGTCTTATGGTTCTAGCAAGAACACTGACATACCTTGTTTCCATTTTGAGGAAATTTGTTTTAATAAAGTCAGGGCAGCATATGGTACTAACATGTTTCTTTTCCAAGTGGTAGGAACACTAACCAAAACCATCTGATGTTTCTTCCTAAGCCTCCTTGATCTGCTGCTGGATTGCAGCTTAGAATAAAGCATAGGGAAGCCAAAAGGAATTGGTTAGAGGAATAAAAAAAAAAATCAGTAATTCAAAGTGTTTATTTAATGAGAGCCTAGCTCAGAACAGTTTCTCTTTTGAACAGAAGCTCAAATGCATTTGTGATTTAAAATTTATTTCCAGAGACTATCAAACACTCAAAGCTAAATCCTAACAGACATTTTTTACTTTGCACACAGAGACAAAAACAAACCCACAATATCATGTAATTAAAAAAGGAATTAGATGAAGCTCAGAAGTACTTAATAGTGGATTTCTACAGAAGTAAACAATCAGTGCTATGCATTAGGAACATGGTAAGAAAAGTCACAAGGGACTGTCAGATTTGTCACTACCACAGCTCCAGCAATTGTTCCCTCACTTAGTTTACCAGGTACTAATATTCTACCAAGAGCAATGATAATTTTAAAGTATGCCTTGTTAAAGTTTAAAAGACATGAGGTTTTCAGTATTTAAACCACATTTTCGGTGAAAAGAGCTAACAAATGCAGGAGAAAAAGGAGAGCCTGGGTCAGGGCACCGAGGACTACAGTTAACGTTTTGAAATAGCTGCCAACTACATAGGCTTCAGAGACATTTTATATACAGCTCTGATTTCCTCTGGCGCAGCTGTAAAACACATAACCTGAAACCAGCTCCTGCAGCAGGGGTTTGCTTGCAGCTGTTCTTCTGCCTCCCCCGCACGCAGTAATTTGACTCCTTTTCAGGCAGCAGCTTCTTTAATAAAGCTACACGAGAGCAGCATAGGTGTATTTAGGGACCCCAAAATATAGGCGCCTTTGGAGCAGGTCCCCAGCACCCCTGCCCACAGCTCAGCTCTACCGAGACGCGCTGTGGGTCCGGGCGCAGCCCCCGCTCGTCTCCGGCGGGCAGAGACTCGCCGCGGGGTGCCCAGATCGCAGCGGCACCCGCTCTCCCGGGCGACGGCAGGGCCGGGCCGCTCCTGCCGGGGCTCCGGGGCGGGGGACGCTGCTCACAAGCGCAGACACCTCACCCCGCACGGCGGATCCCGAGCCCCAGCTCCTCTACCATACTTGTTGCCCCTGCAGGGCGGCCCAACCCCGCGTCCGCAGCAGGCCCGGCCCCGCCGCCCCCGCGGGGAGTCCCCCGGCGCCGCTGCCACCGCCGCGGCCGNCAGCCCGCCGCGCGGGGCCGGGGGCGGCGCCGGGGCGGAGGAGGGGCCGGCGGGGGAGCTGCCCCGCGCGGCGCTTGGCCCGGTCCTGCCCTGTCCGGAGACCTGTCCCTGCCCGGAGACCTGTCCCCGCCCGCCCGAGCCCCGCGGCCTTGCTAAGGGGCAAGCGCTAGGGGGCTCCGCCGCTGGCAGGAGGCGGCAGCCCCACTCCCGCTTCCCTGGCGCTGCCGCCGAGCCCGCTCCCGCCCGGCCCCGCTCAGCCACGGGCGAGAGAGCGGTGGCCGCCCCACGCCTCTTTCCCCCGCCGCGGGGCCCGCAGCACTCCCGCCGCGGGGCTGGAGGTTTATGGTGGGTCCCGCCGGCATGCAGCGGGGCTGGCAGGAGCCCACCGGGCCACCTGTCGCTCCCGCTCTCCCCTCAGAGGGGGGGATCCGGGTGCGGCCGCAGGTGCCCGGCGGGGTGTGGCGGCGGCGCGGCTCACACCGCCCCGGCTCCTCCCCCGCCGGGGTCCTCGCCGTCCTCTGCGCCTGCCCCCGCCGCTCCGCTCCGCCCAGAGCCGGGCCGTGAGCGGGACATGGCGCCCGCCTTCGCCTGAGGTGCTGGGCCGCAGGAGGGAAGAGGGGGTGCCGCTGCCCGCCGTCGCCGCTCCGCCATGGAGGAGGACCCGGAGCTGGAGAGGTGAGGGGCGGGAAGCGGCGGGGTCGGCTGAGCGGCCCCAGGAGCTAACGTCTTTGGCGGGGCCTCTCCGCCGAACAGGGCCCGGCGTCGCCTCCCACCGTGCCAGGCCCGGGCAGCGCTGGTCTGGGGCCGTCCGCGACGGGCCCCCGGAGTCTGCGGAGCGTGGGGCGGGCTGCGGGGCCCTGCGCGGGGCAGCCGGGGCCCAGCGCTGCTCGTCGGTGTGACCCGGGGCTGGCTGCGGCAGTGGGACGGCCCCCTCCCGGCGGAGGGCCTCGGCTGTCGGAGGGGCGGCGGCGGTGGAGAGGAGGACCCAGAGCCCGGCCTGGCTCTGCCCGGCGCCGCCGCGGCCCGCCCTCTGCTGCAGCCCCGCCGGCTGCGGGGAGTGTGCGCTCCGCGGGGTGCGCAGCCGGCAGCTGGCTTGCGCCGTGTCCTCGCGACAAAACTTTGGAGCCCTCGCTGAGGGAGTTGCAACAGAAAATAAATCTTTCTACGTAATGGGGAAAAAATCCATCATTAAAAAAAACATCAATTATTCTTGTGATGCATGCTGATACCATTTAGAACGAAGATTGAGAAGTGTTAGGTGGCTCATCTCTTATCAGTCATAAACTGGTGATTAGGTGTAAAATTAAAAAAAAAAGTTAAATTTCTGTTCTTATGAATTTTGATTTTCAGTGTTGGAGGTGTGCCAGTTGACTAATCGTTAAAATTGCCCTGTTCCTTGTATGGAATAATACAAAACGCTTGGCAGTTATTTTGTCAAAAAATAAAATTGGTTTCTACCTTGCATTTTGTTGGGACGAGAGGATTCATCTTGCTGTGCATACTGGGTTAGTATTCCCAAGCAAACATTGAGGATTAAAATGCAGATTTCTATATTTGGATACTCAGTCACAGCAGGCCTCTCTTACTTTTGCTTTAGAAATAGACTCCAGGTGTTTATATCACAGATTTTTGGCGTAATAATCCTATTTGTAGTTATTGGAATTTTTTTTTTTTGCAAGCTTGTTTGTGAGTAACTGCACATTTCTTATGGCTGTTTAAAACTGTTCTGGTGAAGTGATGACCAGAGGCTTTCTGAACTGTTCTCCCTGTGGTTCTCTGCATTAACTTTTAAAAAAACATGTCTAAGAGTGCTTATAGAAAATGACTTGTTTCTGCTTATACCTGGCAAGTATTTTAAATGGGACAAAAGCCATAGCACCGGGGTGGTAGAAGGACTAGAGAGCATAATGCTTTTTAAGAGGCCTTTAATGCTTGGTAAGCTACTTCTGCTCTTGGATTATCAGTTTAATAATTAAAGCATCTTTCTATATATGCATGAATGTTATTTTTACTAGCGCCTTTCCAAACTTAATCCTTTTTCATTTATAGCAAGTTGAAACCACCTCACTGTTCTTCCATGCTGTCTGTCTTCTGGCTGCTGTTGCCATGCTGTGGACGTGGGGTCCTCTGGGCAGTTCAGGGCATAGCCGCTCACTCATCGGCTATAGCTGACTGCTCCACAGTTTCCTCCTGATGCTCTCCTTCCCAGGAACCAGATTTGGAGTTTTATCCTGCCTCGTAACTTCAAGCTGAGTCGGGATTTGCTATTCCTTTTCCATGGCAGCGTGGCAGATAATGAGGATGAAGCTCAAGTATTACTTACCGAGTGGAACATAGCAGGGTTTAGCTGTCCGGTGTCTTCCATCCATGCTACCGCTCACCTCCCTATGTGTTTAATCAGCTCTGAACACTTCTTAAGTACCATAAAGTGTACTTGATGATTATCACTTTCTGCCTGGGATCCACCTATCATTACTTACTTTTTCATACCCTCAGCTTTCATAACAGCTCACTTTGCTAGTAGCACCCTGAATTCAGTTCATGGTATATGCATTTAGATGTCAAACTTGGGTATTTCTTACTCTAAATATGCTTCCCTGTACAGTCTTCAAGAGTCTAATACAGACCTTTCTTTATCCTTTGGTTTACAGACATGACTCCTTAGTTTCAAATTCAATGACCTGTTGATCATACTCTCCTGTGAGTAGTACAGCGATGGTAGCTAGAGTTTATAATTTTTAGGCTCTTTGTAATATGGCTTTAGCATACAAATAGTGGCATTTCTGTTCTGTAGCCACAGTTTTAACTATTTTAGGTAGATTTTTACTGTTTAAAAATGGGTTTATTTGGTATATTTTCAGTAGTCTGTCTCTGAATTCAAGCTTGTCTTGCAATGCACAAGTCTTAAATAACAGCTTAAGGTTTTTGTATGTGTGGTTTTTATTTAATTTACCACAGGGGAAAAAGAAGTGTAACTATTTTTGTGCATGTTTTTTCAGATCTGAAGCAATTTTTGTGTCCCAGCATTCCAAACAGTGATCTGTTAAGACAAGTCAGTTGTCCTATTTTTTTTTTTTTGTTATTATCTAAGGAGAGGTCTCTTCATCTTGCTTGTTCTATTTCATCCTTACTGCCACATTTTCCTGCTATTATTTTTCAGTTTTACTGTGTCTGACGCTCGCTTGACTTTGCGTTTGATGTTTTCCTCACTTTAATAGGAAGTGATAGTTGCTACCGAAGCTCAATGCTGACTCGCAAGTTACCATGTGACTGTTGCATACTCTGGATTTTAAAACTCTAAAAGCTGTAAATACAACAGGTGTGTAGAATAGTAATATTAGCTACATTCTACTGAATTATTTCCTCTGCTCCATCACACCCAGTAACCTTTGTTGGAAGTATGAACTGTCATTTTTTCCGGTGAACTTGCTGGTACGTCAGTGAAGACCCAGAGTCTTGAGATACAGTGCGATTCTAAGAAAATTCTAGGCTAAATTCTCTTAATATATAATTAATGATATTGTGAAGATATGACCCAAGAGTGAGTAGGGGAAAAAAAAAAAGCTACTAGGATCTGTTTAGTTTGTTTCCCCTGCAAGCACATGTACGTGCTTTTCCTACTTAATTTCAACTAAATATCCTTTGGGATATTACGGAGGTCACCATTTTCATCCCTATGCAAAAAAATGTTTTTTCCCCCTCCCCTTCCTAAATTGTCTTCATGGTAGTTCTGTGTGTTTGAAGCACAGAAAATACATCATTTCTCTGAGAATATAAAAGAAGTGGCTTTGTTACCCTGTGTGTCCAAATCCTTCCATAATCCATTCTGTCTTTCAACAGCTATAAATATTTCACAACCTTGGATACCATACCTTATTAGAAGTGCTTACCAAGCTTGTTTGGAGCATCATTTACTTGGAATTAAGTGTTTCCTAAGGAGGTGCTTCTCTGAATCACAAGGAATGCTGTAATTCTGTAACAAGAGGCCTGTAGCTGAGTTGAGAATCAATAGTCTAATATTTTTGCTGCACAGGCATCCCCATTACACGTTTTAACAAGTAAGCTTTGTGCTTTGGAGAAATTAATTGATAATTCTTACTATTGTTTTTAAGAGTTAAAATCAAAGTGTCAGGATTCGGTATGCCATTCTTTCCCATATTCATGGCAAAAATTGGTGTATGAAATGTTCACTGCTCAAGCTGGTGAGAATATCAGCCCAGAAATGTGCTGCAAATAGCACCTATGGGAATGACAAATAGAATATTTAAATAAGTAAGAAACCTGATCAACAAAGAATGAGAGCATTCACATGTCCAATGTGGAGCGTCTTTGCCTTTGAACAAACATTAGGAAGTTTGTAGCGTATTTGTGCCTTTTTTTCATTCTTGCTCTCAATGTTGTGGCCTAGGCTTTATTCTTGACATTCCTTTTCATCAGTTTTCGTAGCAAGTGTGAGTAGATAGGACAAACCAGCTCTCAGGAGTTCATTATAAATAACACTGGCCTTCATTACCATTCCGTTATTGTAGAAGGCAGTATGTTCAGTCCTTTACTTGACTGAAGGTCTTGATATTAATTATTCAGATGTAATCAGAATACTAACATCCTCTTCTATTTCCAGGCCCATGCGTGGTTAAAAATAAGTTGTATAGTCAGCATAAAACTGCTTTGAGAAAACTGATAAGAAAACCTGCTAATTTTTTTCCTGGGCTTGCACTTGCTCTCAGGACCTAGAGTGCTTCAAGAGGTAGGTTTAAACGTGATTTTGGGGATCACAGGAGCCAAGCAGCCTGGCCTTTGAGCTTGAATAGTAGTGCTATAGACTGCAAGCAGTTATTAATGAGATGATGGCAGGGTTTGTTAGGTCATGTGCCGAAAGCTCCTGGGCACACCCACAGAGGACTAGAGAGACCACGGTGGATGGGGGAGCCCAAATAGTGCCTAGCCCTGGCTTCTCCCAGGCCCATCCCAGGAACCACCAGCCTGTCAGAGGTTCATCTCCACGAGCCCAGAGGAGCACAGGGACACAGCGGCAGGTGGGAACTCACAGTAAGGACTCAGAGGAATGAACATCTTCTATGGGCCCCTTCCAGGGCTGGTCACAGGAGACAGCCTCGGCCTCCAGATGTGACACCCATCAAGATGAGTCAATGCTGGAGCGCCTTTGGGACTTAAGGGTGTTGCTGTCTAGGGGTGTAGGACGCATTATGGGATGCAGGGGAAGAGCATTTTGATGCATAAGGCATAATAAGCATAAGGCTTATTATAGGATGTGTAGCAGAGGAGCCAAAGGTGGGGAAGGGGATGGGTTCAGGTGATTTGGGGAGAAGCAAGAGTGGGAAAATAGAGAAATAAGAGGATAAAAAGGTCTGGTCATGTGTGAATAGGCTGCTGGTTGGTACACTTGTCTGACTGTGTGCTGTGCCTGATCAGTGCAGTCCATACTGTCTTCCTGTTAAATTCTTTTTTTAGTCTTTCTTGGGTGAAGGACTCTATTTGAGGGGAGAGGGTGTGCATCTCGGTGGTAGCAACTAGAGTCAAACCATGGGTTGGAGGAACCGTGTGGCCATGGTGCCAGCAACTGGAACAAGCGCAGGTCTGGATGCCAGCAGTTGGGCTGGGACCCTGGGCTGGAGGGCTGGATGCCAGCAACCAGGGACACTTCAAGGAGTGAGTAAAACCAAGTGTCAGCCACTGGAGTGGGATTGGGGAACCATTTATCTGTGCTGCAGTACTGGAGCAAGTGTGGGTGTGTGAGGGAGCGTGTGGCTGCAAGTGAAGATCAAGCTGGGTCAGCAGGTGAGTGGATAGGTAAGGTGGGAGCTGGGAGTTGAGCATGTATCTCTTAAGAGAAAGACCACAGGAGGAGCTAGCTGTTGGAGGCAGCGGGGAGTCCTGGCCAGCTGCTGGAGAGACTGCAGGGCTCTCCAGGGGTGAGACACGTGTGTGTCTGTGTGTCTATGGGCAAGACCACGGTGGGATTGGGTACTGGGGGACCAGGGGAGTCCCAGCCAGCTGTGTGATGGTCTGTACCAGCAACTGGAGTTGGGCTGAAGCCTCAAGGTCTCCTATGCCTGGCCAGAGAGACGAGCAGGATGAAGCTGTTGGAGTGAGCTCTCTGTGTATCTGTCTGTCGTCAGTGTGGCCAGTGGTGTATACATGTGGTGTGTGCATCTGCCTGCCGGGAGTAGCTTTTCAGCCTTGCTACTGGTTGGACCTGGGCATGGAGCTGCGGCTGCCTCGCTGCTCTCAGATCCAGCATGATATATCTTCTCCTAACAGAGTAGTCTATAGTTACAAACATTGGGTGGTCTCTGTAATGACATGGTGTTTTCATTGCCTGTAACTCTATCAGACATGCCTCTTTATTACCAATTATTTATTTTTCAGTCTATTTATCTGATCTTTTGGGAAAAATGATGAATCTCTTTCCCTGAGTGAGGAATAGAAAATATCTCTGATTTTGCCTGACTTTGGAGTCTTTAACATTCTCTCATTCTTTGGGCACATGCATTTGTGACGCAAGTTGTTGGGATTTATGCAATGAGAGCTTTGCCTGTAACTTTGGAATATAGTGGAAAAAGTATAATCCCTCAGTAATGTAAATAGGTCTTGAACCATACTCTTGAAGATAAAAACATCATTGCTTTTACATTCATGTAGCTGTAATTCTGCAGCTAAGCTTGACTGCTCAAAAAGGATTGCCACAGCAAGTTTTAAGTGGTGCTTGCTATAAAAGATGCCAGAATGATGACAGTGTTCTTAAATGTGCCCCTGTCCCAAATTTTCCCTCCTGTCAATCCCCCAGTGTTTGAGTTCTTCTCATGTGAATGTTGCGTGCTGTGTTCCCTTTGCTCATGCTGCTGCTCTTGGAGCTGAAGCTGGCAGCCACAGGACTGTTTGTATTGTAACCAAGCTGTAAAAATGGAGAGCAAGGAATGCTGAGTCCCAAGAGGCCTCTAAAAGCAAATGTAAAAACCTTGTTTGCATAGCTTTCAAGCTTTTGGCTTACTTGTGTAGAGGATATAAGTTCAGTGAGTGGAAACGCATTATTTCAAAGAGGATCTGAGCATTTTTTCATTTGTCTGTGCAAGTCGAAAGGGCTTTGTAAAGGTACAGTGAATAAGAGTGATGGTGAAAAACCATTATTAGGAAACAAAGTTTGATAAGAAAAGAAGATGTCGACTTACAAGGCTACTAAAATGGATGCCAAGTCAGTCTGATTTTTGATATAGCCAGAGCAAAAGAAAAGTCTCAAATACTTAATGGCTTATAATTCCTACCTAAGCTAATAGAATTGATGTCACCATATTAATTTACTGTGATGTTTCCCCTAAAACTGAGTAGTAGCTGTTTACAATGTGTGTGTGATTTATTAGTGCTTTGTAGCTCAGATACTTTGATTTATGATTTTAATTAAAAAATAATGGCAGATTTTGTAATATAATAATAATGACAGGCTTTTAATCTGCCTTCTAGTCAGGTTTCTCAAAACAGAATCACTAAGTTTGGTTACTGTGGTAAGTAGAAGTCAGACATTTTTTTCTTCTCTTTCCTCCCCTTCATCTGACATTGCTGTTTGAATGCTCAGGCCAAGCTTTTGTAAAGGCTACATGTTCCTGCTGTCATCACTATAAACTAGCTCAGGCTGCTCAGATAGCAAATTCTGGATCCGGAGAAAAAATAATTTTTGCCATAATTTCATGGGAACTTGTGTATTCAACATCTCGCACGTTCCAGTGGTAGAGCCTGTGTTTTTTACCCTTTTTTTTGTTCTTGGGGAGTAGCCATCCCACACACCCCTCTGCTCCTGCCTGCGAAGGCAGCAGTAGCTGGTGAGGTTGCTGACACCATACTTAGCATCTGGGAGCAGGTAACTCGAACGGGTGACAGCTTACCTGGGCAGATGCTCGGTTTCCATGAACGCCTGTGATACGACTATGCAACATGTCCTCACAGTCAGATGTATGCTTAAAAAAGGATTTGAAGTACCCCAAGCCCAGCTGCTACTGAGATGATACTAATAACCTTATATGAGAGAGAGAGATATTTCTGTGAGGAACCTTAAACCAATGTGCCATTAATAGACTAGTGCATAGAGAAGCAATACCACAGTTTTTCATGCATTTCTCTACTCTTGTTTCTGTGGAAGTCTTGGATGCTTTCCCCTGCAAAGCCCTTCAAATGCAAACTCTCAAAGGAAAAAGTTATGACCTGTGAGTATTTGCATGTCTATCTGGCACAGATCTCAGACTTTTGTGGGATGGAATGGTTTTCCCTTGGAACAAAGGAGTTCAAGGATTATTTATATGTTGGTTGAGAACTTGTGACTGATTCTGGAAGCTTGTTTAGGAATCTTTAGTTAAAGTATTGCTTGCTGGAAATTACTATAAAGTGAGGAAGTTGTTCTGCGATAGCTGGTTGTAATTATAAAATATGAAAACTATATTCAAGCAGAACTGCAGAGTAACTGTAGAAAGAGTAGCTACACCTTCGTGTACATTACACTTGTACTTATTGTTGTGGTTTAACTCAAGCCGGCAACTAAGCCCTAGCCAGCCTCTCTCTCACTCCCCCCACAGTGGGATGGGGGAGAGAATCAGAAGATTAAAAGTGAGAAAACTCATGGGTTGAGATAAAGACAGTTTAATAGGCAAAGCAAAAGTCGTGCACACAAGCAAAGCAAAACAAGGAATTCATTCACTCCTTCCCATCTCCAGGAAAGCAGGGCTCCATCACGCATAACAGTTACTTGGGAAGACAAATGCCATCACTCCAAACATCCCCCTTCCTTCTTCTTCCCCCAGCTTTTATATTGCAGAGCATGATGTCATAGGGTGTGGAATACCCCTTTGGTCAGTTGGGGTCAGCTGTCCCAGCTTCTTGTGCACCCCCAGCCTGCTTGTGGTGGGATGGTGTGGGAAGCAGAAAAGACCTTGACTCTGTGTAAGCACTGCTCAGCAACAGCTAAAACATCCCTGTGTTATCAACACTGTTTCCAGCACAAATCCAAACCATAACCCCATACTAACTACTATGAAGAAAATTAACTCTAGGCCAGCCAAAACCAGCACACTCATTTAGCACCAATTTGTTTTCTGTTGCCAGGGAAAAGCAAAGTGTGCCCAAAAGCAATACAGACGGAAGAAAAACTGTGTCTGTGTTCATAAAATGTCACCAGCCTATCCCAATGGATGCTCTTTTCTTCCACTGTTACACAAAGCTACTGCAGTCTGACAACTGGTAGTTGCAGTGATTTTACTGTCACCTGACTGCTTGCTATTTTACTGGTGGTGTTTAACTGTGCTCAAAATATGCCTGCTGTGGTTGAAAGACTTTAGGAAGAACCTAAGTGAAGTGACAGCAGGGAAGAGTATTCCCAAGGTGGCGTGATAGGGACTGTGCTTTTCGGTGTGGTACACCAGTTTTGCAAACTTTATTTCTACTCTTAGTTAGTATTGCAATTGTTGTATTTGCAACAGCTTTAATTGCTTCTAATGTGTCAAAATGTTTCCTTTCGTCTTGGCACATAGGAATCTGAATTATCTTATTAAGAAAGTCAAGGTGATTTTGTTAGCCTCTTTATTGCTTAATTCATTACAGTGAAGAAGCTCTCCACTTTATTTATGTAAGTGCATAAAGTGGCAAGTTCTTGTGTTCTGCAAGTGGTAACTTTTTTCTTTTCCTCATATTTAGGAAGGCTGTGGAAGAGTTACTTAAAGAGGCAAAACGTGGGAGAACCAGAGCTGAAACAATGGGAGCTATGGGTTGGTAAGTTGTGCCAAGAGGAAATGAATGCTATGACCGATGCCAAAATAATTTTACATTTAATGTGTGACAGAAGTCTCTACCTTTTAATTCGCTTCATGTTTAAATAATTTGTTTTCATCCAGGTATTAATTTGTCTGGGCAAAAATTTGAATCCAGATAAGAAAGAAGTTGAAGTAAATTCTACCTGCATGAAATTGCTTAACGGAATGCGTTGAGTCAAAGCAATTGGAAAACTGAGAGTAGGTTCTGTAATAGTATTTCCTTATAATAGATGGAATTGCAAAGTTTGGATTGTAACCTCGTGAGTCTTTAAAATACTGGGTAGCTTCAGTGTGCATGTACTTACATACTGGCCATGCTACTGGGTTAGATTCTGTTTAAGTTAAAAGAATTCATAGCCCGACAAAGAAACCTAAACCCTTAAAACAATAAAAATAATAAATGATCCACTAGTAGAGAATCCATGTGTAAATTGCAGTCAAAAATGAACTCAAAGTATAATCCAATTTTGGAAGGAGGTATATTTTAATACTTAAAAAAAACCCCTAAAACCCAGGGGCTAATTTGTATAGCAAGTGGGAAAAGAATCACAGTATTTCAATCTTAAGTGAAATACAGTATTAATTCTTCAATGCAGTATTTCAGTTTTTACAGCTAGATTATCACGGAATGTGATGCATGTAATTGTAATTAAAGAAGTAATAACGTGCTGAGAAGAGTCATTCATCTTAAAATAATATATATGACTTTGATAAGAAGCTATCAGATCTAGGGGTGTTCACACAAGTAGTGCCCCAGTTGACTGCATTAAACTCATTTGTAGATAAGGTTTGACTTCCTCCACCAACAGTAGTAAAAGATAAGCCTGCGCTGTTAATGAAGTTCTCAGCTGATTTCTTGGCTATGTTTGTTTTAGTAGCTCTGAAGAGATTAAAACAGTGTATTGCTGAAAAAAGTTAATCCTTTATGTTTTCTAAGCAAGTTTTGGTATATTTTACCCAGTATTTCTGTTAGGGATGCAGTTTATACCCTTTGTCTTAAAAAAGTTGAATTGGTTTGGTCCCTTAGAGTGGTTATAGCTATACTGATACAGCTTGCTTTTACCCTGTCAGCCCTGCCAAATGATCAGGGAGACCAATGCTGTGAAGTGTTGCATGTATCCAGTTACTGTGAATTTGCAAATTAATTCCAGGTTTGGAGACAAAAGATTTCTGTTGGGAGATAACCAAGTGTCCCTGTGCAACTTCACAGCTGCTCGTGCAGTCTGGAATACCTGCCAGGAGTGTGTATGGGCTTCTACTCCTGGCTCTGGCTACTTCTTATTCCTTGTCTGTAAAAGAGTAGCGGTCCTGCTCAGCTGCCTGTGATGGTCAGCTCGGGGTAACGTGCAGTTTGCTCAAGCCTGATGCCCAAGACCTGCCAGAGGGGATAGGCGAGGGTGACCTGTTCTTCAGAACAGCTGCAGATTCCACTAGAGTGAAATAGTGGCTGGCCAGGCCAGGGTTGTGTTAAAGGTGTAGGAGGAGAAGATTGTCAAGAAGGCTTCAGGGAGAGGAAGGCTGTTGACATAGGGATTGGCATGATGATATCCTGAACTTAGACTGTTGAAGTAAGAATCCTTCCAACTGCAGAGGCACATGAGAATAGCTACACTGGGTCAAACAAAGAATCCATCTCTGCAGTGCCGTCTCCATCAGTGGCTGATAGCCAGTGCTTAGGAAATGGAGGAAGAAGAGTACAGAAAAGTGGCGGTACTTCCTCAAGGTACTATCCCAGCTTCGGGCAGTCTGCAGCTCAGAATATCCTGCGCTCAGAGATTATTTTTTTGTATATGCTTCTCGAGGGATTTTTCCCTCTCTGAATTTATCCTTAGAGCGACTGGTAGTAATCCCATTTGTCACAAATCTGCTGCTGTAGAGTTTGGCATAGGCTAGTGTACAGCTGGTGTGTATGGCTGTAAGGAAGGTATAAAACCCCCCATAGGCAAATTTCCAATAAGTCTTTGGTGTCTAGTTCTGCAAGCACAAGAGACAGAACAGCAGCTGGGAGGTGCCACTGCTCTCTTCCCTTTAATATGTTTTCATGCCCCATTGTGCTGTTCTGGTCCTTCTGAACTGGGCCAACAACTAGGTATTGCATATATACGTGAGAGATAACTGGTAAGAGATTTGGAAGGAAATTTAACTATGCTCAGTTGAGTATCACACTCCAGCAAAATGCCATCAGATATAACTGATGTTACGGTAAATCCTGAAGGGCTTCAGAGGTTATATCCAGGACTGACATATAACCTTGGAACTGTAAACTATTGAGAGGAAGGTGACTGCTGCTCTGAGCTTTGTAGATACCAAATGAAATGAGCAGAAAAGTTAGTTCATGAAAATGTATATTAGTAGACCAAATCGAGGAAAGCATAACTGGTAGAAGCAAAGAGACGAGGTCATCACAAACTTGTCTAAAAGCACAGTCTTAACAGGTAAAACGCAAAACCTTCCTTCCTTGCCAAACTCAAAATGCTTACAGGTGTGTTTCATGAGGACTTCTGAGATTTCCTCAGCCCTTTGTCAGAGGAGTCCTGAAGAAGAGATGCACAAACCTTGGAGACATCTAGTGTAAGGCCATCAATCCTGCATTGGCACTGGATAGTTGAAGCAACTCGGCCTGTGAAGAAAAGATTTGTTCTGCCATCTGTCTTTGGGTAAGGAGAAACAGAGGCTGCTACTGCTCATACTTTGCTGATTCCAGTTTATGTTGCTCTCCAGCAGCTGTTGGATATTGGTAAATAGATTTCTGGAGTCAGTGGCATTTGACAGGAATTAGTTAAAGGGAGGTGTGTGGGGAGGTGATGTTCCCAGGGAACTATATTGCGTGTACCATTACAAAGGAGTAGTGTCTCCTGGTGGGTGTTGATGGCAGCAAAACCTTAGCCAGCAAGCCTCTGAACACAGTTTTGGGATTGCTTTCAGGTTCAAGCCACTGCTCCATTACTGTCCCAAGTGATTAGTTCTCCATAGCTCAAGTGCACTGCTTGAAGAAATTCCCCAAGCACCCCTACCTAACTTTTTGCTGTCTCCTTGTGTGAGATGGATAGTCAGCTGCTCTTTGAGCCTAAATTGCAAGCATCCAAGCTAGCATAGCTGACAGGTACAGAAAAAATGTACCAGGCAGTTATCCTGTAGCCCACAGTCTGTGATACAAAGACTCAGCCTTGAAATATGGGACAGCGTTGCTAGTATTTCTTCCAGTTCAGGAATGTTTTGCCGATGTTACATTGTCCTACCAGTTTGCTGTGGATGACATGGGTAGGTGCTGCAAGCTGTAGGGGTTAGATGCCGGTAGAAAAAAGGCTTGTCCCAAACAGGGAGGTTGGCAGTGATATCAAGCAAGAGCTTATGCGGGAGGAGACATAATCTGAGACTCTCTGGACATGGAGCAACTGTCAGCCAATGGGCTGTATGAGCTCTTAGTTGATTAGGAGTCCTAGCTTACTGGCCTCCATGCTCTCAGGACTGCTTAGGTTGATAGTATCTAGGTCCATGGCAAATTCATCCAAGAAATACTGGATATTGGTGTTTGTAGATCTTGCATTACTGGCTCTTCAGTGTTGACTTGTTCCTTGGATGTCCTCAAGATTCTTGCTCTCAGCACTGCAGTATTTCTAGTTCCTGCAGTGCTCCTTTCGTACGCACTCTATGGCTGTAGTGATTCTTGTTGGGGGTCTTCTCTATCCTTATGATACCACATGATGTAGATCCTGCTGATGATCGCAAGTAAGAAAATATGTGAGAGAAGCGGAAGGGAGGATCCTCTTCTGAAGAAGTCTTAATCCCGGAAACATTGAGTAAAAGAGAGCAGAACCTGTGGCTAAATCTCAGTGATGCTGCTGTGATGCTGGAACTTCTGAGATAAGAAAAGGCATCAGAGCAGCTGTCTGAAAGTTAACACTTGAAGGGCCAGCTGGATCCAGGATGGGAAGTTGTGGACAAATAGTGTAAGAACACTTGAAATGGTTAGATAACTATATCCTTGATTCATCAGATGGAGTAAAGCCATAAGATACTGGGATTTCCATTGTGTGTCTAGGTAAAATCAAGTTAAAAGTTCAGCTTTCCTTAAGTGATTTTGTTAGTTCTATGTACATGATTCATAAGCTTGTTATAGCAGTGGAGTTAGGTCCCATTTTACAGGGTTGTTCTGCTTTAATTGAGAAAGGCGGTTAAAATGCCACAAAAGCTACTGTGTAGACAAGTTCTAGAGGCTTTTTTTTTTTTTTTTCTTCAATGTATAGGTCTGGTTTTCAAAGATGCTGGTAGAAAGTGAGCTAAGGCTAAACTGGACGTAATCTTCTCTGCTTACTAAAATAAGATATGGAAAACAGGATATTTTGGGATGGTTTGTTCAACTTTGCATTGTAAGAGCAGATGAAATTGCAAAAAGAAGATAAATGTTGGAAGCATTAAATTATTTTTAACCCTATTTCTTGTAAAGCAATCCTAAAATTGCTTTCATTCCTATGGATAGCTTTCTGTTCAATACCAAATTTGTTAGAAGTACTGCAGAATACAAAATAATGAAGATGAGGCTGAAGGTTTGAGGGCACTGGAATTGCGAAATGCTGTATCGCATCTTGTCTTTGAATGGGTGTTGCATGACTGTGCAGAAACACTGCAATGTGATTCCACTACATCTCTGTCATTTGAATGTGAAAAGGAGGAGAAACAGGGTACAGACAGAGGTTGCAAAGTTAAATATGTTAAAAGCTTGTGATCAGAGCACAGGTTCCTATCCAAAGTCCTGCCAGCTGTATCTACTGCCAAGACTATACATAAAAGCTTGCAGTGTTGTCCCAGGCATCCTCTTTTGTGAGATCCCCTGTGAAAGGATAACAGCCTAGATTAGTTGGTTTGGCAAAACAACCTCTACTTGCTTTTTTTTTTTTGCCTTCAGTCATTCTTCTGTTAAGTACTGTATTTTCCATGGCAGTTTGGAAGTGGTGGAAATGTACTTGTAAGTTCATGCATAATGAACTGTGTTTCCTGGAAAGATCTGATTTACTCCATATGCCGAGGCTGACTGTACCAAGCCTGTTTGATATGTCCAGTTACTCAGCAGAGAAAAGGCTGTGGCGCATGGCACTGTACTCTTGTGTCTTAAGTGGTGTCAGTGTGTTTTACTGATAAGAAGTTATATGACACAATTCTGTGCTGACCTGCACTGCTACACTTGATGACAGGTATTGACTGGAAATTCTGTGTTATTGCACAGAAGTTAGATTAAAATGTCAAAAGTAGGGTTAAGAGTTGACCTGTGTTCGCAATAATGGATTTAATATTTTTTTCTTGCTCAAAATGCAATGTTGACACTTCGTCATTGCATAGTGGAGAGATTTTGGGGTGTGTGGGAATTGTCTGTGGAGGGGGATGAGGTTCTGTGGGTAAGAATAGCTTGATTTAGCTTCTTGGAGCATGCAAAACAAAAAGCAAACCTTTACATTGAGTGAATACATTGCTACAGAACTGGAGTCTGTTTTGTAGACAAGGCTGCTCTAGAATTGCAGGTTGTGTGCTTGCTTTGGTCATGCCTGCAGCCCTGCTTCAGGCACACTTCAGTTTGGAACTTTAATGTTCTTTTAACGTGTCTTTTACTATTTTTTTAAGAAAAGAAAATCTTGTAAAAGCTGTTGTGTGGCACTGTTCGCTAGTCAGCAGTATTGCGTTCCACCTTGCATAGGCTGAGCTTGTCTCCCAGCCCTTCAGAACTTACATTGAGGGCAAAGCTGTCCTTGAATTGAGCGTTGCAGGATCAGACCTACAGCAAGCCAAAGGCTGGTCTTCGGGGAGGTCAACTGTAGAAGTATTCTACAGTTTTCTCACCATTAGAAATGCTCTCAAAGATACCAGTGGATTAATAAGGTTCACTTTTAATCTTCACAGTCCTATATATACCATGGATATATGTAAACATTATGGCCTTGCGTGTGCATGTGTAATGTAGCATGTGCCATACATCTCCTTTTCTTTAAGACTTAAAGGCAGAATTTGCTTTGTGGAAGTCTGAGGTCAATAAAACTAAGGACGGATGTTTCTCTTCAGTGCCGTAACTAACTGCTGCTCCGTGAAAGCCCTGTGGCTCGCTTTTATCACTGCATGATGGTGAACTAATGGCATCTCTTAGCTGACTCTGAAGCCCTGCATTTCTGATCGGTTTTCATTCTTAGTATAGGTCAGGCAGCACTCATAGTGCCAAAAAGAAATAAATACTTCAACAAGGTGAATTTATTTAGGGCAGATTGTCTCATTCTGGTGCTATATATATTAGTGCTTAATCAATGCAGTGGCTTTTAAGAAAAAAACAAGAGGAAGAATACAAATGTGAAATAGTTTTTCCCTGGATGCAGCCTAGAGAAAGCTGCCCTCCTTGGTAGGAAGTGTTAAGGTACAACAGTTTAATGCTGGCATAAGACATACAGAAGACTTAAATGTTGGCTGTTTTGTGTTATGTCTTGAGTGTAACCTGTGCCATGGCACGTTCAGCACCATGTTCATAGCTGATGTAGCTCAAAGTACAAACCCTAGTCTACTGACATATGTTAGCTATGTATTTTTACTTAGTAATGCAGTTAATGGAAAATACTGTCTCCCTAATTTACAAAACAGCTATACTAGATACAGATACAGACTTCTTTTTAATTTTTTTTTTACCAGGATTTGAGGAAAAGGGTGTATATTTATATGCAGAAAGCTTAGAAAACTCTAAAATCAGTTGTGCTGTAGAAATGTGTCAGGAAATACCTAGTGGAAATAAAACAGTGTAACTGTTTAATGTATACTTCTAAAATTACTCTCTTAAGTTCTTTGAGGATTTAGGAAAAGAACAATTATTAGTAATGCTTAGTAGGCAGACCTGAAGCAAAACACCACGGTAAATGCTATGTCCAGTTAAAAGTGATGAAGTATGCTAAATAATCAGGTGGGATCTTCATTACAATTTTCTTGTTGTTCTTCTTGATATTTCTGATTATTCAGAGGTGTCAAATGTTTTTAAATGGTCAGAGTATAGTTTCTACACTTACACAAAATATTCAAGTAAAATAGCTGATCTTAACGTTGTAGTGTTAGGATTCATTGAGTCCATAGTTGATTCAGTAAGTGGCACTGTCATCTGCAACAGCGCTGCTTTTTTAGAGTAATCATGTTACTTTTCGATTAGCGTGCAGACTCAAAAATGTTGTGAAGACAAGCACCATGGTGGCTCCCACTGTAAACAGTCTTCAGAGTGATTTCAGCTTACTGCAGGAATATATTCAAACTTGTTATTTCTCATTCCTTTCTTTAAGAGATGATAAATTGGGAATAAGTAGAGTACAGCTGATACCAACAAGATAAATTAAATATACAGTACTTGTTTACTAAAACTAGCTGATAAATTATGTGCAAAAGTGTTAAGCTGCAAGAGGACAAAGTCAGAAACAATGGAAAAGAGCTGGATAAGTATCCTTTCTGTTTAAGAAAAAGAAATAAAACATTTTGTTTGGTGGTTACCAGATGTAAGTTAAAATTGGTATGCCTCGTTGTATATGTTTTATTGCTACAGCTGTTTGCGTTCTTCATGTAAGTGTGTCTTTTACTTTCTGAATATCTCAGTTTGTTAAATAATGCTGACTTTAGTAGATTATGATCTTGTAAACCATTCTAATTTGGCTTAGAATATGTTGCTAAATACTTGATTCCTGAATACCTAAGTTAAGCACCATCAACCTTAAAATATATTGTTGTCCTCTGCTCCCCCCTGCACATGCTACCTTGTGAAAATCATGTGGATTTCCACTGTGTTGAAGTAGAATAATTTTCATCCTATAAAAAGTAAGATAAAAGGAGAATGGAGGCAACCTTGAGCATATCTTTCTGTACTGAGAGTTTACACTAGGTGGCATGCAAGGAAAGCCAAAAGCACAAACCTGTCTCAAAATTATTGAAGTTAAAATCTCAGACTTGTTTCAGAATGTTTTTATCTTGTCTTTTGATCACTTTTAAATGTCTTTACAGGTTGAAATGTCCTCTTGCTGGTACAAATAAAAGATTTCTTATTAATACCATCAAAAACACGTTACCATCTCAAAAAGAACAAGACCAAGAACATGAGCAAAAGGAAGACAGTAAGGAGCCTGAGCCAAACAAAAGCAGGAAAGAAGAAAAACCAAAGAAACGCAGAATTCACCCGTATACACCCAGCTTTCATTCTAGAAGGAGAATCAGCTACTCTCCTCCAAGGCACCGAAACAGGAACCAGCACACAAAGGATAAACATGAAAAGCGATCAAGCAAACGATGAGGAGAGTGACAAATATATGTTGTTACAAGCCAGGAATGTCATTAAGTGTCGGACTGCAGGGTTGTCTCAGTTTTTCAGGAAAAGGTGCTGTTCAAAGTTGAATTTTGAACCGAGTTGCTTGTGTGAGAAGTAACCTTGAGGTAGCTGTCGAAAACCTTTCTTCGGGACCTTTAAGAGAAGAGCAAAGTGCAGCGTAAATCTCTCAGTCGTTTTAGAACGGAGATTCCTTTCCCCTTGCTCCATTCCTCTCTCCCCTTCTGACTAAGCTTAGGGTCTTGGTGATGGAGCATGATACATGTGTCACTGTCTGATACAACTCATTTAGTCATGTCACTCTTTGGAAAGAAACTTAAATTAAGCAGAAATCTATTTATTGCGTAAAGTTGGCAGAACTTCTTTGCTGGTAACCAATAAAGAAGTTTTGCGTGTTGGGTTAGTTTAGTTTTACAGAATCTAGAAGAAGGGAAAGCTGGTCAGTGCCTGGCCAAGCACATACATTTTGTATAGAATATAAGAGTTTTCTTTCTTTACTATAAAAAGAACAAATTTTAAATGGACAACACTGGTTTTGCTTTCTAGGAGGAACTACGAGGAAATACTGACTTTGCTTGTTATTGTATATTCACAAACCTGTCATAGATAATAGTAAACATTACCCCTAAAAAGCCATAACTGCAATAATTGTCTCTGTTTAGACTTCCCTCTGTAAGGAAGTAGTTTGAACAGTCTGTTGTCATGGTGCTTTCAAAACAAACCTTGAACACAAAATTATCCTGTTCTGTGTCCACTGCTAGGTAGTTTCCAAGTAAATGCCTAATACTAGAAATGCAGCAGTGATACTTAAACAGTCAAATGCTCTCTGTCCTGTGTGACAATTCTGTAGTGGTACAGTTCTTATATGTGCTCCAAGTCATCACAAGTTTAATACACATTGGCATATTCTACGTCTCACTTCTGTTTGTGTTGCAATAACAAACTTCTGTGTGAAATATTTTGTATTTCAGTACTCTCAAAAATAATTGTTTTGAACATAGGTTTCTGTTTTTAATTGTGTTGACAATAAAATCGAAAATGTTCATTAGAAGTGCTTTGTGGAATTAATGCTTTTAATGGGTTTCTTAATTGACATGAGCCTGTCCCTTCTAAGGGAAAGGAGGACCAGTGCTTCATGATCCTTCAGTGTTGTGCCAGGGCAAGAGTGCCACCTATAGGCTTATCTATACCTCATCTTGCTGTACTTACCTGTCTCTCTTAGAAAGATCATTGAAAGCTAGGAGGTGGGGAGACTGAAGTGGAGACCTGCTGTGGCTGAATTTTGATGCATGAGCTGGGAATTACTCTTCTGAGTAATGGGAAGGTAGTTAAGCAGGCGTTGAGGCCACCAGTGGCTGCCAGGGTCAGCATATCCAACAAAGTGGGGTACATTGACGTTTCCACTGAGGAGTTGTGGATAGTTTCTCTATTTCCCTGCAGGAACCATAGCACTGTAATAGAAGTCCCAACCTCTACAAAATGCCCAGTGATTTAATGGATGAAAGAAAAAGTAGTATCTTTGGAGAATGTGGGACTATCTTTGGTTTAAATAACAGATGTTGTTTGCCGTCCTTATTTTGCTGGACACTGGTTGTGTTCTCCTTAATAATCCTTCTTAGAAGGACAGCACATATAATACCAGCCGGGCTCTGCCTGCAGTGACAGTGCTGGATGGATGTGGCTTTGCAGCAGAGAATTCATCTCACCGTTGGTCAGCATTGGGGCTGGAGATGTTCCACAGGACAAATCCCCCTGAATTCTTGCTGGTCTGGCTTGCAGTGATAATATGGTGTCTTGAGAGCTTTCCACACAGGCCTTCAAACACCCCTTTAGGGTAAGTGCTGCTCTTGATTCTACATTAATTTAAGCCAGGCTTTCAGGTAGGGAAAGTGATTAGAGTATGCTTTCAAAATTAGACTGGATTGTTGATAGAGAGTGCTTCTGTACTAGAAATGCTCGGCTAGAGGATCTGACATGACCTAAACCAGATAGCTGGAGAAAACCTGTTTTCATCAGTGGTGGTAGGTTCAGATCTAATTCTACTTTTTTCTGACTTACAGAACATATGTGAATTATTAATCTTTCATTGGTTGATTCCATATTTTAGTGCTGTCTTTCATAAGTGTACATAATAAAAAACTTTGCTGCTCATTAACTGTTCTCAAGGCAAATCTTCACCTGCTGATCACTTTTTTAATCAAAAATTGGGTGCATAGAGCCAGGTTTGTATTGTGTCTGCAGTTGCTCATATTGTGCAGCACCAGCATCACATTTATAAGGTATCTTAAAGATAGGATTTAAACCCTGAAACTTGAAGCTGAACATGACTTTTCAAAATATGTTATTAATTCCTGTAACTCAGAACACTTGTTACTTGTTAAAGTGCCTAGTCCTTAAAATAAATACATAAATAAATAAATAGTGTGTTCTTGGTCTCGGCTTCCCATAGTAGTGTGTTGCAGCCTGCTGACATGGGAGGGGAATGCACCTTGCGTTAATGTTGCTGCAGTGATGCTTCAAAGGTGTTTCTTGTTTATCTGTGAGCTACTAATGTTGTCTTTGTTTAGTTTCAGTGCACATTGTACGGGTAACAAGAGTTTATTCAGGTGAGGGTATTCTCTTGCCATAGCCACAATAACTTGTTAATTAGACTTTATTACTATGTTGGACAGAAATCCTCCAAAATGTTCGTTTTCATCAACCTGATACTGAATGTAGATCACAAACAATGTGAAAGAGGAGGAGAAAACGTTTTATGATTGGACTTTATGAAATATTTCTATTAGTTTCGACTGTCAGGGATATAGTAACGTGCAGTTCTTAAGTTCATTGTACAGCCTCTTCTCTTTTGTAAATCCAGTTTGAATTATTTACAATGACTCATGAACGTCCAAGAAAAGCCCAACAGATTTGACATATAACACAACTTAAATGCAAGAATAGACCCTGTTTTTTAGACTGATCCAAGTTTACTTCACAGAAGTTTCTTGACGTGCAGTTGTAAGAGCGTTCCTTAGTGATTATGAAATTTCTACAGAAAACTAGTTAACAAAGGAGATGTAAATGTTTGTGGATCAATGGAATAATGTAGCAGGAGGGGGTTGCTTTTCCTGCACAAACAGAACTGGTTTTGTGTTGTGGCTGCAAGTTGATCACCGAGAAGCATGTTTCCTCTCCTGCCCTATCCGAGCTTTCATTAATAATTATGTGGTTTCAGTTAATTAAACTGGAACAACACAAAAGTAGGCTTGCTTGGATAAGTAGCAAGAAAACATATTTGGATTGTGTTTGGAGAAGGATTTTTTGCATTTTATCAGTGGAGTCACTGATCCACCAAATCTTTATTCATGTGAGTGATCTTTGCACTTGCAAATAATCCTGTTATAGCTCACCGTCTATGAATGAAACTCTCATCTGCATTAATATACACTCTTTGTTTTAGTGACTGTCAATAGGAAATAATCAAGAGTAAATGTTAAAGAGGGCACAGCTCCAATTAAGGAAAAAAAAAAAATTTGCTAACTATATATATTCACACCCTCATTTCCAGATACAATAGTCTTAAGATAGAAAAAAACTCAAATACTTTTATGCCAAATATTTATCAGCCTCTCAAAGTTTCAAATGAACACTGTGGATGTATCTTCCTTATTTATTTTACATTGGTTCAGTATTGCTTACACTCTAAATTTACCAAAATATGGTTTTAGTAACTCTCAGGCCGTTACCAACACCTTATAAAATGCTTCTAGAAGGCTGCATCTATATTGAATCTCCAAACATTGAATCTCCGTCTGTATGCAACAAAAATAAACTTTTGTTTGGGAGGGAAAGCAAGAAGAATATGCTATTTTTACACAACATTGCTGTTCATACAATATTCACCACTACCCAAAGTGATGAGCCTTGCATTACGACTGGAATGTTGAGTCAAATACTTTAGGCTAAGGAATGGTGCAAGTTCTGCATAGTTCTCCCAAGAGTGTCCTGTGTCCTTTATATTGCGATTGTATAGGGCTAACTGCACAAGCGCTGTGTGGTGCCCTGGAGAGGGGATGCAGTGCCCTGTAATGTCGGTGTAGGTCTCTGGAGAAGAGTTCAGTTCCCATCTACTGCTTCCTTGTAGGATCTTAGGCAGGCTTTCTTGTTGCTCTGGATATGTCTGTACCTAAAAAAATAAGTTTTGCATGGTCATAAGCACTGTAGGCTGTGTTTCTCACCCATCTTCTGTCCTCTTGGCTGCTCTGCAGATGGCCGACAGCTTCCCAGTGTCGCCGTGTTTGGTAAGGCCCCATGGGCTTGTGCAGCCCTGTGTCCTGCAGACTCACTAGCCACCACTGCCGTGAGCCTGGCTGTGGATGTGGGCAAGCCAGACACTGTGGCTTTGGCAGTGACCAGGGCAGATTCAGGGCTTACTTTCTTCTCTATAAATGAGGATTTGAGACGTAGGAATGCTTTGAGAAAATCCCATCACAGCCTCATGTCGATGACCTTAGGCACTCTGTATTGCCTGTGAAAGACTGTAACTGTCTCGAGTATGGCATGACAAACAGACTTTTGTGTTCTGCCATCTCAGTGTCATCGCAGGCTGGGACATGGTCACAAAAAGAGGGTTACAAGGATATGACACAACAGTCACAAAGATGAAAATCAAAACTTTGTCAGAAAGTGAAGGCAATAGCATCTTTAATGCTGTGGATGAGAAAAGGCTGTCTAGACCACAGTAGAAAACCAATGTAACTGAGGATTTAATGGACTCTAAGTCTGAAAGTGCAGCCCCATAGAGCCGACAGAGACTCCTTCTAGTGAGCGGAAAGGAAATCCTGCTGCCCTCTGCCATCCTCCCACCCGCACGGGTTCGGCTTTGTGTGGGAGGAACTGTGGCTACCCCATCGCACCTAGTTCATGTTCCCTTGGGTGGCAGGCGCAGCATAGTGAGCGTCTTCCCTGCTCTCTCATCGGTCCTGACCCGTCTCAGGTCTGTGCTGAGATGGCAAAGATCCTTAATGTTTGTCAGCTTTAAGGCTAAAGGCACAAGCCCTGCAACTCAGTAGAGTTGACTTAGATGCTTGTCAAAAATCTATGGTAATTAGAATAATAAAGAAAAACAAACATATACTGTAGCTACTTAATCATCGATCCCTTTAAATTATGTGTTTAGCAGTTTCAGTAAAGTTCACCTTCTGGAGATCCTTCCTTGGTTTGTGCCTGCATGGTCGCTGCTTGAGCAGGTTGGCTGCTGCAGAGCTCTGGTGTGGGGGAGTTCGATTTTGTCATGGAGGATCTGAAAGAGGAGCATGAATGTAGGACCATGGTATGAAAGGGAGAATGCAGGGATGTGGCCTGGTGTTTGCCTGGACAATTGGCAGCCGGAATAGTCTTAGTGGAGTCTCACTTCTCGCTCCTGCCAAGCAGGAACACGCAGGATCACCTCCAGCCAGGCATGTCCCTGGTCCTCTGCTCGTCATGAAACCCACAGCCTGGCCAAGCCGTCTGTGCTTTCCTGGGGCACATGGACGGGAATGGGGAAAGACTGCAGAAAGTGCTACAGGAGCAATATTACATGCAGCTTAATATCAATTGTGTAAATACAATGTAAGTCTGGTTTTGAGAAACGTGGGTAGACATTCTGCTTGAGACTGTGTCTTCTGAATTCTCCAGCTTTTCCTGGAGAGGAACTGCCTATGTCTTTTGAAACGTCCCATGAGGGATGAAAGTTTGCCCAATGCAATCATTCCAAATGTCTCAGGGAGATAAAAATGCCAGCAAGCAGCTAATTCATAAGGAACAGCAACAAGTTTAAGTTTAAGTTCAAGAATAAGAATGTTAAGAAAGGAGTATAACACATGAAGAAAACCAAGGCTCTATGTGAAGAACCAAGAGCTATTGCTTTGTCTTAATTCTGAATATTATATTCAGATACAGTCTTCTCTCCCTACCATACTAGCAGACACCAGAATAACAGCAAAAGCCAGAAGGAAGGTAAGCAAAATAGTTGGCGTTGTCAGTCTGGATGTCTAAACTTGGGCAACTCTGCCCACAGCAGACCTCTAAATTAAAATATTGCTCTTCAGCGTAATCCACTGTGCTGCTAAAGCAGCAAGAGGCAGCGTTGCTGGGATTTCATGGCCTTGCTGGTTGAGTTTCTAATGCTCCTCTGGCCAGTGCTGGGTGGTTAGTGCCTCTCTGAACCCCTCCATGCAGAGAAGGCACTTGCAAAGTCCTTGGAGGGTGGAATATGTTTTGTCTAGAAAAGAGTTTGACTCTGAGTGTCATCTCCTCCTTTCTCTCCTGGTCTCGATTTACTAAGCTGGGGGCTGCCTTGAGGCAGGTGGAGTTTCCCATGGTCTGGCCCTGCGCCTCCCACCTCAAGGACCCTGGCAAGATGCTGTGTGTGGCATGGCTACCACAAGGACCCCCTTCACGTCAAACACCTGAGACTGTTCTGGTTAAATAAACCTATGGGAGAAAGCATAGGCTTCTAGGAAAGTGGGTGGTACCGTATCCATGAGTAAGTCCTCATCTGGGATGAATCAGTGAAGTTGTGCTGCCGCCAGCAGAGCTGGGCTGGTTTGCACCGCTCAGGCAGGTACTCCCTGAACTAAAAGGGAAAGGGGCTGCAAATGTATTTTCCCTCCCTATCACCAGGTTTATACTTAGGGTGGTTATTACTTTACTGAAATTTTTTTATCTATACTGTGCTTTGCAAATATATACAAGGAATCATAGTCCTCCTATAACGCAGCCTGGCATTAGCAGGGTGTTAGGCCAGAGCAGGGTGAAGCAGCTGCGGCTTGGTGCTGCACTGGCAGGGCCTTTGGTCTGCCCTCAGCTCCTGCGCACATCCTGCCTGCAAGAAGCACCGTAGATCTGCAGATAGACGTACAGCTGTGACATCTGTCTGCTGAAAGGACGGAAGATCTGCCCTGCCGCACGGGAATCCCTTCCCGAGGGTGGCTCTGGGTCTGCCTCACCAACAGGTCCCATTTGGACTTGGATCCTTGTGCAAATCTTCTTGCAACAAGGAAGGGACTGGGAAGGCACAGGTCTACTTTTCCATAGCAGGACCTATTGCATCCTGCCCAGTTGGCTCCCTGCTGTCTGAGAAATGAGTTAAACTAATAATAAAAGTCCACAGGAATGAATTTTACCTAAGCTTCATTTTTCTTTGCCTGTTGAAAATAATTTCCCAGCCACCTCCCCTCTTGGGAGGGAGCAGAGAGCCCCCACCACGCTCTCATTACTCAAGATTCACCTCCAGCCGCTGCTGCTAACTTGTTTTTTCTTTCTTTATCCTTTCTAGGTTGAGGTCTTTAATAATTTCGTGTCTCTTTCAGCCTAGGCTTCAGCCTGGGAAAAACAAACCTGCTAGCCTGGCGAAAGCCAAACACACACGGCCCAATTACCAGCTTCCCCACTGTTCCTTTGGGCCGGCTGGTATTCTCCCTGCCTTTGTTTCGCTGCCTGCTCCCTGCATCCGAGCAGCTTCCTTTGACTCCGCTCCACGCAGCCAGGCAGAACCAGATCCAGCAGGTAAACTGAGGAAGGGCTATTGTCCAGCTGCCCCTCGCCTGTGGACCGCTGCGGTTTATCTGAGCTTCACGCGGGCATACCTCTGTAAAGAGCTGCTTTGCTTTTTAATTAGGGGAAAACACATTGTTTCTTTGCACTTAGAATACTTGTGCATGGAGAAGGCAGCATTGACATGTCTCGGTAACAGCAGACCATGTGTCGTGGGCACAGGCCACATTGTTTTGTCTCTGCATGGTTGTTGTCTGTCCAGCAGCCTGTGCCTTGGCTGACGCTTGCCCTGGCAGCCTGGGGAAGAGCCGGGGAGGATGGATGGGGCAGCCTCCACGGCCATGTGCTCCCACAGGTCTCCAGGACAAGGGAAGGTGTCTGGGAGCAGCGCTGCTGCTGGACCTGGCCTGGCTGCCCTACGGTGGGGACAGGCTGGTGCCCGTTGTTACCCGGCAGCGCGATTTGGGAGGTGGGAGCTGGCAGGGATGAGCCACTGCTGGCCCCCAGGGTAGGTGCTCACCACAGCAGGGTCCCAGATCGTGCCGCTGCCAAGCTCCCCCTCTGCAGCTGCAGGGGTGTCCACCTCTCATTTTAGAGGAGGGCAAACTGCTCCCCAAACATGCTGCACCAGCTGAGGTCCCCAGAAGAGCTGCTGGGGGTGAGGAGGAGGAGCAGCCAGTCCCATGTCCCTTTCTCAGGCAGCCCCAGCTTGTCCCTCTGCCCCAGCGACCCCATCTTGCCATGACCCGAGTGCCCCCGGAGCCCCAAGCTGCCCAGGTGATGAGGGCTCGTGCTGAGGACCAGCTCTCCACAGTTACATCTGTGCTAATAAATAAAACAGGGCAGGAGTGGTCCTCCAGCCCCAGGGCTGCTGGCTCATGTCTGTCCGGCTGCAGTCCCTTAAGCAGGGCAGCCCCAGGCAAGCTGAGCCTGGGCACCCTGCGGGGTGACGCTAGCTGGTGGGGCCAAAGCCATGCCAGGGTGGCACTGACCAAAGGTGGTGCCGGAGAGAGAAGACTGGAGTTAGGTGGGTTTCTCCGTCTGACTCAGCAAAGTAGCATGAAGGTGCGAAGGTGTGGGGCACGCAGCTGGCCACCGGTACCTGCCCTTGAGAGCAGGATGCTTCAGGAGATGCGGTGGATGCCCCGAGACCGAGTCCCCGGGATGCGCAGCGGCTGCACAGCTGCTTTTTGAGATAGCAACTAAAAATCAACTTTGAAGGGTGAGAACTGACCAGAAACAAAATATCTTCCCTGTCTTTCATTAGCATGGCTGCAGCTATGAATGTACTCGTCCTGCTCAAAGGATTTACAGTTTGCGAAGGATTTGTGTGTGGGGAGGGAGCTGGCGAGGGGAGCACTGGGGAGAAGCTTAAAAGTGAATTGTTAGAACATATCTCCATCTCAGTGCTCAGTTTATAAAACAAATTCTTCGGGCAGGTGCTTGAATTCACAGCCTCTTTAGAGGGAATTTATCAGCCCCAGGAATATACTGGTTAAGAAAAAAAAAAACTATCACCATCAGCTGCTAGGAGGGAAAAGCTAATCATCGAAACTTTACTGCGGGAGAGGTGCAGCTGTCAAAGCAATAAGGTAAATGAGTCTGAGGCTAAAATGGTTTTTGCAGCAGAACTCTGCTCCCTGCTAAATAGGGGAGATTGAACTATAGCACCATTCCACTATTCCCTGGTAATGCACCATTTTGGGGCTGACTGGGTGGTCTTAAGTCCATTGCCACAGTGGCTATATCGCTGATACCAATCAAGGCCCCGCAGCTGAGACCCTGAGTGACCTGCTTCAGCAGCTTTTTTCAAACCCCAATTCACTCATTTGTGTGGGATGCTTTTCTGCTACTTTATTTATGGGATTACATAAATGAGCCATTAAAAATGTAAATCTTCAGAACGGTTGAATAATAAAGATTTAAACAATAAGCTCAGGGCGGTACAGTACAGAAACTTCGCCGAACCAGCAGTACTGCACCATCGTGGCTATGGCAACAATAGCGGGTTAAGGGAAAGAGAGAGCAAGGAGGAAAATAAAACGTCGCGGCATTGTTACAGTCACTGGCACCACAGAAAGATTAGGGATTTTTTTTTTTTTTGCAGAGTATTAGAACAATAATGAAGATGTGCCATTATGCGGCACAAAGGAGACCATGCCATCCCTCACATAGCGCAGGTGTCAAAACAATCGGGCTGGCCACAGAATTGAGTTTAAGTGAAGTTTGTCCCACCTCACCACAAAGTGTTTAACCCTTCCCAGGCCAGAGCCAGCTACAGACGTGCCATGGCTAGTGCAGGCTCCCCTCTCCTGTGCCGTTAGGCATCTGGTCTGAGCATCTTTCTTCATCAGCAGGGGCAAGGAAGCTGTACACCATGTACCTTGCTGAGGAGGAGTTGGCTGCAGGTTTTATTTGGCTTTCCTTGTGCTTATATCACGTTAAAGTACGTGGTGAGGCAATAACACAGTGAAGAACTGTACTGAGGTTTAGTTAAGTCTCACTGCAGCCTTTTCTCCGCAAAGGATAAAATGATGGAAGTAGTTTCTAAGCTCTGTTACGCTCAAAATTTGTGAGAAGAAATAGCAGTAGACAAATTTTGTGCGTAACAGAGCTGATTTTCCCTGTACGGCTGTGTGTTTTAGGTGTCCCATAATAATCTTCATATGACAGATGTAGTGAAGACGACTGAAATTCCACCGGCCTTTTAGATGTGCACACCTTGAAGACAAGCTCTGAGCCACATCAGTGCTCTCCCTAGAAGCAGATTACAGCATGTGGTGCACTATTTTAATAAGTTTTTCCTATTGTTTGATTCTGGGAACTGAGCAGGTATTTTGTGTAAGTAAATTTGGGAGTTTATTTGGGAGAGTAAATTTGGGAATTTATATAAAATTCCAGAGTAAATTTGGGAATTTATATAAAAGACCTCCCTATTTCAAAGGTCACCACCCTTTGGATTTTAATATTTCTAACCTAAAGCCAAACGTATACCCCTACCATTCTAATTCCTACACTGTAAGAAGGGTGAGGCCATGGCCCAGCATCCATTGCTGCCCAGTGAATCACGACTCACTCACAGAAAAGACGGCAATCCCATCAAACCTGAGCCTGACCATGATGAAAACAGCTACATTCAGATACATTCTTAATTGTTTGGGCTTGTAAAACTTATAAATTAAGTGCCACATGAAAAAAAAAGTTAAATTTTTCTGCAAATAACATAAGTAGGCAAGATGTGATATGGCTTGCAAGTGAAGTCTTCTACAACAACAGGTTTTCATGCATCGCTGTATTTGACTGACCTTTAAAACATCTTCTTATTTCAGAACCATGGGACTCGGGCAGGATTCCCTTCTTACATCTGTGCAAATCCATAGACATCAGAAGAGTTACTCTGAATTCATGCTGGTGAAAATTAGAAGTGAAGATCTTTCATATTCTCTCTTATCTGTAAAGTTCAACATCCTTTGTCGACTCTTGCTATCTTTACTTTCTGAAGACTGTTTATAGCAGTGTACCAATGTCATAATGAGTTTTTAGCAATATTGTAATGGCCAGCATTCAACTTAGCATCACGGAGCAGTTGTGGTCCAAGCTTCCTGCTCAAGTGGGGACACCTAGAGCTGGTTGCCCAGGACCCTGTCCAGACAGCTTCTGAATATCTCCAAGGACTTACGAGTATCTCCATATGTATAGGATTACATTATCATATTGCAATGATTTATTGTAGGTGCAACTTCTATTGATAACACTAGGACTGATTTCACTGTATGTAGACAATAAAAGCATGCCAACCCCCTAAAGTTTTTTTAACTGCTGTAAGGGGAGAGGAAGAATTCCTGGTAGTGGAAACAGGGAAATATTTAAAGAATACAGTAATGTCACCTATGATAGCATGATGAAGTTTATTTTCTAAATGGTGGCTCTCACAATGCGGTTGTATATTTGGGGCAAGGGAAGGGAGAGATGAAAAGGGAAAATGCATTTATTGGCAAAGTATAGAGGTCACAAGAATGCAAGATGTAGACAGCTTTGCGTTAATGAGGAAAGTCTTCCTCTGGGTTGCATATGAGACTTTTTGAGATCATTGAATTTAGCTCAGGGCAGAATTTGGATTTTAGGATGGATAGATCCTGTCCTCAGTCAGAGTAGTGAACTTGGTGGTATTTCCAGATGCTTCTGCCTTATTGTGTACAATTCTTTTAGGTACAAGTGGTTACAGTGGGCACTAGGAAGGCAGGTCATGGACTGCAACCCCATCCAGTCCCAGTGCAGAGTGATTGGCCATGCCTGCTCCAAGCCAGCTGCCTGTGCATGGCAGAAGTGCTCTCGCATGGAGCAGGAGGATGTGATTCACATCTGAAGCTTATTCTGTGTTGCGTTTAGTTTCTACATTCATTTGCTGGATTTGAGTCTCAAGCGAGCAAGCCCATGCAATGGGCAAGGGATATAGGGCTGCTGCTATCCAGCCCAAACGTGGCTTTGTGCAGTGCCACCCACCAGGTGGGCAGCAGGTGCAGAAGAAGTACACGTGTTGGGAAACCCCTTCAGAAGTCCCCACAGGAGCTTTTCCACCTCTGTGCACAAAGTGAGGGGGCAGCACAGAGGAGAGCTGGCCTTGAGGAAGATCTTCCATGGGTTAATGAGTCATGTGCATGTTCAGGCTTCTCCTAGGCTTTGCTCCCACTGTGGCCTGAGGATCCAGGTCCTTAAGCATATTTAAAGAAGTAGTCATGGGCTACAATCCTGTTTGCTTCAGGGAGATAACTGCATATTAATCTTAACCTTTTCAATCTGAAAGCAGGTGCTTCATGGAAAATAGACACTTAAGAAGATCAGCCACTCCATCATCCTAATGCACACGATTTTTTTTCTCTTCATTCTACATCAGCTTAATTAATTTATTTTTGAGAGGAAAAAAAAGCTGATCCTGCAGTAAATGCGACCAAAGAGACTTTTCCAATGTCTTATCTATGAACTCTGTGTGGCCAGTGATCCTAATACCTGTTCTGGTTCTTAGTGGTGTGACTTGTAAGTGCCTGTGAGGAGAAGGACAGGGCTACGGGGCGAGCTGGCGAGCTCCCCTGGCACAGGGTGCTGCCTTTGCCAGGGCTTGGCTGGGAAAGTAACTGCAGAGGCTGTCAGCTGGGCAACCCCAGGTCAGTCCAGGCATTTCTGTGGTCAAACAGCTCAAATGGGTCATGGCTGTGGTTGCACTCCAGCCTGGTTAAGGTTGAATCCATGTGGCAGTGTGGGACATACCCACCAGTCTCACAGCTGTGAATCCACTCCAGAATGGAAAAGCAAAACAACCAGATTCCAAATCTCTTAACAACATACCACTTGCAGGAAAAGTCCCTCTTTGAACCGCCAGATTTGGTTAATGATGGTTTTGAATATCATTGCTTTAGTCTCTATATGAAAGCAAATAATTTCATTTCCTTTACAAAGTTGGTAGAAAGATAACTGCAGTCTTCATGGGCTTTTCCTACATCTCACTGGCAAGCCAGGAGTTGGACTCTGAAGATATTAGGACACAGGACTGAGGAAGCTCTGGTTTACACAAATGGCAGGTTTACAAGGTGGAGTGCACAATGAAATAAATGTTTCACAGTAGTTCACGTGTCTAAGTCAGACTGTAGCCCCTCTGATACCGCAAGTGGTTCTCCTCTTTCTTCCCTCAGTCACTAGCACTGAAGGAAGCTTTCAGGTCCTATCTAACTTGAAACCTCTTTTATGATGTAGGAATGAAAAGTTTGGACGTCACCAGGAGGGAGGGAAGGAGGGAGGGAGCTTTATTAATGTTCTGATATTGCATGAGGCAGCTTCTCTCTATCAGGCAGGATCTGATACCAAGCTCCAGGTCTGTGCTGTGCCGGTGTTGCCAGGAGCGTGCTCCTTCCTCCCGCCCTGTCTCGCTGCTTCTCCAGGCAGCTGCAAGGCATGACAGAAGATCACCTGCACCCATGAGGAGACTCCACCGAACTGCTTCATGCTGCTGTCCTGGATTGGGGAAGCTCATAATGATGAGCTTCAGTGGGGGAGAAAGATCAGAGTGACTGTCTCCTCTAGGAAATATTTAAGGGAAAAGAAAAGCCAAATTTGACCTCTGGCTTCATAGAAGGAAGGCTTCCCTTACAGCCTTCCTGATGTGCTAGATTTTAAGTACTTTGGCTGGTATTTAAATGGAGCTAGATATCTTCAGGGAATGTGGAGTCCTAGATTGGAAAGATGTGTCATGATAGGTCTGGGAGTCTCTTGAAGCTCTGCTGCAGGAGCCAGGAAGTCAGGAGAGGAGCTGGTGGGACATGTGGGACTTGTGCCCGTGTCCTGAGTTCCTTGGAGACTTCAGGGCAGCCCTGGCCTTGGGACTGACTCTGTGAGGGTGGGGATGGGGAAGGAGGGCTAACGCTCTTCCTTGTGCAGAGCTGTGCTAGCAAACTGCAGCCCCGGGCGTGATTCATGCTGGCCTTGCTCCTTTGTATTATCTTAAACAGGAGTGCAATTGCTGCCTGACTCAATTGGGAATGTCCTGTGCTTACCTGACACCAGCATGAAGGCTCACCAGGGCCAAAGGCCGTGAAACTCACATCTGCAGAGCTCCACCACATCCTCCAGGTCAAAAACTTGCTGCCAGGGTCAACATAGTCCTCACTTTTTTACTTGCTTCAGGTTAAAAATGCGAACCAATAAAAAAAGCCCTTTTGGGGAGATGAAGGAATGAGAGATGAAGGTTATCTCTCAGCCTCATCACTACTGCTCAGGTGGGTCAATCCTTTCGCTACAGCCCTGAGGTACTTAGCAGAAAGCATGACCATGAAGTAGCAGAAAACTGAACTCCCTTTGAAATCGATAGATTGAAGGAGCCTCCCCATAAGCTGTTATTTTCCTCCTCCTGCCTGCGTCAGTGCATCTGTCTCCAGTCCTCTGGTAGGACCCATTGCAGAAGGTGGCCAGGAGCTGAGGTTGGCAGAGCCATTGCTGCTCAGTTAAGCCATGGGCAGGTGAAAGCTGGGGTGCTTTGGAGCAGCAGCAGCCGTGGCTGGGGTGGCCTGGGGGTGTGCACAGAAAGCACTGTTTGCAGGGAGAGGGGTGTCTGCCGCAGCCTGGAAAAATGGGAAGCTCTTGGAGCAGCAAGTCCTCCTTCTGACCTGGAAAGGAGGCAGAAATCTTCTCAACCTGAAGGTTGCAGTTCGTGTTTCAGGTCTGAAGAAAAGCTCCTACGCCTCAAAGTTTGTTTCTCCATCTCTATTTGTTGGTCTAATGAAAAGCTTCCACTATACCGACGTAAGATGCTTTCTTTGCTTCTTTCTCCTTCCTTTTTTAACCTGTTTGCCCCCTAATGAAAGTGATAATTTGACACCCTAAATAAAGTTGAATTTTACCCTGTCATAAACCGCGAATATAATTGCAGGAACAATGTTAACTATCACCACACGCTTAAAAAAACAAAGAATCAAACAACCAAAAATAACCAGTGTGAATTCAAAGCGAAAATGAATGGAGTCTGCCTCATTCATAAATGTCATACGAGACTTTGGTTAAAAAGGCAAGCCTGTCATCCCAAGGCCAGCAGCTGTTGTTATGTTGAACAAAATGGATACAAATGGGTATTATTTTAAAGCAAAATGCTTAATCCCAGGCCTAACAAGCCCACTGTCCTCTCTGTAACCCTGTGTCATACAAGCCATGATCTCCAGTAGAGGGCTTGATTGCACAGGAAATAAAATTCCCTGGCTGTGCCCTACCAAACCGACAAACACCCTGGCAATGTTTGAGTTACTATGGCAATCACAAAATAGGAAGGCCTTTTCTTCTTTTCCCCATCTCTGCATGCAGCCGCAGGCTGCTCCTGAATAGCTCACATCTGCAAAAAGTTTTAACACGGTACTCAGATAAAGAAAAGGATCCCAAAAATGGGCATTGACCCGTCTCAAAAAATGTTGCAAATTTTATATACAAGAATTGGGGAGCTGTGCCACTTTGCACAGGTTATGTCATAATGTGAACAAAAAGGGATAAAAGCTGATGAAGGCTTTTGCTGTCAAATATGGAGAGAGGGGAAAAAGCAGAAGTAAATGACAGCTTTAATGCAGATGTAAGAAGAAAAGTCAAAGATGGGTGACAGAAAGTTGCTGGTCAATGAATAAGGGAAAATTTTCGAACACAAAAACCAGACAAAAGAGTAAAATACAATAAAAATCTCGCTATAGAGAATACTGAGAAAAGTCCCAAAAGCACAGTGAGCAAAATCTTGGAGCTATCAAACCATGTGAAACGGACATGTGGTTCTTTAGAGCGGCCCATTTCAGGCATTAATAGCTCCCATTATAAAGGGGGAACCTGATCTCTGGCCTGGAAAGCTTTCAAGAAGCAGACTTTTTACAACAAAATTGAAAAGCAAAACAAAACTGAACCTTTCTGCCTTGCACAAATTAACTAGGATTTTGGTCTTTCTAGACAAATTTGGTCCTGCATAATGAACTGTTACACATTTTACCAGTTTTCCTTGGACAAATGCTTTCTGGTAATGGAGAATAATTATGTATTTAAATGGAGATTTGCTTTCTGGCAGATCTTACGATCATGTGCTTTCTGACAGTATGCTTTCCACCATTAAAATATATTTATTGTTGATAAGAGAAACTTACCTTTACCAACAAGCTGATTTCAACCACCTAATTTAGATGCCTGCACAGAGTATGTGAATGTGTGTTAAGTGCCTGACGGTCTCACCGGGCTATTTAATCCCAGTGAGAGGAAAGGTATGAATTCAGAATTTAGATTACAGGTCTGCTGCTCTGTGCTAGTTTTGCCTCAGACATCTGGATCTGTGCTGTGGGAGCTGGAAAGCGCCACCAGCACCTCCACATATGGTAGCTCCATCTTGCAAGAAGATTCAGTAAGAGTAAATTTACTCTTAATTTGTTCTTAATCTTAGGTTCGATTGACACGTTATAGCTTCTGAAAGTATCATTGCACTTTAAAAGCTCTTACTGACAAGTCACATTAATCACTAGCGTCTGAGAAAGGCTTAATGTGGGGAAATGAATGAAAATGGCATAAACAGTTCACAAAAAAAGTCCAAAGGGCCGAAAGAAGCCCCAGATCCAGTAAAAGTGGGGCTGCATTATACATTCATTGACTCTTGTTCTTTTGGGGGTGTTTTGGTATGAAAAGAAAGAGACAATAGAAGACAATAGCGGTACCTTATCAAAGTTCATTCAAGCAGCTATTTCAAATACTTTTAACGGCTTGTCACTGGGTCTTGCAAGTCTCCCAGAGTCTAAACACTCTGTCACATTTGTGTACTAACCACTTAAAGTGCTGCTAAAGCCTTTTGACCTGGACTGACTCTCCTTTATCTAGGTCAAAATGCAAGGCAAAGCCTTTGTGTTCCACGGCCTTCATTAAATTCATTGATTTGACCTGTATTTTAAAGACCAAAAGTCAAATGGAATGGGAAGTTAAAGTTCCCATACAAAATCTTCCACCGAGCACTTCACTGCCTCCTTGAACTATGTAACATTCAGAAAAGGCCATCTCACGGCCATTTGAAGTGTGGGCTATAGCTGGAGTGGCAGTTTTGTCCAGTTTTTTCAAGAGCATTGAACGGATTCATCAGAGCTTTCCCTCCCTTAAATGAGGACAAAAAAGTTGAAGCTTGCAGACAGTCCCACTGACCATTTTTTCTTGCTCCGAGTCGTCTGTTCAACAGGGCATAGAAAAGTTCAGGGGTGGATAAATATTATTTAAGTCTCTTTAGCACACAGACAGTCAGGGATGAGGTTTGTGGCTTTACATTAGACTCTTGATGTGCTCATGGTCAACTGCACTATCAAGGAAAAAGAAGCAATCAGCTTTTACGTGGCAAGAAATAAACCCTCTTCTGTGTTTGGAGACCAAATTTCAGAACTAATGTTCACTCTTTCCGGGAATACAGCAGAAAACCCAAGGCCTTTAGAGAGTAAACTTAGGTTTTAAGTCTTAGTTTTCAGCTAGGCCTCAGACGTTGAAAAGCTTGAAACCTGGGGGTTTCATTCATCCCTAGTAAAGAGTACAGTCTTGGACCAAGGCGTGTTTCTGCATGTGGCTGACCCAACTGATGTTGTGGCTCTGAGAAGAGACTGCTTGTAAACTGCCCGGGGCAGTCCAGGGTGACGAGGGAGGCTGGTCCTGCCCTGTGGGGCTGTGGACAAGAGGAGGTGCCAAGGGCCCTGGCTGGCCTCTGGGATGCACTTGTGCAAGGCTGGTCGCCTTGTCTTGCCTGGCTGAGGTTCACGGCTTATTTACAGCAGGAAGAGTGGAGTGAAAGAAAAATAAATTACAAATACAAAAGTAAACTTTAGCCAAATGCAGGCCACACAGATCTTCAAAAACAGCAACTTGCCTTGAGAAGATCTGCAAGTTTATAATTTCAATAAAAAGGATCATGCAGGATCCAAGTATTTGGCACAGCTTTTCAGAAACTATTATTTTTGTGACTGGCATTAAGAGTGGGATTCAGCTGCCTAGAGGTGTTATGTTATGTGACTGAAGGCTCATCTCTGTGAACACAAAGAAGCACAGAGGAACAGTGATGACAGGGCAAGAACCCCTATAACCTAATTGGAGAAAACCAGGATAACCTAACTGAGAAAATCTGCCTTTCCCAGGGCTGTCACAGGGGAACCATCAGCCCCATGGTCTGGGGGTAACAACCCCTTGCTGAGAGGCTCCCTGGTCACCTTACAGACTGAGGGGGCACAGGACTCAGCATGGGAAGAAGGGGAAGAACGTTTTGGGATTGTACAAAACTTGCTGTGGGACCTGTAAGGGAAGGACTAAAGGTAGGGAAAGAGAGGGATGAAAATGTTTTGGGGAAACAAGTGTGGGAAAACAGAGGGGAAGAGAATTAAAAGGGCTGGTTGTGCGTAACCAAGCTACTGGTCTGTCCGTGTGCCTGCGGTCTGTCCCATCTTCTCCTTAAACTCCATTTCTAGCTACTTTCCTGGGCATGGGGGCTCTGTGTGCCTGGGTGTGCATGGAGGTCTGAGCACCAGCAAGCAGAGCAGAGCTGCGAGCCTTGCATGCCCATGTGCTAGCAACTGCGGCAGCCTCTCAGATGGTCCTAGATATCTGAGTAAGGCACCTGGATAAAGCCGTTTAGCTATCCAAGGGTGGTGCCGAATGCTGGATGCAAATCTCCTCCTTGCAGCCAGTCAAGTGGCTCACTGATGTTCCCGCTCCCGGGAGCTGGGGGAGCTCACACCTCCAGCTTGCACATCACCCTGCACACGGAGTGACTTATGGGCAGGATGGCATGGGATGAATGCGTTTCAGAAACGTGGGTGATCCTTATTGCTGAAGAAATCAGCTGGAGTCTGAAGAGGGTGGCTCTCGGAGTACATCTCCACGGGATCTGGAGAAGCTGATTTTCTTTTCCAGAGACCTGACCATTCATTTTCCACATCTCGCTCATTTGAATCTTGAGAGCTGTGTACAGCCATGAGCAACTATGAAGTTAAGAGATGTTAAGGCAATGCTGGCTCCAGAGACGTGGTGGTGGGAAGACAGTAGAAGGAATGAACGGAGGGGAGAGGTGTGGGCCAGTGCTGTGTTTGGATTCCTGCTCAGGGAAAGTTTGACCATCCCACCCTATCTCCTCTTCCTCCCTGAACACAGCTATCTGCTCTTGGTCCTCTTGGAGTAGCAATGCTCTCAGGAGCTTTGAAGTGGCTAAAATGCTTTCTCAGGTGCTTCCAGTGTACCTCACCCCGCTCCGAGCTGATGCATGGTGAACCAAGTGCTTTAATCCATAAGACAGATGAACTCAGTAAACACAGCAGCTCACATAGGGAACACTGATGAGTTTAAATATTCAAAAGAAAGTCCAGAAACAGGTAAAGTCATCTTCATCTAGCAGTAGGTTTCTAAAAGAGTAGGTTCTCCTTCTATTTCTAGGTTCACATAATTATGATTTTACAGATCTCACCACCTAAAAGATGTAGAGGAAAGAAAGCAGAAGAAACAACACATGGAAAGCCTTCAGTGTTGGGTGGTGACAGGATGGCACCTTATAGAAAGGCTGGCTGGAAAAATGGAGGAATAAAGGCTTCTTTAGCTTTTGGATGAATTGTCCTTGAAAAGAAGGTGTTGTGTAGTTCCCAGAAAGGTCAGTCAGACATTGTTCAAGGACGTAGTGTTCATTCAAAAGAAGCAATTGCAAACTTAAGAAAAAAAACCAACCCAGATCTCAAACAGCCCTTTGAGCCATTATTTTCTATGATTCCAATTTTGTACAAAATCTAGATTCTAAAAGCTAGAACAGGACTCCTAACTAAGGTTAATTTATTTTACATTTTAAAATTATCTGTAAAAGGACTTTGTTTGTTTTACTTATTATTCACCTGTAGTGATTTGCTCAACAGTTAAACAGCCTCTGGATTGTCTGCAGACTCCTTGTCTATTGCTTCGTGCATTCCTAAGATGCTTTTTTTTATGTTTTGTGACTGGGTCATAATTGGTAACTCAGAGACACTTTTTTTCTGATGTCAGATTGGGCAATTCCTGGAGCTTTGAAGATTTACTAAATGATCCTTTCCTACTGTGACTCTTCATGGAGGAGCATGTTTGCCAGAGGCTCTATGTCCATGAACTTCCTAGCAAACCATATTCCCCTCACATCTCTGGAAAGGAATGAGATGAAGAAGGAGTTGAATGCCACCAAAGCAGACTATTTTTTATTTGGGAAAACATTTGTGAAAATCTGTTTGGAGTTGGCTGTAAACAGAGTCACTCTAAAACAGTGTCTTTATTAAAGGGGTATTGTTCCCGGCCACCAAAGCAGAATAAAAATAACTCCAGGACCACATTCAAAGATGTGGGAACCATCTAGTCCATGGCACGCTCCCCCTTCCTGCCAGCCCATGGTGGTCCCTTTGCAGTGAGAGCTTTCTTTGGGCTCTGGGGAGAGCAAGAAGCTGTTGGGGGAGACACTGCAGAAGGTGAGCTTGAGAAACATCCTGCTGGGTCGGAGCAGTGGTCCCCTTCTCCCCTACTCCATCTCCATCAGTGGCAGTAGGACCTGATATGAGAGACAGCACAGGAGTTTCACTGCTTGCTGTGGTCCATTTGCACTGCTGGGACCCCCAGCCCCTGAGGTGATGGGGTACCTGCACAGACTCCTAAGTACCACCTCATGAGCCTGCTGTGCAAAAATGTGTGTAATCCCCTTGTGAACCTGCTGATACCATTCCCTTTTGTGGCCTCCCATGGACGTGATTTCCAGATGTTTGCTACCAGCCATGTACTGTTTTGTGTCTGTTTTAAACTGATCTCCCCAAGTTTCCCTGAGCACTCTCTGGTGTTTGCATTAAGGGGTTTGGTGAACAGCAGTTTCATGTTCACCTTATCCATCACCTTCATGTTTTGTGAACTTTGTACATATCCCCTCAGCCTCCTCTCCTCTAAACTGAGGAGTCTTTTTAGTCTTTCCACATAAAGTGGCAGCTTTAACCCACAGCCATTTTCATTGCCTTTTTCTATATCTTCTGACTTCACTACATCCTTCTTGAGATGCAGAGACCCAGACTGCACCCAATACTCAATGTATGGGAGAAATAAAGTTTTCAGCCTCTCTTCATTCTAAAAAGAAAATGAAAAAGAAATGCAAAATGAGTTAAATGTAAACCACATTATGCACTAAATAAAGAGGGTTATGTTATACCATGAACACCAGTCATCTCACTAGTAGTGTCCTGTGAGTAGACTTGGTTCAAACAAGGCTCCCAGTAGGAGAAGCTTTGCCCATGTGAAGTTGGCCAGGTGCTCTGGTGGCTGCAGCCCACATAGGCTGCATCTTGAGGCAGAGGCTGCTTAAATATATGAGCCTGAATAGCAAGCTCTGAGCTTAAGTCACCCATCTCTGAAGTACAGATGCATGGGTAAGCCTCACACACTCCCCAGGTAGGATGTATAGCTGATTGGCTAAGCTTTTTTAGCCACTTGAGATAACAATTTTGATGTGTGCATTTGTTTTAGAACTTACCGTCTTTACTTGGAAATCTGAAGTCCACAAGCTGTGAAGATTATAGCAAATTCAAACTATGGCTGTTCGAGGAGCAGAAAGGGAAAAATAAAACATTTAAGGGTCATTTCACTCTGACAAACCTCTGACAGTGCTAGAGGCATGTTATACCGATTCAAACACATGGCATGAAACATTCCCTGCTCGAAGAACTTGCAACCAAAATGGGCAAGGGAGAAGGAGGGGGAATAGGACCAATGAGGTGAAGAGTGATGCTACATGGGGAGCCAGAGAGATGTAAAACCTGGCTCTTCTCTTTCCAGGTTTATAGTTTTGAGAAGAAAGATTTTTCACACAAGAAAAGTATCTGCAAACCCTCCTAACGTTTTTTTCCCTGTCCTCCCCCCCAGCCTCCTTGTCAAAGCATCTCACAGCTCTTTAGAAATGCTCATTTGCTCTCAGAAGTCACCTGGTGAGTATCCCACAGCTATTATTCCTGCTCTGCAGAAACACCGAGCGAAATGACTTACTGGAAGTGGAACCATAGCTCAGACTGCTAACCCCCTTCATCCAAAAACGCAGCACTGTCAGGTCAGATTCTTGGCTCTCTGGTGCGAGAATGGAGCTCCCCGGGCTCATTGGCCCTCCCTGCGCAGGCCAGCATGGCGGTGCAGCAGGGAAGTGGCTCTTAGCCCATTTTAGCTCTTTACAGACCTTTACAGCTTTCTCATTCTCCTGCTGAGGATGGGTCTTTGGATTTCACTTCCCTTTTCAGTCCCTCTCCAAAGATATATGGTTGTACTTTTACAAACAGCGCTGAGCTGTGTACAAAAAAGGGCCATCCTCTGCAGTGTACCAACACATGCGGGAGTAGCTCACATTTTCAGCGCAACAGCAAAGCAACAGTGCTTGAGTGCCAACATAAGCACCTGAAATGGTTGTCTGGGGCTCTACTGCCATCGCGGGGAGTTCCCGTAGCTCCCGCTCCCCCGTGCACATCCTCCCAGGCCGCCTGCGGCAGCTGGCATGAAGCCCAACAGATACCGCAGAAGCGCAAAGCCTGGTTACGTTTCCTCGTCACCTTAGCATTCACAAGGGGAACGGGCTCCCTATAAAGCACCCTGCTCCAGCCCCAACAGGTGGGAGCCCGTGGCTTTTTCTATTAAGGGGTTCAGGAGAGTTGTATTAATCCGCTGAATGGCCACGTCGCCTGACAGCCTTGTTTGCCAAGCTGCGGGCGAGTGAGCGGCACGAAGCGTACCAAAACCTAATGATGTACTACCAACATCCACGCCAAAGACAAGGCCATTTAGAGCAGAGAGACAAGCTGAGTTAGCATAAAAGAAGAGGCATCAATCACCATTCCCCCAAGACAATGGCGATAATTTAATGGCTGTTTTTTAAGAAGAACTGACACTATACAAAGATTGAGGAGAAAGGTCTGGTAGGCTTCACCTGCAGCTGAGAGCTATTTGTTCCCATTGTGCCAACCAGAGTGAGGTTTGAAATGGCAATTTCTGCAGCTGGCATCATATGCATCAAGTTATGCTCGTGACTAAAGGTTTGCTTTAAATTGCTAGATTTTCTGGCTCAGGCTGTTATTAGTCAAGCTTGAGTGACTTTACTAATGAATTAAGTTTCAGCTGAAATTTAAACGAATCTATAGAGTTCTGTAGCATGATTTTTCTTCTGTTAAAATCAATTAGCTTTTTGGAATTATTTCCCTTTAATCTACTAGTTCTATGGCACTTTTTCTTATCGGGTTCACAGAGATTGAATTCAGACTTAGGACAAGAATTTGTAAAACTATTATATTTAGCTGAGTTGTAGCCATATACTACAGCCTTATATTTGACACTTCTATTTTTTAGAAAGATTAACCAGTGCAGACATCCTTACGCATGGTGTAAGGTGACCCTACATAATCAAACAAAAAGTATCTAGAGAGCTGAAGTCATCAAAGTAGATTCTTTCTGAAAGGACACAAAAAAGCAAAGTATAGGAATGAAGCTGGAGGAGGTTTTGAGCAGTCTTTTAGTCCAGACCATTGCCACAAGACATGATCACCCTTACCTGTCAGACGGAGATTTCTCCAAGCTGTTCTTAACGACTTCCCATGATGGGCAGCACATGTCTGTAGCACAACTCCACTCCTTCACTGTCCATACTGTTAGCAAGTGTTTCTAGTGTCTTACTGGCACCTCCTTGCTGCACCTAAGTATATTATTTCTTGTCCTATATGGGCATGAAGAGCATTTCATTCCTTCTTTGCAGCAGTTCTCGGCGTATTTGAAAAATAGTATCAGGAAATCCCTGGCATACACTAGAGCAACCCCAGTTCTTTCATTGTATGTCACACTTTCTGGACTTACTGTCATTCTCCCTGTCCTCCTGTGGGCTCTCCGCTTTGCCCACAGCTTCCCAGACTTGCAGGTCCCGGGTTGAGCCCCAGCACAGAGCACACCAGTGCTGAGCAGGGAAGGAGAGTTAGCCAGGGTCCAGTTCAGCCTGTGGCTCTCCTTGCCAGATGTTTGAACAAACATTTCCTGTTTTGCCTAAGACCTTCTTGGGATTTCAGCACAAACAACAAATTTTGGCTTTTGCAGTCTTCAAGGAAACTGTGGCTTTCAAACAAACTCTTTGAGAAACTAGCAGTGCTCAGGTCCTGCAGTGAGAGCTGACTGGACTCACCAGTCCCAGAACTGCGTTTAGTTTATCTGACAGCTTTTAGTTTTATTCCTAACTGTTCTTCTGAGGGTTACATTTCATACTTTGAATTGAGTCTTTCCATTTCCTCCAGCAGCTATGGCTTTTGCTGTGGTAACCCTTGTTAGTGACAGCTGCTGGAAAGTGTGCCAAGAAGATAGCAAATCTCTTTAACCATACTGAATGATTTCTAAAGAAATTGCTGGCTTTCACAGGTGTTTCATTTTTTTCAGATTTTAACTTCCATTTCTACTCTGCTCATTCAAACTCCTCCAGCATGACCTTCATAAGCATGATGGGCCAGAGAGCAAGCTCTGTCAGTCATCTGCCCTGATGTGGCTGTGGGCATCCTGCAGGGCTTATGAGTGGGACTCACGAGGCCCAACCTGCTGCTTTCTTCATGTATTCTATGTTTAATTCGGTCCGTCTTACACACCACAGCTACTCCAGACAGCGAGTGGCAACAACAAGGCGATTTCATGCTACATTGAAATGTGAAATGGGCAACCTGGTGGTGAGCATCTCAACCACACTGCAGATGGGACAGCACTGGGTCAGCAGTGGTACAGCTACAATTAAAAAGATCCAAGTTTACCTCACACTTTTTTCTTCTGCCTTGTCAGTATGAAGAGGAGGCAATTTTGGTTTTACATCTGGGTTTCAGGCACCAATCAAAACGTAGCTTAAGCACTGCCTTGACACAAGGGTCTGTCACACTCAGTTCTAGCACTGAGCCTCTATTCAGTTGCAAGGTTGGATTGTATCTGTTCTGAGAAGACTCCAGAGGAGACAGAAACACCCACATCTATGAGTAAGTTTGTCCAAGTGATGTTGAAAGTCCATCCAGATCTTTCTAAGCCCTTCACTCCGTTTCATTGCTGAACCCACTGGGGACCATCCTGCAGTGAAGCCATTGCTATCCCCACTGGGAAGAGCTGTTTCAAACTTTCTCAGGGGCTTCTGGTGTGCTTTAGGGTTTAATGTAATTAGTGCATCATCTGAATGCTTCAGCCCTCCATATTTTCTATCAAGTTCTCTCATGTCCAGGCTCCTAAGTGGTTAGGAGGATGCATGCAAATAAAACCAACTTGTTCATTCAAGCAAGCCAAGACCACTCCTACACAGTGTGCTCAACCCCTGTGAGACACACATTGCCCACAGTCAGCGTCCTTCCCTTCTACAGTGGAGAGCAAGCAGGGATATCAAAGCCACATCGAAAGTACTCATCTCTTCCTGTCTGTCAGAGACAATAATTCAAGGACTTGCAGTGCCAGAAGCTCTCTCAGCCACCTTCAGTGTGGACAGTGGCTATGCATGCTGCCTTATGGTTCTCAGGTATGATTTTAAGGTGTTATATCTTGACTGTTTGGTCTTCAGAACCACATAAACCTTGGCTCCCTTATAAATATTTGTCCTATTAATTGCCCTAGGTTACTAAAGATCAAGAAATGGAGCTAATGACCTCCGATTGTTCTTCCATTCTTTCTTAGCTACTGAACTGCTAACAGGGACAGGAGCAGCTTGGGACTTCTGACTATGCTGGAAATGTAAATTATCCCAGTCTGTTCTGCATAGAGGACTGTGGACAAGTGCTTCATGTAAGCTTTCTGAAATCAAAGCTCAGGTGTGACTCTCATAACCATGGGAAGGCACAATCCTTGAGATAACTCATGGCTGAGTCACTGATGCCTTGGAAGACAAAGACCAGGTCTCTGTCTGGCTTGTAGCAGAGACCAGGTGGTATGTTTGGGTCACCTTGGTGGTGTACTCATGCAGCTGCTTAGCAATTGAGCTGCCACAAGTTGAACCAACTGTAAGTCCTCAGAGAACCAGAAGGAGCTGAAAAGTCCCAGATCTTTCTGTTCCTGCACGAGCTGTCACACTGCCCACACCCGTCCTGTGGTTTTGTGGCTACCTCAGGCTCTTTTTTTTCACATTTCCCCAAAGACAGAACAAAAACAAAAGCCTGGGCCAGCCCAGTAATCCAAGGTTTACACGCACTTTTATACAAGTGCAAATCAGAAGCAATACCACAGAAGTTGCTGGGTTTGATTCCCCAGGACTTGCATTGGGAAGACTCGCTTGCACATGTTTAATAACTATCCAGACTGGAGGGGTTAGCACATTGCTGTTTGAGGCAACACAATTATCTAGAAAGACAGCTTATACAAGGAGATGAAGCTTCACCCTGGCTAGAGTAATGCTGGTAGAAATGAAAGACCAGTCCGTTGCACCCTTTCAGGGCAGGGTGGAGGCAAAGGGCAGCACCTCCACTGGTGCAACTGGAAGATAAGGGATCCCCAGCCATTTACACCAGCTCCGTGCACTTCTGGAGTCTCATGACAATTTATGGCTGAAAGTTTGCCTTTACGAAATACTTTATAGAATGTGATTACAGTTATGTTTTATATCTTCCAATTAAGTAGATATGCCATCAGCTGGCCCTCCGTGAGGTTGCTGCACTTGCTCTGAAATGTTATAATCTCTAAGATTACAATGCAAAAGTAGGTGGAATCTGAAGTGCCCTTATTTTTATTAGAGTTTTAACTAACCTTTCAAAGCAAAATAGGTGAAACCATGAGCAGATGGTGTGGAATCACACATCACTTGTGCAAATATCTAGGCTTTGGCCAAATGAAAGACAGCGACACCAATATTGTTCATTTGAGCAAACACATGGAAATATTTGGCTTGGACAAATGCATAGCAAATCATTTTAGCTTTTTCTAAGGAAGTTTATCAGACTTGGCAATCAATCATCTAAGTTGACCAAGGATACAGTGTCTTTGCAATAAATGTTCATGCTTGTCATCATTAACATCATTTAGATTTTAGACTTTTTCTAATTAAGAAAGGTTCCCACCAGCAACAGCAAAAATCCCCACCACCTCTTTCATTATCTCAGCTTTTCTTCCCTTTAATTACTGTTGAGCTCCTGGCTGATTAAATTAGGTTTTTTAGGTCTTTTCTGAAATCTTAGGGAAATTATCTAAAAATCATGAAATCAATTCCCTTACGCTGTTTTAATCTTTTATGTTTTGGGCTCCAAGAGGGACGGGCGGACAAGTGCAGCCCCTCGGAAAAGTGTGCAGCACTAGACTGCTTGCCAGCCTTCTATTGCCTTTGTGGACCATCTGGGTCAATTTCCTTCCAACTAAATGAAATGCAAATAAAAATTCCAGCAGTTTTTCAGCTGCAGGCTGCCCAGCTGATTAGCATGACACAGGCTGGGAGATGAGGCCTGACCCTGTGCACTTCCCCTCATCTCATTAAGTTGTAACTCTACCGTGGCTGCATTCATGGTGTTTATTGACGCTGAAAGGCGTCTTTATCCAAAACTAGCTAAATTCACATTCAGAGTTTTTCCATGAAGGCTTGCCTGCTACAGCATCCACATGAAAGTGAACCTATTGTAGCTCGGTGATGTGTCCTGCTGATTCCTTAACAATCTGAGCTTTCTCCAAAAATGTTAGATTCACAAGTTTAAGTTCCATTAAAAGAAACTAAATCCCAAACATTTTAACCACTTTGTAGTTTAAAATGTTAAGAGTATAAACAAGTTTCATTCTGATGATGACAGTGTGTATATTAAACTCACACATGAGGAGACAATCCAGCCAAAGTACAGTAGCAAGCGAGTGCCTGTATCATGTAGGACTGCAGACAACGGGGTATTATACTTATCCTCACATCCATCTGCAAGGAGAAGGGTATAAGATTCAAGAAGGCAATATCTTCAGCAATTTATAGTGCTCTGAGAGTCAAAGCTGGACAATGGAGAGAAATACACCTTCCAGATGCCCACTATTTCATGTCTCGTCATATCTCTACATTAAAGAAAGGGAAATACTGCTGAACCAAAGCCTGGTGGAAATGAGCATAATAATGATTATGATCCTTTCACCTTTCTCTTGAACACCATGACTAGCATCGTAGCTGGATGACAGCAGTTGCATAGCTAAGACACTGCTGCTAAAGCTCCAGGGTGGACAGGTCTGGTGGGAAGTGCACTTTCTCTGCTGTAATGTTTGAGGGCCAGGTGGGAACTGAGGTAGGCAGACTGTTTCCAGGAGGCATGGAAAGGGATAGCAGCTACTACAGGTTTTGGAAAGGAAAAGCCGAACGTTCATGGTCTCCCTTCCATTTGGGTCTACAGGGTATACATAGTAAAGACTAAGTGCTCTCTTATGGGGCTCCCAGACTGCAAACAAGAATCAGGGAGGGTCCAACCCTGACACTGATGCACCCTGGAGACAAAGTCTCAATTTCAATTATTTCTGCTCATGGTAGCTGGACTGGAAAGAGAGGACAGGAGAATTTCCACTGGACCACTGCCAAGTCTCTCACAAGGTATTTTAAGATTGCATTGGGAAGGAGAGGATGTGCTTTTTTTTGTTACGGAAAACAGCTTTTTTTCGCTTCCACTGTGTGAAGGCAGATATAGGTGAGCAAATGTAGGAGAGTCAGTCAGAGATCAACTCTTTGGATGAGGTAGCAAGAAGAGGTTACAGGGCTGTGAGCATCTCATCAAAGGAATTTATACCTATGCCTGGCTAAAAGGTGGAGCCAGTGCATAACACAGACTGGCATCACAACCTGTAAGAAAAAAGGAAAAATCATATCTACTCCATTCAAAGGTCACATGGAGAAGAGAATATTGAAGGTGATCCCTGCTTGGTTACCCCATGAAGAAATTCAGCAGTGATTTGTCCATGGCTCCTCCTTAGACTTTCCATCTCATCAGCTAATGAGTTCACTTTGCTTCATATATACAGACTTGGACAAACGTTGTCTTGATCTGAGAAGCAATACACAATGCTTGGGCACAAAAACTCATTTTTTTAAGTTTGTGGTACATTAAAGTCTTCCCAATGAACCACAAGCTATTATGAATATTAAAATAACATTTTTGATAATTTCTTATAATTCTATTGAAGTCAGAGATGTTCTGTTAATTTCCATAGGGTTTTGATTATATTCTTTGCTAGTTTGGCTTAGTTAATTGTTGCCACAACTCCACATGAGGTGGAAGACACCAACTGAACAAACATCTCAACTCTTGGCTATTCTGTTGCTCCAGGTAAGTGTTTGCAGAATGGATGAAAACCACTCAAACGTGTCATCACTCCCAGATGTGTTGTTCAAGAATGTTCTTTGATTAGGGGCATGTAAACAAGGGTTTGACTATAAAGGCTTTTACTTGAAAGTCAAGAAGGTGAACATGCAGCAGAGCAGTAGGAGCATGATCTGTTTTGACCACTCGTGTTTTAGCTTTGCAGGCTCTTGGAGACATGTCCCTTCTATATAAGTTCAGCCTCATCAGTGACAGAACATGACTAAGGCTTGCCTGAAATCAGGAATTTTAGCTGGTTTAGTCAAACCAGTGGAAAGGCCTTGTAAACGTCCTTGTTTCTTTTAAATGCACATCTCATTTTAGCTAAAGTTAACTGGGAATTAATGTTGTTAAATCAAGCCCAAATAGTTTAAGCTGTCATGAGATTGTCTTCAGTGCACCCTGCCCTGGTGCAAGTAGATGAGTTCAAACACTTGGGTGTTTTGTTAGGCGAGTTTCATGAAATTCTGCTTTTCAGAAGTAAAAAAGAATCAAAAAGACACAGGGAACTACATTTTTATCTAATCTGCACTGATGTGAGCTTTATTTGCTTCTGGGTTTTCATTTGAACTGATACGGGTTTTAGCAGTTAAAATCACCTGAGAACAAACCGATGACTTTCCCGTCAGTAGCTATAACACAGTTTGTGCTTGATGTGTTTTGTTATCAACCATGTCAACTTTAAAGCCAGCCTATAATGTTATCAGCAGCTTATGAAGTGTGTTTTTAAATAGCAAGTTATGATAACTGCCATCTCTATAAGGAGTCCCATGATGGGTGGGAGCACACTCGGAGCAGCGAGGAGCCAACTGCTCCGTTGCAAGGAGGCTGGAGGAAGGGAGAGGAATGCTGTGGATACACCTCACTGGTTGGCATTTCATGTTGAACTATATCCAAATGCAAAGCCAGCACTTTAAATTTCCTGCCAAATGCACATTTGAATTTTTAAAAAGTGTGATTTAAGATCCTTGAAAGATTTTGTGTTGGTAATTCAACACATTTTCATTTTACAATTCATTTAACTTCAATAAAGTGAAAGCATTATAATAACATGTTAGGTAATGACAAAATATATATGCTACAGTAACACCAGTCCTGGGAAAAAAAAAATCAAACCATTATATTTTGACTTTATCAAAATGGAATATTTTACAATGGTATTAGTATGGAATAATAAAGTCAGGACAAACCACTGCAACAACTTCTAACTGAAAATTTTCAAGCTTGGTATCTTCCTTGGACACATTTTTATTTTGATGAAGCTGGTTTTATGATAGAAAATTGTCATTAGGAGTTTTCATCCAAGTTCAATTGTCACTGTTATCCATTCGACAGAATATGGGAATTCAGGGGTTGTTTCATTTGGGAAGGTGAAAGCAGTGATAGCCATGCTTTTTTCTTTAACGTGTCAGATTATTTTTTTGTGATACAAGAGCCAAATATTATCTTCTAGAGCACAGCAGGAAAAAGAAAATAAACAGTAAAGGAAGAAAAGTGGAGAAAAATTAAAATTTATTCAGACGTTGAATGATGGTTGGAGCTGGACTTGTCCCGTAGATGAGAAGCAGAGCAGCTACAACCACAAGCCTTGGCTCCAAGGTAACAGAAGGGAGGGACCACATGAAAAGGAGCAGAGAGGGAAAAAAATCAGAAACACGGGATCAGGGGAAGAGCCTTGCGCAGGGAGTCTGCAAGGGGAGAGAAGGTCCTCATCCCAGTTACTTTCTGCCAAATCAACATAGCAAATAGGACAGTCTGATCTGACAGCAGCAGCAAAAAAACAGTGAGCTTCCTCATTTGCCGAGTTTGACAGACTTGATGAATGTCTTATGAGTTCTATTTTTTCTCAGTCCCAGTTTCTTCAGCTCTGAGTTATATGATGTTCTCAGTTTGGGCTAAGAAACAACCATAACATGTGGCATGGTGTCCTAATTGTGGAGGAGATTTTGAAAAGGTGGCCGCTATTGGCTAAAACACAGCAGAAAGGAAAAAGTTAAACTCAGATTTATTATTACAGGCATAATTTCTGGAAGTTGGACATATTATTCACTAAAATCTGGAGCTCTCTATATTGCTTACCTTGGACATAAGATGCGGCAGTGATGCCTACCATCATTCTGAACCTGAAGAGTATCCTGAACCAGCAAATACACTGTCTTGTCAAGAAACCTGCACAACTCCCTGGAATACAAAAAAGGCAGTTTGCAGGTGTATACTTCACTGCAGTGGTGCTGATCAAAAGGAAACATGCAACAGAAGACCTTGATGCCTCTCAAAATACAAGGGAAAAAGAAGGGAAAACTACAAAGCCAGTCTTTGAATATTCTGGGGAAAAATGCCCAGCTTGATGGGGGACACTGCAGGGTTGCACAGAGGAGTGGTAGAGGCAGGTCTAGAAACCCGCAGCAGGATGGGTGCAGAACAGGATACAGGCAATGGCTGACAGCAGTAGCTCTGAGGTCGCATGGCCTTGCAAAGCTGTTGCTATAAATGCCTCATTGGCATTTCTTACATCTTGGTCTTGAATCAGGAGGGCTAACGTCCTTGTGCGTGGGGACTGTTTTTATTTCCTACTGTGTTTTTGAGGTCCAGATCAATGCAAACGTGTTTGTTTGCATCAGACCAAATGTACCCTGCCAGGGACTGGATCCAGGTTTCTTATTCCTCTGCATCCAACTTTGGCAGCCGTAGGGCAACGTTTGCAATGAATTGCAATTTAGCAATTCATGGGTCTGAAGTGTGCTTCCTTCTCCCTTGCTTTGCACAGAGAGTGCTCTGCAGTACATACATGAGAGCCCAGGGTTTCAAGCCGTACTGAGTGTTCATGGCAGATTTACACTTCAATGTGTGCCTCAGGGACAATGAAGGAGCAGAAATTCCCCTCTATGGTGTGACGTTACAGCTCTCCTGCCCTTGTCTGACCCCTTCTGACCATCCTCCTCATCCCATTTCTCCTTATCACCCCAATTCTTATTTCTGCCATTGTCAAAGGCCAGTGACAATGTTTCTGTCACAGGTTCCTCTCCAGCCTTGTTGGCTATGTCCTGGACTCTCTGATCTGGACTTTGTAGCTGCCCAGGCTATCCCATGTCCATGAGGACAGCTCACAGTCCTCACATCTCCACCATACATCCAGTCCTGCCTCTGCAGCATCGCTGGCTCAGTGTACTCCTCCCAGCCGTCCCCTCCTGCCCAGCTCTACCCCATCCATTCTCCACCTGGTCCTCCTTGGATGCAGCAGAGTGAGTCCACAGACATGACTGAGTCTCTCTGAACTTATATCCCAGGATGGACCTGTCTGGCCCTGAGATGGAGTTAAGTTCAGTAAGTAAGAGTTGTTCAACCCTGCAAAGTCTAGCAAGCACGTCCAAAATGTGTTCCTTAAAAGCCTGGAGCAAAATGAGGCGATAGTTAATTTAAAGAGCAAAGGCATAATAACACCCTTTCTTTTTCTTCCTCTGGGGCAAATTCCTAGTCCTTTCTCCAAAGCACATGGTACAACTTCACAGTGAATAAAAATGGGCATCAAACATGGGCAGAAAAATGTATTTTACTCAGAAATGTCCAACTTGTTATTATTTGACAATGTGTTGTGCAAGAAACTCTTGGACTGCGTAGTCCAAACTCCAGGATTACAGGGCAGCAGGTTGACAAGAGGTGGGATGAGGGGTTCTTCAAAGTAGAGGTGCCAAGCAGTCTGCCATATGGACATGCCTGCTGGTGAACTTTCCTGCTAGTATGCACAGCAGACTGCATACAGGACAGCACACTTCTTTTAATTTGTTGGTTTTGTGATACATTCCATCACTATGGTATTTCCCCTTTGAGATCTGACTTTTGAATCTTTGCATACATTTCATAGGACCACATTGCTGTAGGTGGCTGGGTAGGACTGGACAGGAGGGTCAGATACTTCTGTGTAGGTACCTCTCCCTGAGCTCCGTGTCCCATGGCTTTTGCTTTTTTTGGTGAAGTTCTCCATGTTTCAGTTGAGCTATTTGCTGTTTTCAGACTGGACCTGGACCCCAATGATACATACATTTACAGAATCAAGGAAGTTAGGGATTAAAAAAAGAAAAAACCATGTGGTGGGTTGACCTTGGCTGGATACCAGTGGCCCACCAAGCAGCTCTATCACTCCCTTCCTCAGCAGGATGGGGGGGGGGAGAAAATAAAACAGAAAAAACCACGTTGGTCAAGATAAAGGCAGTTTAATAAAGCAAGAGCAAAAGTCACGCACAGAAGCAAAGGAGAACAAAAGTTTTATTCTCTACTTCCCATCAGCAGGCAATGTCCAGCCACTTCCCAGCAAGTAGGGCTTCGTAATGCGTAGTGGTTGCTCTGGAAGACAAACGTTGCAATAACGAATGCTCCCCCCTCCTCCTTTCTCTTAGCTTTCTTAGCTTTCTCGCAGGTGTCATATGGTACAGAATATCCCTTTGGTCAGTTTGGGTCAGCTGTCCTGGCTATGTCCCCTCCCAAGATCTTGCCCATCCCAGCCTCCTGGTGAGGGGGGAACATGGGAGAGACAGCCTTGATGCTGTGTGAGCACTGCTCAGCAGTAGCCAAAACAAAGGTGTGTTATCAACACCCTTCTGGCTACCAATACAAAGCACAGCACTATGAGGGCTGCTATGGGGAAAATTAACTCCATCTCAGCCAGACCCAATACAAGCCAATATTCTAGGGATACTCTAGGTCATCTATCTAGCCCATTACACAGGATAAATTTAATCAAATAAGATAAATTGAATCATTCAGTTGAATAAAGGATGAGTCCTTTTTAAAGGCATTCTGTCTTCGTGGAAGACAAAAGGAATAGAAAGTTGCCTTATAACTCTCTGTCTTCAGTCTTCCCTTTGAGAACTGCTGCTGAATTGGCAATTCTGGATCAAATAAAACAAACAAACAAACATTTATAAACAAATAAGCTTTTTTCTCTCCTCCTCCAAACTTGGTTCATTTTGTTCATTTCACTGATCCCCACATTTAATCACAATCTGAAGATTGTATATGGCCTACCTGTTGGATTGTGCAATGTATGCAAATTGTCACATGTATCAATTTTTTTAAAATTCTGTTAATATAAAAATGAAGCAGCTTAGATTTTTATAGTGTTCAGCACATGACCTCAGTATTACATGAACCTATTTATTTTCATAGTTTTTATATAAGATCTGTACTAATAATTCAGGATCCATATTATTAATTTAGTCATTCATAATGCAACATCTGATGCATGTTCTTAACTTCACTTATTTCAAAGGAACTGCTCACATGTGGAAAGCCAGGCATGTGCAGGAGAGTTTGCAGCCTTGGGTAATATGACTGCAGTGTGGTTACAGTCATTGCCCAGAGGTGGAATGTGACTCTGACAGATGATACCATAGAATCATAGAATAGTTTGGGTTGGAAGGGACCTTTGAAGGTCATCTAGTCCATCACCCCTGCCATGGGCAGGGACATCTACAACTAGATCAGGTTGCTCAGAGCTCCGTCCAGCCTGACCTTGAATGTTTCCAGGGATGGGGCATCTACCACCTCTCTGGGCAACCTGTGCCAGTGTCTCACCACCCTCATTGTAAAAAATTTCTTCCTTATATCTAGTCTGAATCTACTCTCTTTTAGTTTAAAACCATTTCCCCTTGTTCTGTCACAACAGGCCCTGCTAAAATGTTTGCTGCCATCTTTCTTATAAGCCCCCTTTAAGTACTGAAAGGCTGCAATAAGGTCTCCCTGAAGCCTTCTCTTCGCCAGGCTGAATAACCCCAACTCTCTCAGCCCTTCTTCATAGGAGAGCTGTTCCACCCCCCTGATCATTTCCGTGGCCCTCCTCTGGACCCGCTCCAGCAGGGGGAATGTCTTTCTTGTGCTGTGCGCTTCAGAGCTGGACACAGTACTGCAGGTGGGGTCTCACCTCACATATATGTGGTTGAGTTTTGGGGTGGGGTCCTAGGGAAATGAGGTTGCCCTGCCAGGGGGGGATGAATTGCCAGCTGGAGATGCCCACCTCCCTCCATGAGCTTCAGCAGCAGCCTAGCTGACTCACCTTTACTCTTGACTCCAACATTTTGGGCAGCCAAGGGTGGACGTCATGACTCCCATCCTTACATAGTCAAAGAGTGTGCTAGGTGTTTCTGGAGGTCCATGAAGGAGGTTTAGTACCCTCTATGTTTAGGTAACTGCCAGGCAGAAGGGATGCCCCTGTACTTCCAGGGGATGGCTGGGGCCACCTTCAGAGGGTATCTGCTGCTGGTTCCTGCTTGGCAGTGAGGGTCAGCCAGCCTTCCCTTTCCTCCCACTTCCCCTTTCCAGCCTCTGTGTGTTGGAGATTATATGCTTGTATATAACACCCCAAACCTAGTTAGTGTTTGTTCTGCTAAGCCTGTGCTTTGGTGCCTTGAACTCCCACTCACTGAAGTGCTTTCACTGCGTCAGGACTCTTACTTACCGTACCGCTCTGTGCCATCCGTGGCCAACAAGCAAGACAATGGAACGGGCATTAGCAAAGGCCTGTTACTTTGATTTCACCACAATTTTCTTCAACCCCTCTTTCCCTCGTGCCTCCCACTGCCCGTACCACCTCCCCAACTCAGCCAGTCCCAGATCCAGCCCTGGTTGCTTTTGCAGATCTTGAGGTCGTAGAGATGGTCCCCTGTGACCAGGGATGTGCCATCTGGCCACCGTTCTCTCACCCAGGCTTGAGGACTCATATCTTCCATGTGGAAAATCCGATGAAACAGATCCGTGATGCAAACATGAGCCCAGACTCAGTTAATCTCTCTGAATTTTGTACCACCCAGTTTTGGCACCTATCTCTTTCCAAAGTCCAGGAGCAAGGTCCCAAATGTCCCACCATAACTGTGTGTCTGAGACCAAAGCTCAAAACACCTCAGAGGCTTTCTCTGCTGTGTTGCTCAGCTTTCTTTCCCACAGTCCCTTGATGAACATCCACAGAGCAAAGGTACGAGCTGTCTTTACCTACGAAATGGCACCAGCAAAGGTGCTCTTGTTTGCGTTCGGTCGCCAGCCAGACCTTCCCAATGCTTTATCACAGACAGCTGATATTTCCTCTCCAGAATCCCTGAGTTTTGTCCATCAAAGCAGCAGCCAGTGTTGTTTTATGATGTGTTGTAAAACTACCATGCTACCCTGAGTGTGCTCAGCGTGGCTGCCTCATTTATCACTGCTCAGCCTTCACACTGGGACATCATCCATCACTGCCTCCTTAGAGCTAGGAGTCAGAACCTGGTCCGTATTGCTGCCATAGCCCAGAGTCGTGCGAACACTCATCAGCAGGTCCCTTTGTCCTCAGGCTTTTTTTTTTTCCAGGAAATGTGACTTCTTCTTACATTTAGTTCCCAACCAAGACTCCAGAATAGAAAACTAAACTTCAAAATTCAATTGACTGTGCCTAATGGAGGGGATTTTAATGTGTAACCTTTGACCCTTATCTATTATTGATGGAAATAAAGACTTTTTTTGTTCCATATTTGAAGTTAATTGTAAGAGAAAAATTTGGAGGTTTTAATTTTTTGATTCTAATAGTGACCTCCATGTCCATTGTGAAACCATGAATAATCACTGCTTGAGAAAGGCATTTCTATGAGCAATCTAGAAAGTGGACAAAGGATCCTTTGAGACAGTTTCATATGTAGGAAAAAAGCTTACGAATATATTTGTGTCTGGTTTTCTTCTTGTGATATAGAAAGACAAGTGTCTTTCCTTTTATTAATTGATTAATTAATTGCATTGCACTTATGTCCTTGTCTCTCACAAACCTGTTCATTTTATTCTAATGATAAAACTAATATGCAAAACCTGTAAAATGGTTAAAAATGTCAGCCAATGTAAAATCTGTAAATGCAGAGCCTTCTCCTACTCCCAGTGGCATCAAAAGTAAAAATACCATTGATTTTACCGAGTCTGTATAGTAAGGTGGATGTATTGTGCTGGACTTATCGTGGAAATGGGACTTCAGTTGTTTCTCTGCTTTAACACTCTTGTTCTTCAGTGTTGTCCTACTTCTGGGTGCACTGGTTTCTCATGGATGAGGAGGTAGCAAACGTGACTCGGGCACCTCATAATTCTCTCTTTGGGTTTTAGCCTCTTGTGTTGGAAGAAATGCAGTATTGTGTGCAGCTTGCAGGGCAATTGCCCTCTATGAGAAGCTGTGGCACATAGCAGCGAGCGTGTACTCTGCTTCATGCTCTTTTTTTGGAGGAGAATCTTCGGAAAAGTGACCTTCTGGGAAATAGCCATAGATGTGCAGATAGATGGAGACAGGCCATGCACTAGTTGGGGCTTCCTCTGCTGCAGGATTGATGTGTGAGTAGTGCAAGTCGCACTCACAATTGTCAGTGATTTCCCAGCATGAGAAAGCTGAATTTAAGGCCCCAAATCCTTGTTATTTCTTCTGCTAAATGGTCAAAACCTGTACAATTATTAGGAGTAGAAAAAACAGTACTTAAGTTTTAGATGTATTGTTTTTCCATTGTAGCTCAGCTTTCCGTCCGCTTGATAACTTGGAAACAAAGTCACAGACTCAGGATGGTGAATTTGGATGGTGTGGCTAGGGAGAGGATGCATTTGTCCCCGTGGGTGGGTGCCCTTCGCCTTCCAGGGCTGCACCCACCCCAGCAGTAATGCAGCGTAGTAGGGGCGGGTGTGTAGCCTGAAGCCACCAGTGCTGCAAACCCTTCTACATTCATTTTTAGATGAAGGGCTATCTCCTGAACAAGCTTTGGAGTGGTCTCTTGGATCAAATGTCTCCACTGTGCCTCTGCTCTGTTTCTTCTCAAGGGGCCGGTAACTGCTTCAGACCCTCATGTCCACATTTACATGTTGGAGCCCACTTGATGTGCCTCTTGAGCAGAGCTTCCCATTTTGCTTTTCTCTGGAAGGCACCTCGTTCACACACACTCAAACCGTTCCGTTGACCAAGCCCAAGTGTGATACAAGGAGATGGTTAGGGGGTTGCTTCAAAATCGTGCTATTGCTCCCTAGAAAAACGCTAACGTAAACACAGCCTAAGCATGATGCATTGCCTGACATGAGGTCCTACCTTGGGTTTAGTCACACAAGACTTCCCCCTGTCTGGAGGACCCCTAAAGTGCTCAGCAGCTGCTGCTGTTGCTACTGGTACCTTCAGGACACAGGGAGGATGGCTGGACAGTGCTGGACTGTCCCCCCAATGTCAGAATGGGAAATAAAGCTTTGTGAAGATAAATCATGAAGGGGAAGGAGGATCGGAGACTTCTGAACCTTATTCCTCATGCTGGTGTGGAGAACAGCACAAAACAAATCCACTGAAGAGTGGACAGCAACAAAATGCTGGAAAGCATTGCAAGATGATAGATATTCAAAAACCAGTGGAAGCAATGGCAGTTCTTCCACTGATTTCAAAGCACAATTGACCAGGAACCTGAAGATGTGGTAGTACTTAAGAAATAAAGTTTAATTTGAGGCAAGGAAGCATGGATGTAGTACTTTTTCCCCTTGCAAGGACCCACAGTCTCTCAGCAACATTTTTATGAAAAGTTGGGGATTTTTCCAGATGCGTCATTTTTTTAAAAGATCAGATGAATGGGTTATTTTTTTTGTTTTATGTTTCTCATGTTTGGATGTTCACTGTGTTCTTTGAAAGTTTTTAATTCTAATGAAAGATGTGCCTCTGTCTCCTCAGCCATTCTGTGAGACTGGGGGCATTTTTCCACAACTAAGAGAGAATTTCTCTTGATTACTACCTCATTTTTATTATAAAATTTTGAATAGTAAAAATTGTATTTGTTGAAACTGTGGGGAACATGATCATTCAAATATCTAGTATTCTCAGATGCCACTAAACTCTTCAGAAGGTTGTTTTTTTCTGCAAGAAAGCATAATCCATAAATTCCAATTGGAGAAAACTGACAGCTGCCCTTCTCTCACTCTGTCCAATTTACGGTTTTCATTTTAAAGTGATGATGGGCACATGGAGAATGGTGATGAGCAACAACCAGCTTGAAAAAGGGAGTGTTTGGGTTTTTTTTATGGTGGGGTATTATTAAGCTATACTGAAAAAGATACTTTAACATATGAAAACGGTAGAAAACCAACCTTTGGTAGTTTTCCTCTCTAGCTGTGAAGCTGTCTAATACTGCCAACCTGAAGCAATGTAAAAACATGAGGGAAGGCTCAGAAATATATGGTATTTGGCTTCCATGTGTTACATTTGCGTTAATAGTACTCACCTCTTGATTTTGCTAGACCTTAACTTTTATGGGTTAAGACCTTAACCTTTACAGATTCACCTACTGACTCCACAAAATGTTCCCGTGAAGTGAATTGGTGGAGTCTCAAGCTCTCTTTTACTTAAAGTGCCAAGAAAGCCACCACCTGGGACCTCAGCCCATCATGCAGGTGGCTTCGCAGGGAGCTGTTGTGCTCAGGCAGGCGGGTGCACGCACCCTCGGGTATGGCATCGCTCGCCCATTCCCTCCGCCCGCCTTTAGACAGCATCAGTGCTTGTCCCTCACAGGGGAGCAAAGGAGCTGCTTTTTCCTTCTTCTCCTCATGGCCGTGAGGGGAAGAACAGTGAGATATTTATTGATACACAAAACATTTAGCCACCAGCCACTTCTGTCCAGTCCCCAGCATTAACAAGGATACGTTCACTGTTACGTTTGCAAACACCAGAGGTTCCTATTTTTTCTTGCATCTAGCTTTCCAGTTTTCTAACAGTTTTATAATGATTTCAAGTATCTCTCCACCAGAAATATCCCATTTACAGGGAACTGCCCCAGCTAGAACTGCTGCACTGCACAGACTGGCTTCAGCTGCTCTGGAAGGGCTCTGGGGTGAAGACCTTCATCACTGAGGTGAAAACTCAATAATTTACAGTGCAGCAGCATCTTTCCTAATGCCTTGCTTGGACCGTATTATTCCAACTCTCACGCCATCATGCTTTTAGCAAGACACTGTGATGAGCGGAGCTGCATTGCCATCTTCCCAGGAACAGGTTACACGGGTGCACTCACAGATTTGAGACTAGCGCAACCAAAGGGAGTCAGGCTTCTCCTCTCACCCACCGAGCTCCAGATTTTTCCCTTGTATTTTAACACACATAAATATGGTAAAAGAGTTACTCTCTCTGTTTTGGAGTTCTCCATCCTCTTCACTATTCATTATTTTACAGTTTTTTTGAATGCTAACCTGAGCAACTTTCTGTGGCTTTCACTTCCTCCTAATTTGCTATATTTTATATCTCTACTGTAAGTGTATTTCCGAGCAAGTGTGTACTAAAATATGTGAGAGATCACAATGTACCAGATACGTTTCCCCGAACAAGCTCCCCATGTAGGAGAAATCATTTGCCTCAGTATCTAAAATGCTGCCACAGGCACCCAATGTTAAAAATTTCTCCACGTCAGCCTGTGTGCTGAATTAAGAGAAAGCGCACAAAATAATGCAAGCATGTCACAAGGTTTTTGTCTTCTGCTCTTCTTGGACCCATCTCTTCCATCTGCACAGAAGGAGGATGCTTGCTTGAAAAAAATGCTCTTTTTGAACGACATTTCAGGAAGGACCTAATTCCTCCTCTCCTCTGGGCTGGAGAAGAGCAAAATTGTCTTCAGTTTGATTTACATTTGATGTCTGAGCTGTTCCAGGATCTCTGAACCTGAAAGAAGAGCTGCAAAATGCTGTGATAAAGTGTCACTCTGCCAGCTTGGGCTTCTGCACCCTTGGTTTGGGGCCGGCTTGTGGAAATAGAAGGCTTTCAGGGCTGACCCTGGGGGAGCCTGCTGCTGTACAAACACCTGGTTGGAAAGTGGTTTCTGCCCTGAGGAGCCTAAGGAAGAGCCAGAGGATGGACATCGAAAGACAGACTGAGGGGCAGTGTGCGTGCAGGAGGGGTTGCATTTCAAAATGTTGTGATGTTACACACTTGGCTGTTTCCTTTGGCCAAAACTGTGAACTGGGCTGCTACTAGTGGTGAAATGACACATAAAGAACCCAATGCTCTGAGAAGAGTCAAAACTTTATTAGTGACTTTTGTGTTTACATGGTTCAGGGACTTAAATAGTAGGAAATAATAGGGAAAATTTATACTGAGGGCTTCGTTTATGTCTCACACCAGGTTTTCATAACTCCAGGACTTTAGGGCAAAGTGTAAATTGGCATTGTCACAGTACCAAAAGACCTGCAAACACACACAGATGTGCACACGTGTGCACACGCATGCACGTTCAGCTGTCCCAAGCCCTTCTCACAAGCACTCGTTTGCTGGTGCTTTTTCTGACCTTTCTCTGTGTGCAAGCTCTGTCTGTGTGAGCAAAGGTTGAGGTGAAGCTTCAAGGAAAGACTGGGAAACAGGTTCCACTTCTGATTTGGGTGAAGTTATATGTACATGTTTCTCACCATCCAGCCAGCAATACTCCAAAGGTGACTTTCCCTCCCTATTCATTTCCCGGTCCAGCAGCTACAGGGAGTGAGCTCTGCCTGTGCAGGAGTGAGGTGCAGACTCTGCCTTGTCCTCAGACATGGCTTTCCAGATGGCCAAGTCAACAGCTAAACAGCAGAAAAACCAACTCAAATCCATGCACCCAACAATACCCTGAAGAGGATCTATTCCACGTCCTTTAATTCCAAGTGAGACAATATGTGACTTGGCCAAGTGAAACCACCACAGCAACAGTCTGCATTGTGCTATTGCTGCTGGTACATGTCTGAACCCCACCGTGCTGTGCTGCCCTGGACCAGGTTTCTCTGGTACAGTGATGCTCCACACTTTAGCCTTCCAGTACATGTTAGTTAAGGAACAGACAGCTGAGATTTTTACACTTTTAAACCTAGGGAGATGCCCCACTTGAGTACCCCACAATATTCCTCATGACACTCAACACAAATTTGAGATGCTTTTCCGCAGAGGTGGGCATAACCCTGCGAAAATTACATGCTGAAAATGCAGAGATGAGCAAATTGTTAGAAAACAGCTGGCAGAAGGGAGGAATGTATGTGTTGGTGAGGCGGATGGGAGAACGGCTGTGTGCACCCATACAGTTTAGTGGGGGTGTAGTGGGGGCTTATGCAGGCACAGCTTTACCTGGGCACTGAGGGGATGGCGGGTAATTAGTCTTTATGTTTTCTTATTTTGCCTCCCCCATCCAGTGCCACACATGCTCTGGTGTGGTGGTGGCAGAACTCTTCCCTTTGCCCACACTCACACCTTGGCTGCCTTCCCCACTTCTATGGGAGCTGCAGCAGAGGTAACACTCCCCCATTTCTCACTTGTGAGCATAGCTGGAGGGGACACCAACGGGACATGTGCAAGGGGTGTTGAACTTCTGCTGTTTTGCCCGCATTGTCTGTGTTGCACAAGCCCATATAACCAGGAGAAATAAGATCCAAATGTAAAAGAAACACAGAAAACAAGAAGCTATTCTTAAAATCCCTAGCAAAATTTCCATGCTGATTTTTCTCAAAAAATAGCTTTGTCAGCTGCTACAGATAGTTCAGCATCTTTCTAAAAGACTTGAACCTCTTCTTCTGTTAAATACGCATCAGTGGTAATAAAAATCTGAAAAATTCAAATCACAGGACACAAGGATCAGTGTCACAAATGCAGACCAGGGAAGATTCATTTCACGATCCTAGTAATATATAGGGAGCCAGGAGTGCTAAATGACAATTTGTGACAGAGATGGGACAGGACCTGTGATGTTTCCCAGGCAGAGACCTCACTGACAGCAGCTTCTGGAGTGACCAGAGTTCTGCAGAATGAGTTGATCTCAGAAGAGCACTAGAGCTGTATTCATCCCTGACAAATAATCTGAGATAATATAACAAACAGCTGAATTATATTCTGCATGCTGGTAGGCTTCATGGGGCTCACAATGGTGATTTTCAGCCTCAAGCATTGCATCTTTGTGTGTGTGTTTGTGTTTTGGATTTTTTTTAATGTTTTACTGACATCTTTGATATTTCTTTGGCTTTGTTTTTCAGGGAGAGGGAAACATTTGTCATGACTTTGACTCTGTATTAGCAGCCTTCACCAGGCATTCAGTCTACTTCTGGGCATGCTTTACATTCAATTAGCTGTCATGTCTGCAAAGTATTTTTAGCATCTAATTTAGATTGCAAACACCTGCCTCAAAGGAGCATCTCATTTACAGACAAGCTTGGGACAGTCCTGGATACACAGGCACAGACATCCACGTACTCTTGTGCTCCTTTTCCCTATCACATGCAACGAATGCAATCATTCACTCTAAGGTCTCCTCCCTTCAAAGGGAGATTTTATTGTTGATTTAAATCATGTTACGTTATGAAAAGGCAGAGAAGCCTTTCTGAAATATGCAGCACCACAGAAGTTGTGGAGCTGTTGCCACCACCAGAGCTTGAGGGCTGCTGGCTATGGCCAGCACCGTGCGCTGCTGAAACCCAGCCGGCAGGCGCTGCAAAGCCACCGGCCGGGCGCCTGGGAGGCTGTCACCCCGAGGAGCCGTGCCCTCGCCCTGCCACAGCTCGCTTCCACGTGTGCTGCACGGCAATGGCCACGGGGCAAACAGGAGATCCCCTTTCACAGCCACACACAAACATCCCCTGTGTGAGAAAAAGTGGTGGCGGAGAAAAGGTCAGCAGGAGAGGTCGAGGGGCAACGAGAGGGCTGCACCCCGCAGCCGAGCGCGGGGCTGGGGGAACGCCGTGCGTGCCTCTTGTTCTTTCCAAACCTGCTGGGGAGAAACAAACGACTCTGACCCCGGCCTTGGCTCTGGGACTGCTGATCCCTATGGGGATGGCTTAGGAAAGCAAGGCGCGGACTCCTGGAGGGCCTCTTCAGCCGCCCCTGGAGTCCCAGCTCTCCATGCTGGAGAGCAACTGGTGGGAGAGGGGCTGGCCGTGGGGCTGCTCCGCTCCAGGGACCCCAGGCTGGGATGGGGCCCCTCTGCTGCACCATGACCACGATCAGCCCTGGGATGGACCTGCCGTTCTGTGTGCTGCCCTCCCCAAAGGCCACAGCCAGAGCACCTTAAAGAAAACTCATGTTTCCAAAAATGGGACAGTCAGATCCTTCAGAAAAGCGTGTTTCTGCTGGGTCACCCACCACACCAGGGGAGCAAATGACTGACACACAGATACACACCCTCGTGCAGCAGCATGGCATAAGACAACCAAAGTCCTGCACTTGTGCCTCCTCACAGTAGTGCTTTGCTCTTTCTTCCTGACCCCTTTTTATTTCCTCTAAGAACCACACCTGTGCTCTGCTGAATCTACTGCTTAAATAACACAGGGTAAAGCTGTCAGACACTTTCTCTCACTTTTAAAATTAAACTTTGATGAGCTTGCAAAAAGATGCAACCACCCCAGGCTGTGCAGGAGCAGGAGTGATGGCCCTGGGGCAGGGACAACGTGTGGGGTCCACACATTGTCCCTGCCCCAGAGCCCCGGGAGGCCTTGTCTCCAGGCCGGGGCAGTGACAGCCTGCAGCTGCAGCACTTGCAGGTCCTCTCCTGTCCTGAAACACCTGAGGAGCTGAGCCTAAGTCCCAAAGTCTGTGAGAAATAAGTCAGTCCTTCAGCTTTGCTGCCCTGAGAGAGACACGTATTTGTGCTCACTGTCTGCCTCTGTATATGTGTGTGTGTATAAAAAATTATAAATGCTGCGAACTCTGTACTTAATGGGATGCTGAACAGCTGTGCCTCATGGTAGTTCTGCTAACCCTGTATATTAAAGTAACTTTTCATTTTAAGTACCATAGTAAAGCCAAAAGGTACGTGCAAGAGAAATTATTAGTAATCAAGTCCAAAAATAACTGCCCAAAATATCTAAAATACAGGAGAGCTGTAGGATTGCTTTCTCCCTATGGAAGCACTCAGTATTGCAAATTATTTGATTGTTATCTCTGCTGAAAGAAGCTGAGCTTCTCTAGGCCAAAAATAGCACTCTGAACAAAGCGCAGATGGACCAGCCGATGAAAAAGTTGGTACCCTAAACCAGTTCAGCCCAGGCAAGTACCCTGGGCAAAGGGAAGAGAGGGCACTGCAGTTTCATGAAGAGGATGATGGTAAGGCCAAGATTTGTGAGCTACAGCTACCAAGATGACTGCTGTACTGGAGAGAGAAGCCCAGCAGTACCCAGGCTGGTCACAGCCTCCTCCAAAATGCTGCTGCCTTTACTTAAGAGGAATGTGCTACCTATAACTGAGAGATGCTGCAGGATCTTGCCCAGAATAGCAAAGCAAATTTGGTTCAGGAGCCTTCCTTCATTGCTTCAGCGCTAAAAAAGGAAGATGTAGTTTTGAGGCCATTGGTGGTAAAGAAAACCCCATCCCTTCTGAAGGGTGGAAGATCTTTCCTGACGTGAGGTTGATTATACTGCTGGAAAGGAAGAGATGCAAGGAAATGAAAGACAGAGCGTGTCCACAGGAAGAAAGAGATGAAAACTTGTGGCAGACACACGCCAGTCTGTTTTTTCTTGCTGTAGGCCAGCTCCTCTGTTAAAGGGGGTAAAACTGAAACCACAAGTAGTAGGTTTAGTGCCGCTTTTCCTTGCTCTGCCTTTGCCAGTACTGAAGAGTCTTTGTGGGTACCAGCAAGGCTGCAGAGAGGGCTCTGCACCACATGCCTCCCACTGGCCTAGAGCTGGCACGGGGAGAGGTGTCTATGTGATGACTGGGGAGCATTTGCCAGGATGTTTAAGCTCCTTTATATAACTCTGCTTTCTCTGTTTGGTCAAGCCAAATCTGTGGCTATTTTAATGTCAAAACAGCTGGAGGACGTGGATTGGCCATAGTTTTGCCCTTCAGACATTGCTGTAATAATGATGCTCTGCCTCCAGAGAGTTCCCTGTCTTTTCCTTAAGCAGCCTGGCCAGGATACTGCTTAGCAGGGAAGATCTCCTAGGTGCTGTTGTGTGTACTTAAGCATATCGATGAACACACCAAAAGCCAGCCTGGGTCTGGAGGGTTCTGACACCCTCCCTGCTGCCAAACCCTTTCCAGATGTTTTTAACCATGAAGGAAATTATTTCAATATTTGATCTAAGCTTGGTCATGAAAAAAAGAACAAGTAGAAGTTTGGTTAAAATCTCTCAAGAAGAAAAAGGGATGATTTGTGTAATTGCTGAGTTTTTTCAATTGGCGTTGAAGATTTGGTCTAAGCATTTCTGAAATTTCTCTCCTCATCTTACTTGATTGCAGCATTGATTTCTCCCCAGCCTGTTCTTTATGGCGAGATTAATTTATTATTTCATTTTATGTGTCTGTGATCAAGACAGTAGAGTCTCCTAATCTGTGGCAGACAGATGCTGTCCTTTTATGGCATTTTTTTTCCCTTAGCCATGTGTCTGGGCAACGCAAAAAATTTAGAGAAGATACTACCAAACCTAGTTTGATCTTTTGGTGGGGATAATTGGAAGACCTCATTCATCCAGCCTCAGACCTCTTCTCTCACACTTCTGCATGAAAAGCTATTAGAAGAATTGCTCCATTTGCTGAGATAGTGATCTGGCTGAAGAGAAGAAAACAAAGACAGCAAATGAAGATGGTGGTGGAGAAATTGATAGACACCCTGAAGAAGAGGAGGTAAAGTAAGGAGAGTATCCAAAGAAGGAGTAAAGTTGGAAAACTGGAGGGAAAAGTTAGAAAATACAGAGTAAAGAGGAATGACTGACTAAAATCTAATGGATCACTTTGGTCTTCCAGGATGCTTTTTTTAACACACAGCGTTCTAATTCGTTTCCATACTCTAGGACAGGAGTGGCGTTAAAGGGCTCTGACCCCACCTATACAAGCTGCTGAAGGGATCAGAAGAACAATGATTCAAGCATAGAAATCAAAAGTGGGAGAAGCCATGGGGTAGAGGGGCTCCACACAACCTGCTCCTGGCTGCCGCGCTGTGCAACCCCATGGCTTTCGGAGAGTCCATGCTTCCAAAATTAGCATCCTCCACCCATGAGAAAAGGCAACAGCTGAGACAGAGCAGTACAGAGAGACACCACGAGTGGGCTTCACCTGGACACATGCATCTGCTAGGCATTTAGGAATTCTTTGCAGCACCAGACAGGCATTTCTGGTGGGATTTATTTCATTTTAAGGATTTCTGAAGTCAGTCAAATGAATCCCGCCCTGCAGGTACTTGTTTCTCCCCACTGACTACAAAGGGACATAAGGGTGACGAGCTCTTATGAAGACTCCCTCCTCTTAAAACAGCACATTCCCTACATGTCTGTAATAGGTACAGTGAAAGGTAACACACAGGAGCACTACATGGAGAATAAAGTTTGACAAAGATTATTTCATTTCTTACAGGGGATAAAGAATATTTTGAATGGCTGCTGATAAGCATTTATACTGCCACAAAGGTATCCTTTCATAGGTAAGTATTTCACAAAAACTGCAAGAGTTGAAATTCAAGGGTCTGACAAGTTCTGTGGGATTCCTGAAGTTCATGATATCCAACTTGCATTTTGGAATATGCTGTCTTCCCGTTGAACTTCACTGGCATAAAGCTTTTAACTTGGAATAATGTCTTTCATAGAGCTATCAGAGCACACAGCTTTGGGTTGTCTTCCCAAAACATAGAATCATAGAATCATAGAATCATTAAGGTTGGAAAAGACCTCTAAGGTCATCGAGTCCAACCGTCAACCCAACACCCCGATGCCCACTAAACCATGTCCCTAAGCACCTCATCTATACGTCTTTTAAATCCCTCCAGGGATGGTGACTCCACCACTTCCCGGGGCAGCCTGTTCCAAGGCCTGACCACTCTTTCAGTAAAGAATTTTTTCCTAATGTCCAATCTAAACCTCCCGTGGTGCAACTTGAGGCCGTTTCCTCTCGTCCTATCCCTTGTTACTTGGCAGAAAAGACCACCCCCCACCTCACTACAACCTCCCTTCAGGTCGTTGTAGAGCGCAATGAGGTCTCCCCACAGCCTCCTATGAGGAGCCCTGCTTGGGATCATGTAATGGACAGTATCTCTGAAGCACAGTGGAGGGAACCACCTTAGTCCATGATGGAAGGGACTGGGTCATTAGACTAAAGCCAAGAAGTGAGCTCCTTCAAGAGAAACTTTGAGCCTCCTTGCCTGTGCACATCCCCAGCAGTAGCTCAGCTGTGATTCTGCACACCAGGTACACAGGGCCACAGGACAGTAAAGTCTTTGTCACCTCTCTCCAAATGTGGAAGATGAAGATCTAACAGCAAAAGGGCATGAAGTACAAGTCAGATTTGTGAAGTTCACATTTCAAGTAGGAGGCTTCCCAGGTCTGTTACTAGCCCAGGACAGACTATAACAACTACAAATCCAAACTTTGTATGTGCTGGGTCATTATACTTACAAAACCAAGGAAGTGGAAGAATGAGGTTCACAGGCTTTACTTGCATTTGAAATGCACAAAAAATGCAGTGCCATCACATACATTTGTCATACGCCAACTTGGATATCCATGTTGGTGTTTTTGTTAACTAGTGCTTGTTTTGTGCCCCTAAAAATGTTCTCCTGTGTACTGGAAGATTTGCATGCGAGGAGGAGGTCAACAAATGACTGTGCTCAGCTTCCAGGAAATTATTTCTATAAAATTGCTACAATATGCTTGTGTATGGCTGTACACTCCCATCCTATACACTTGATATATCGATTGGTATATTTAATAATATAATATGTAAGTTCATGTCCAGATATGCAGACACAAATACATGTAACCTAATAGGTTCTGAATACTCTACTGTACTCAAAACATTTTTTAAAGTCTTCAAAATGTAATAAGAATAAGAAAATTATTTTGTCAGTTCAGAGTGTTCCTCTTCTCAGTCTACTGCCAAGACTGGCAAGTTAAAGGAATTAACTTGGTGAGGTTTGCTTTACACAAGCTGAATAAACATCTAAGATAATCATTTCACATTCATGTGTGATAAACACTTGAGGAACATGGCATTCGCCAACATCAAAGAAGGAACCAAGCTACACAGTTCTTGTCTGCAACTTTCAGGCTCTGTCTCTACACCACCAGCAATGGCCAGGAAACCTTGCTGCAGGCAAGCAAGCCTCCCTCTTTTCTCACAACCCTTGCCACTCACCGTGCACAACCTACCAGCCATTGATCCAAAGCAAAAGACCCTGCCCCATTTGCCATACTCCTTCTTTGGCAACACTCGTGGTGTGTTTCTGCATGTGGCTGCATAGCAGGATTGCCAAACCATCTAGGAAGTGTCTTCTTTGTATTAGGGAACTCTGTCTGGGAAGTTTAAGTCCTGATAGTCTTCCAGGCAGAGTTTGATCTTGATTACCTTTATTGACTCCATCATCTTCAGCTCTATGATATACTTTTTTTAAGTGATGGGGAAATACTGCTTTTTCCTATCAGCTTCCTGTACAACTTCACTTAGGAGTAGTTGGGGAAGATCTTTTACAGTGACTCTAATATACCTCTAACAGACTTTTATTTGTCTCTTTTCCATCACAGAATGCACTAACTAGATGTCTCATTCAGCAACAGCCACAATCACTGCCCAACCCTCCAAATCTACCAGGCAGGGGATAAGAAGCCAACACCAAAACCAGTGTATCCATAATCCCAAATACACATGCTACAGATCAATATGGTTTGTTAAGTACATGCCACATGAATGTGATTAAAACCTGCAAAGAAGTTCATCAGGCTGCAGAAAACTGTTCAAATGCTTCATAGAAATAGAAATGTGTCAGTGTGCAAGATAAATCCATGAGGAAGCATTCATTCTGTGCAGAGTACAGTTTGAGTCAGGAGCCAAAAATAACATGTTTTGGATATCTGTTCATGCAGTTAATCCTGTTCAATGAAGCAAGAGGCCAATGAGGAAAGTTCAGCCACAAAAATCAATTTTGCTGATAAAGCAGTGATTTTTTAAAAATACATTTCTGGTTACTCAACTAAACGCAGATTCATTCTTTGGACAAGTTAATTAAAGGGGTGCACAGGTACCTTATGGGTTTGCTCCTGGGTGAGTTTGTCCGAAGTAAAAAAGCACATTCCTCGGACAATCTACCACACAATGTGTGGCTTGTGGTTCAGCATTGGCTTTGATTTATGTTTTATTATTTGCCGTTAGAAAATCACTTCTTGGGCTAGGCTGGGGAATATTACAGTCCCCCACAAATCACGAGCCCTTCTCAGCTACTGTGGACACCGTCTCCTTCGAAATAGTGATTTCGTCCCACCCCAGCAGGATCCCATCATCACCTCCCCCTGCCCCTGAACTAATGCACCTCTCCATGCTCTCCTTAGGGGGTGACGGTGTGTGTCACCTCCCACCCCCAGATATTAATGGCAGCTACCCCGGAGAGGGAGGGCCTCATCACAAAAGGCAACGGCTGGTCCCTCAAAATGATGAGGGACCTCTTTGCAGCCAATGTCCATACAGCTGTCCCCAGGCAGTGGCGGTGTGACACCTTCTCCCCTCGCAGGCAGCAGTGCCGTGGACCTCACAGCTCCCATGGGGGAAGACACGCCTCTGTCAGTGCAAACGCTTTTTCTCTCTCTCTCTCCTTCATCCCCCGCAATGGTACCCGACCCTCCCTTCATTGAGGGTCCCCCCGGCTGATGCGCACCCTAATGACTCCCTCTTCTCATCCTCCACCTCCGGGGGGTGTGAGAGCGAGGGCAGGGCGCGGGGGCAGCATTTACCACCCGGCATTTCTCTCCCTCGGGAGCCCAAGCGCCGGTAATTCCCGGTGGCACCGGGGTCCCTGTCCCGGCACGACCCCCGCGGGGCCGGGGCAGGCCGGCGGCGTGCGGCGGAGCGGGGCGTGCGGCCGCGCAGGCAGAGGCCGGTCCTGGCGGAGGCCACCCCGCAGCCGCGGGGAGGGGGTCCCCCCGTCCCTCCGCGTCCCCCCGAGCCTCCTGCAGCGCGTACCCCGTCGGCGGCAGTCTTTTCCCTGCTCCTGGTGCCGCTTTCGTTTAGCGGCGATCGCTTCGAAATGGCAAACATACGAGAATTTCCCCTATTAAAAAAAAAATAAAATGGGGGGGGGAGGGCGAAAAAGACAGGGGAGGCTAGTTTAAAGCGCTGGGATTAAAGGTCTGTGCTAGTTTCAAGCGCTCATAAAACGGCCTGAAGGATGCTCTTTTGCTGCAGTCTGGGTTATTTCAGCCCACAGTTGCACAACAAACCATTTAAACATTTCAGCACAAAACAGATTCCATTGTTGGGCTGCACATTAAAAAGTGTTATTCGCTTTGAAGTTTTTGTCTAATGGCTCTAAACTGAAAGAAAATGTTTTCCTATTACTTAATTCAATCATAGCGAAGAGGCTTGGTAAAAAGCCCACGGATTTTGCCCAAAGTGTGACAGAGTTCTCTTTGTGTTTGCTTATCCTCTGCTGTCACACACTTTAATTCGCCTCTCTTTATCTGGCATTCAAAACTTTCTTCAATGACATTCAATAAGGTCCAGCGGCTGGAAAAAAAAAATGGTTATTTTTTTGGATATTCTTTCCCAGTAGCTTTGGGCTTGGTGTGCATTCAGGAGCTGTTAACCCTTTTCCTCCCTGCGGCTCGGAGCCCTGGGGTTCAGCCCCTGGGCAGCGGGAATCCCTCGGGCTGAGGCTGAATCAACCCCTCCTCGGTGGCTGGCCACTTCTCAGCGGGGAGAGATGCCCCTTCCCGGGCGCCAGCTCCGGGGGAAAATGCTTTAAATTACCAGTTCCTTAAAAAACAAAACAAAACAAAAAAATCCAACCCCCATTAACGCTTTCAGGGGAAGGACACTTGGAAATCCTTTCTAAATTATTGCGGGACTGAGTTTCTACTAGCATTCCGTTTTGTTCGTTCTGTATTTTTCACCGTTTATTTGTGCACATACGTACATTTCTAGATTGGGCATCAACAGTATCTCGGCAAAACTCCCATAGATTTCAGAGAGAAATGCGACTTCAGGCACGAACAGCCCCTGTGCAAGCCAGAGACACGGGGTTACGCTGCTTCCAAGGCTTTTCCTTCCCTTTATTTAAAAAAAGTCCATTCGTTTTTGAGGCGGGCAGGTTACTGTAGGGAGAAATCTCCCCACATTTTGACAGGACTCGGCGAGTGCGTTTGTCTTTTTTCCCCGTACATTAAACGGGAAGATCGGGGAAGAAAATGTATCCCCAAGAATATTTTTTTTTCCTTATTTGTCAGCATTCCTTATTCACCTGCAAAATCAACAAGCTGCAGGGAGCCCAACGCCGAGAGCTCCTGCGCGGACGCCGTGCCGCTGCGGGGGAAGCGCCGGTGCGCGTTAGCTCAGATGAAGGCGCAGAAATTAGCTTTAGACCTCGCTGGAAGTTTTGCAGGTCCTTGTGCTAAGAAATCCAGACGCTGTCGGTGTGTTTACGCTAATTCTCATCGTACGAGAGAAACAAGCCGTTTCCTTGTCGGCCCCCGCAGCCCCGGGGACCGCCCGGCGCACTCGTGCGCGGCGCGACGGGCACGGGGCGCGGGCCGTTCGGGGACGGGGACGGGGCCCCCGCACGTGGAGTGCGATGGCGGGTGTTGCTGCTAAACCCGGGCAGAGGGACTGGGTATAGGGAGGTGCGGAGTGTGCCGAGCGCCTATTCTCCCTCCGCTCGGGCGCTCGCCGTGGGTGCCGCCGACACAGAGCGGTATCTGCGTGTGGGGGTTTCTGTCTCCGCACCAGCACACCCGCGCTGCTTGTGGAGCTCCGTGGCCGTTATCCGTGCCCACGCCCATGCAGGGGCCGGGCGGATGTGCCTGCCCATGGAGCACTGGATGGCACATCTCGGTGGCCGGGGGTTTCGCCCGACGGCGGCGACAGCGATAAGCGGCAGGTCCCGGCACCGGGCTGGGAACAAAGACGCGGGGCTGGGGAAGGCGGCGGGCGCGGTAACGGGGACGAAGCAGCCCGGCGGCGAGGGGAGAGAGAGGCCGGCGGGGCTGGGGAGCCGACCTGGTGCCACAGGTGGGAAAGGCGCCGGGGGGCTGGCAGGGGAAGCTGGCGCCGGCCGAGACCGCGGCTGCAGCCGGCAAAATAAACAAGGGGGAGCGGGCTGAAAGCTGGGCTGAAAGCGAAGGAGAGCGATAAAGAGAAAGAAAAGAATATTAAATCGCGAGAGAATGAGAAAATAACCCCGCCAAAGGGAGAGGAGGGGAGAGACCGCCTGCTACGGCGTGGGTGGGGTCGACAAGAATAGAGTACATTATGCAGTTCATTTAGTTAACAAGGGAAATAATGAGGGAGCGTGCGGCGTGAATGCCAAGAGAAGAGGCACAGAAAGCCTATTGAGCGCCCCGGCGCCGCCATCACATGGCGCGGACGCTATTTAAAGCGGGCGGGCGGGCGCCGTTCAGCACCACTCGGGCTGGCCAGCGGCGCTGCGCGGGTGCTGCGCGGGCGCTGCGCGGGGCGCTGCGCGGGCGCTGCGCGAGGCCATGCCGCGCTCCTTCCTGGTGGACTCGCTGGTGCTGCGGGAGGCGGGCGAGAAGAAGAGCGAGGGCAGCCCGCCGCCGCCGCTCTTCCCCTACGCCGTGCACCCCTCGCACCCGCTGCCCGGGCTGCCGGCCGGCGCCTGCCACGCTCGCAAGGCCGGGCTGCTCTGCGTCTGCCCGCTCTGTGTCACCGCCACCCAGCTGCACCCGCCGCCGCCCGCCATCCCCCTCATCAAGGCCTCCTTCCCCCCCTTCGGCTCCCAGTACTGCCACTCGCCCCTGGCCCGCCAGCAGCACTCCGTCTCCGCCGTCAGCGTCGGGCACGCACCGGCGCTCTACCAGGGCGCCTACCCGCTGCCCGACCCCCGGCAGTTCCACTGCATCTCCGTGGGTAAGGGGACACGCGTGGCGGTGGGCGCACGCCTGCATGCTAACCGTGGTGGCTGCGGGGAGGTGATAGGGATCCCGGGGCGGGGAGGGGGGGGAGGCAGGACTCTGCCCGAAGGTACATGGGGCAGGGCGTCCCTGCCCTGCGCCCGCAGGCTGGACGGGGAGTCCCGGCACCTCTCTCTGCCGGTGCCCCGAGGGATGTGCAGGGGAAGCCCCGCTGCTGCCCGCCGCCCCTCCGAGCCAGGCGGTGGGAACGGGGGGAGGCGGCCCCGGCACCCCGGGAGCTCGCGCTGCAGCCCGGCAGCCGCTTGCCAGGTCGCCGGCTCCCGGGGAGGGAGGGTTGCGGCCCCGCAGAGCGGGCGGCGGGGCGGGCACCGCAGGGACCGGCGGGTGCGGGCGCTGCGGGGCGGGCGGCGGCGGGTCCGGCAGGCCCTGACAGTGCGCTCCGCTCCGCAGACAGCACGTCCAGCCAGCTGCCCAGCAGCAAGCGGATGCGCACCGCCTTCACCAGCACGCAGCTCCTGGAGCTGGAGAGGGAGTTCGCCTCCAACATGTACCTCTCCCGGCTGCGGCGAATCGAGATCGCCACCTACCTGAACCTCTCCGAGAAGCAGGTGAAGATCTGGTTCCAGAACCGACGGGTCAAGCACAAGAAAGAAGGCAAAAGCAGCTCCCACCGGGGCGGGGGGGCCGGCCACAGCTGCAAATGCTCGTCCCTTTCCACCACCAAGTGCTCGGAAGACGACGAGGACTTGCGCATGTCTCCGTCCTCCTCGGGGAAGGACGACAGAGGCCTCGCAGTCACCCCCTAGCCCCCCGACGCCCAACCCAGCTCCCCAGGAACTGTGGCAAAGGCAGGAGGGGGAGTCCTGCCTGCTCCACTGCTGACATGCAGCCGAAGGATTTTATACCGTTTTGTATAATCTGTGTAATTTACGAAGGACTTTCTCGCCTTTCTTGACCCCCGACCTATGGGGGCGGGTGTCCGTGCTCCGTGTTGTAAATAAACTGCTCCCTAGGACCCCAGGCGTCCCCCAGTAGTGCTGTCTCACTTGTCTCCCCGCAGGCACAGCCCCGGGCCCGGGAGGCTCCTCGCAGACCTCCCCGCGCACCGAGACAGACGCGGATGCTGCGCGGCGGCGGGCAGTGCGGGCCGCCTGGAGGGATGATGTCCCGGGGCTCCCTCCGGTAACTCGGCGGTGCCCGAAAGCCGGCGGACGGGGAGGGTCGGGGGCTGTTTGGGTTATTATCTTTTTCTTCTTTTTTTTTTTTCTTTCTAAAATTGTTCTCGGTTTTGTTTTGACGTCGTCCCTGCCGGGCACGCAGCTGTGCTTGTACCGTTCCGTCCCCTCCCTCCCCCCGGGAGATATTTATTTATTTATTTATGTGCAGAGAAACGCCGATGGCGATGATAATAATGATGATGATAATAATAAAAGCTCGTTGGTGGTTTATTTTCCTCCTTTCACGTAGAAAGCAGCAGCTCGGCGTCCGCGGGCGTGCGCCGGGAGGACCGTCGCTCTCCATCCCTCTCCGCCGTAGCCCGGCACCGGGACTTGCCCAGCCCGGCGGACGCGGATGGCGGGGACTTTCCCTTTCTCCGGGCCGTCCTGAAGGTACGGGGTGCGGGGGACCCCTGCCCCCTGTCCCGGGGCCTCTCTCGGCCCTCCCTACGAAGCTAAAGGTCGGGCTTGGGACGGGGTCGGCTGAACATCTTTCCCTTCCCATCACGCCTCCCTTCCCATTCGCAAGTCTGCGGGAGAGAGAGAGAGACACCATTTGCACACACTTATACGTAGGGCTATAGGTGAATACAAATATCCGGCTGGCGGCTGGGCTCGGCTCCTCTCTCCAGGTGCCCGCCGCCGCTACCCGCGAAGGACGGACCCGGCCTCCCGCCAGCCCGCCGGGACTGGTGCCGGTGCCGGTGCTGGCCCTGCTGGGGCTCCCGCCTGCACCGCCGCAGGGCTCCGGCAGCCCCGTTCCGGCCTCGCAGCCTCCCGGCAGCGCTTTGCCATCGGGGAAGCGGAGCTCCCGTTTTTACGCGCGGATTCTCGGTGGAGAGCCTCGGAGAAAAAGCAGCCTGCAGGTCCCGCAACCCCCGGGGGTGCCAAACGCGGGGGCGCGGCGGCATCTGCCCCCCGAGGGTACGGGATCCCCGGGGCCCCGCGCTCCCGCTGCCGCTCCGTTTGTACAGGGAAAGGCCCTTTGTGCGGGGATCCCCGGCTCCCTTCGGGCTCACGGGTACGCTCTCACCGGTGGCCTGCAGCGGCCGTCCCTGCACCGGCAGCCGGTGCCTCGGGTCTCCCCGCGGGGCCGCAGAGCTGCACCGCCTGGCCCTGCAGGTTTCATGCCCTGCAGCCTGGAGAATGTACTTGAGTCCCTGGGCTGCCATCGGTCCCTGCCTGCACCAGAACGGGACCTGCTTTTCATCCTGGAGCAGGTCTGAAATAACCGAGACCACTGGGAAGAGCCAGGAATGGAGACATCGTGCCTCCAGGGAATCCCCTGTGGAGAAGGTCCACACATCTCCACACACGGGCTGAACTCGGTTTGGGGAGCTGTGGGTTTGGGATCCACGGGCACTAAGCATGAAGGCAGAGCTGGTAAAATTGCCACTGCTGGGACAGCCTCAAGTCCTGCTCATAAAACAAATGTGTCACACTCTGCCCTTCCCAGGTCCCTGCAGCTCTTTGTGTAGCTGTGGGGATGGGAGACCTGCAGGCTCCTACAGCTCCATCCCACAGATGAGTGGAGAGCACGACCCTACAGACCACAGTGCACTGCAGACCTCTCTGGACACCCCAGGACGATGTGATGTGGGGGGGCCCTGGAGACGTGGCAGTGCAAGACAAGCACAAGGTGTTGCCCCTGCCTGGAAGGTGGCAAGGGCTTGGTGACGTTAGGCGGGTGCCGCACCATCCGGTTTGGGACATGTGGACAGAATGTTTGGGCTGGTCCTCTCCGTGGTGGCCTGCCTTCACCCACTGCCTCCTGTGACCCTTAGACCTCTGGCTTCTCCCTCCTTGCTTCCTCCTTTATTGGTTCCCCACATCACCCGGCTGAGATGGGATGGCAGGGCAAGCTAGCCATTAGGACACTCTGTGGGCAGCATCTTTCTGGCTCCTTTTCCCATGACTGTTGGGGATGAACCTGGCAGATGAGGCATCAAAACCTGACCTTGCTACAAGAGTCAGTCAGTCTCGCCTAGTGCTTGGCCCCGTGACGTTCCCTGTGTGTCCTTCCCCAGCGGCCCAGTTCCAATGGGAAAGACACCCTCAGGGGACCCAAATTGGCTCAGGCCCTGCAGCCTCTCCAGCACTCGCCTGCCTTCCTGCCCACATTTACCAGACTTGTTTTGAAAAGTCATTGCAACATAGAGAGACAGAAACAGCCTAACGTGACATCCTCTTAAACAAGGCCCTGGCACTGAAGTCAACGAGCATCCGTAGAGGAGTGTGTGTGTGCTCCTTGAGCCTCTTCAGTGGCACAGATACGAACCAGTTGGCTGGGGCCAGTGGGATATGAGGAACACCAACGCTGGGCATTTGAGTACTACTATTGAAGTGTTGTTGTGGTAGTTGTGTTGAAACTCGACAACATTCACTGCCAGCACAGTCCCACCATCTCTCTAGTCCTTCATGGCACAAGCACTTATATTTAAAAAAAAAGTGTCTCCTCACACTCCTGTTTTGGGGCTGAGCAGAGGCAGCCATAGACAGTTTTCCTCTCTTGTGATAGGGATGATGAGGCAGTGGCACTGCCCACCCAGCTCCTCACTCGCCCTGAAACCTGGGCAGCAGCATGCCAGCTCCTGGGAAACAAACACATTTTGTCCTGTGGGATCAGAGCTGCTGGGCTCCTCTGGGGAGCAGCTAGGAGACTTTCTGGGTGTGTGGATGCATGTTCACTAGCGCATCCTCACTGCAGGCACAGTGGCTGTGGGCTGCAAGGCAGAATCTTGCAGTGACACTGTCCCAGTGGGTGCACACATTACAGAAAGTGTGTGCACACACGTGCCTGTGTCCTTTATGGAGTGAGTTTGTCAGTCAGACAATTTAGGACTAATCCTAGGCCCTAAAAGGTACCTCATGTATGTAAAATAGTGAAGAGAATTCCCCCATATGGCACAATTTTGTCTGAACAGCCGTAGAGTATCACAATGGATGCCCCCAACAAGACAATATTAATATTCTCCCATACACGCTGGCCTCTGCTGCAGACCCTGTGTACCTTGCAAAGTCCAGTGGGGCTCTCAGTGCACTTGACAGTCATTATGCCACATCCACATGCAGAGATAATCCCTCCTTAGTTGGGCATTTTTCTAATTTAGTGAGAAATCATTACAGCAAATGCTCAGAGTGTCATTTTCAAGGACTCTGGGGTTGGGCAAATTAAAGTCATTTTGCTGTGGGAAGAGTGTGGGCACCTCTGCTAAAGCGAATGTCATAACACGCCAATTTTCAACTTTCTCTCTCTAGCCATTTTGACAGCAGGCTTCTGAAAGTTACTTAAGCATTTCAGCATCTAAAATGTCCAGTCTCTCCTGATTGTGACGGGAACCACATTTGCAAATCCACAAAGAGGTTTGAATATTTTCCAGCATATAATTTTTTGACCATATTTCTTTCTGGAAGTTGAATTATTTCAGCCTCAGCATGCAGAGAGGAGACTCTTTGGATACTGTTGAGGCTTCAAAGACTGTGTCCCCAAGCAAAGGTGGCTATCCTGGCAGGGGAAGGAGGACAGAGGATGATGCTGGTGTTCGGGGCTCCCCTTTCCACCCCTTGGCATTGCTGAGGGTGGGTGTCCCACACCCCATCCCATCACATACACAGCCACTCTCCCTTCACCAGTCCAGGCACAACATGTGAACACGAGAAGTGATGCATACCTGGAAAAAACAAAGGTTTGGAAGAAAGGAGCTTTTCAACACTGAATACCTGTGTACTTACAGCTATCGTAATATTAATTTGCATTATTTGGCTTTTATACCTATGTGATTTTGATTTTTATTCCTAGACCTCACTTCATTCTACACAAAGGCTGCATCAAATAGATATATGGTTGAAAGCATTTACTGGTATTTTAAGGGTTGTTGCTCTTAACCGCAAAACTAATATTATTAACCCAGGAATTTCATAATTCAGTTTATCTGCAGTTAACACATTTACACCGTGTCAACTCTGAGCTGGCCCCATGGATCTGGAATAGCGTTTGGAGTAGACGGAGTGTTTCTGCTTTGAAACAGTTTTTAACAGCATTACACCAGGTGTAGCTGGGTGTTTCTTTCACTCTTGTTTACTTGGAATGTATCTTAACTATGAATTTACTGGGATAACAAGGCTTTTTAATCCTTAAGTTCCTGAAAGTGGCTGTGAAATTTGATTCTGTAACAATGATACCATTTTGTCTGTGAATGTGATTACTTTAAAATATAGGTGGGTGTTAACGAAAGACTCTAAATAAAATGGTTTTGTATGATATTCCTAATAATTTGAAGACGTACATCAACAGCATCTATCCCTCAATTACATTAATTTTGAAAATGTTTTTGCTATGAACACAAAGTACTCATTTATCAGGATGTAATTATGCAAGATCAGGAGATCTCCTAGGATACTGACACTGATGATGACAGCAAATGGCTGGGCCTATTGCTTAATGTGGCTGTAGCTAGACAGGAGTGACTGCCTGGTGCTGGACAGCAACTACTCTGGAACTACCCTGTATACTCCATATAGTATATAACCTATATATACTCTTGTATGCATAAATATAAAAAAAAATTAAAACCAAAACCAAAAACCCTAAAAGAAGTAGTAGCAATGATCATAAAGAGGAAAAATACATCTTCATTCTTAAGTTTGCGATATCCCCTCTCTCATTCTGTTGCATCTTTCTCAAATTTCCCTTTTCCTTCTTGACATTTTCTGTTAGGTTTGTTCCCAACAAAGGACACATGGAAAACAGTAGTTTTTCATCATGTATTTATTACCAGTCTATATAGACCAAATTGGAAAAACACATAATGAGAACCTCAGGATGGACCCAAAATGTGCCTTGGAGACAGTCACTCCTGTCAAACCTGTGTCTACTCTCTTCCTCAGCCTCAACTTTCCAACTATTAAAAGTATCAGCATCAGCCACAGACTATGAATACATTATTTTAGGCACTTTGCAGCCAGATGGGTAGTGGCTCCCATGCTTAAACACATGTGTGTACTAATATTTTTGATCTGGGGCGGGAGTATCTGGTCTGGATTGGCCTCCAGTTGCTGCTCCAGAAGACCTGGGGTTGCTGCAGGTAGGTCCTTTCTGCCGGTCTGGTGAGGATGTCAGATACCCTAGCACGTGTAAAATAGCATTAAGCACACATCCAGGCACATGAAATGGTTCTTGACAGGAGAATTTATACCTGAAGCACAAGGAGAACGGACAGATACAGCCAGATTGCTGGAGAGAACATATGGTAGCAGTGACTGCTGGTGCAAATTTATCTGGATGCAGCTTGATTTAAAAAGATTTAAATATCCTGTGTGGAGGACTAACTGCCTCTACTTGACTGATCCTGGCCTGGGTAGGCTACAAAACTGTGCAGTGTCTTGGCTCACACTTGCTTTTTTTAAGAAGCTCCTTCCCAGTCAATGCTCAGGTAAATACCAAAGAATACCAGATGATCCATACGGACCCACAGGACATGCATATGGGTATTTGGGTGGTTTGTAGTAAGCAAGGCAGAGCAGAAGAATTAGGCAAAGAGTATAGTATGGTAAAATGTATGGGTTTGTATTTTTTGGTTTTGTTTTTTTTTTTTTAAGTCATATTCATTTTGTGCTTGGCATGATATAAACCCAGAAGAAATCCACTGGAATCAGTAACTCTGGGGAGAAAACATCTCCGCAAGACAGGTGGTGCAAGGCAGGTACAGGGACTGAATTAGGCAGAGAGGCTGAGACCTGAAGAGTGACAAAAATATGTACCTGGCAGCCATCTCATTCAGTCTGCTCTCTGACCTTCACACCAGCCAAGACTCTTTCAGACCAGTGCTGTCTCTTTACTGGTGTCCTCATGTTGATGACTGTACAGGGGCAGGTAGGGTGTCAGAAGGGCTCCTCGCCTGCAATGGTTGCTGATAGGAGTGACAACTGGGATGGTGAGGATGCAGAAGATGATGGGTACACATCTGATCTGGGAAGGGTGTCCCAGACTTGTTCCAAGATTGTGCTGGAGCAATTAACTCTGCCATTTTGCTGACTTGCTCCGCTCCAAGCTCATAAAAGCCTGCCTGGCTTGAAGGGGGACACAGCACACCATCTGATCGTGCTGCTTCACTACCAAGCAATACTCAGATTGGATTCTGTGCTGGTGCCTGCAGGTATTCAATTCTCAATGCTGGAAAAGCCACCAAGGCTTATTATGGATGTTACATATGCAAGTGAGGAGTTTTTTCAGTGAAGAGTCGAAGAGCCATGTAAAAAACTGTGGGCAGCATCTGAAGAGGGTAGATAGATATTTCTTGGTGTGCACCACTGGTTTTTTCTTGTTTAGTTTATCAGCTAAAATAATCATGTTATAAATTTGGCTTGGAACAACTGGATTTGTGAGCCACATCTTTTTTGTCTTTTATAACTCTATTAATAACTCTCTTCTGGTTATTTGTTTGTTTGTTTTAGTTGATTATATGCTGCACGCTGGCCTTGTTTGAATCTTATCTTAGCTGTCATTCTTGTATGGTTTGCACGTTTCTCTGCTTGGATGGGAGGGAGACAAGGCACCAATCCCCCTCAGAAGTGATGGATCAGTGTTTTGCCCACATCTGCTTCAGAGCGATTTGTGCTGTTTATTATTTGAGGTGTCGGTGCTAAAAATGCTCTGACCCCTGCACTGAGTCCTGAGGCAGGAGTCACACTGAAATTCTGTACCTGAGAGTCTTCTCACTACTTAAAGCTGAGAAAGAAAAACAAACCTACATCAGATATGCCTATTTTATTGGAGACGTGGCTTTCCAGCTCATGCTTGGCATGAATTGCTGCCTGCCTGCTTGACGTATGCTGATGTGGAGGTAATGTTAGAGCCTGGAGGTAGCCACAGAGATGCCTGATCTGTAAAGGCTGTCCTGCTGAGCAAGTTGTCCACATCTGATGTGAGTTATCTCCTGAGTCTACTCTTGCGGACTCAGCTATAAGCGGTATATGGGGTTGCAGAATCATTTATTATAGCAGACACAGAAATGTTAACATGCTTTACTGTAAAGTCGATTGGAGTCTCAGAGGTTCACAGGATCCACGGAAGATATTTATCTTCCATGCTACCATGGCAAACCTGAATTTTCGTAACTGCTGGAGCTGTACTAAGGGGGTTGGGAAGGGAAAGTTGATGACGTGGGAAACTCCTGTCCTTAGTTCCTGGGCATCAAGATGTTGTCTCAAGCATGAGCAGCCTCCAGCCTAGCTGTGCTGTGGGCATGGGGGGGAGACAAGGCAGCTGGAGAGTTGCCATTATCAAACCTGCTGGACCTTGTGCCTTCTACCTAGGTGCCTGTGACTGCAGTGAAATGGTCTTGATGGTGTCTGTAGCCTGTCTGAGTCCTACCCTGGCCCCATTCAGAGCTGATTTAACCTCTCCCAACCCAGATCCCAGCTTCTCCAGCACCCCCAAAAGCCTCCCCCCCCAATAAATGTGTGACTACATTGTTTAGAGCTGACATATTAGCTGAACGTGATATATTAAGAGAGAATATATTGTCATGGAATTGTCTGAGACCTTCTTGATCTTGTGAGTTTTGAAACAATCACATAAAATTAGTAAAGAATGCCCTGAATATTGGTTATATTATTTACATTTTTAAATACATTAAAAATGTATTTAATCCAAATTAATCTAAAGCTGCAATACATCAGAACATATTTTTCTTCCTGCTTTGCTCCTGCACATCTGTGTAACATCACCTCCAGGGCTTTCAGCCCCCCTCGCACTGACTGGAGTCCCAGGGCCCACCTCCCTGGCTGAGCCCAGCTCTGGCTTTGCATGCTGTTGGCCATTTTCTCCCATCATTCACAATTCTTCCCAAAGTTTCTGTCTTCTCCCCAGGCACCATCCTTCCAGAGACCTTCTGGGGCTCTGTTTCACTCCCAGCCCTGCCTGCACAACTGCTGAAGACAACACTCAGCTTGCCAGCAGGGCGAACAAGCAAAGCTGCATTCAGTGCAGAGGACCCACATCAATTTATACCAGCTGATACCCAGGTGCATCACTCACGGCCATGCTGGCTTCCCTGTACACAGCATCCCTGCGCAGCTCTCCATGCACCCCTCCGAGCCGCCAGCTTCTCCCAGCCAACGCTGCCTTCACCCTGCGCACCCGTCCTGGCCCTTCTGTAGCGCTGCCAGCTCACACAGCTGAGCTGAATCCCCATTGTGACTGTTCTCTCTTCTTTTACTAACCTATCTTTTCTCACTTCTGCATGTCTTTTTATTTTCCTTTCCTGTATTTCAGTCAATCATCTGTTTGAAATTAAGCACACGCTTAAATACTCTGTCAGAACAAGCCCTAGATTTTCTTAGGTTGTTTTCCACCCTCCGTTTGATAACTACCCTGGACCCCATTTCCCCAGAACATATGGGGAACATATATCCAGCTCTTATGCTTAATTTTGCACACAGCTTAGGTTACACTTTGTATGAAACATGCTATCAAAAGTGAAGTTCTCTTCTCCTTTCTCTTCCTTTCTTTTTCTTTAGTTAAGCATACATGTAAAGAAACCTTTCAATGCGTTTGCAGAGCCCGAATACAGTAGAGTGACACAAAGCATTCTGGATATTGCTATGCAAATGACATGCCAAGAATGTTTAGACTGTACCTTGAAGCAGTAAACAAGTTGATTGTCATGGTGTCATGGTAACTAGAGCTGGATCCGCTTCATACGAATGAGGTCCTAACCTTAGTTTTTATTTGGATTGCTAAAGCAATTCAGTGGTCCAAAGCTCATCACCCTGTTAGTCCTCTGGAGAGCCAGAGGTACAAGAAATGCATCGGGACACCATTTCAAGTGAAACAATGAGCTACTCTGACTGACACACAACTGGAGGTCACCAAGGATATTCAAATGTACACAGATCTGAGTTGGGTGATCTTGAGATGCTGTCAGTGCCACGGGGATTTGCCATGTGCCCTGGGCAGCATAGCTCTCCCGACAGTGTAGTTACAATTTGCAGAGATCGTATTTGGGGGTGAGGAAGCTTGTGTTTTGAAACTGTCAAACTGCTCCCATGTCACAAAATTGTGGAAGTGTGGAAGCTGGAGAAGGCAGGTGGGTCTGTAGGATCAAGACCTCAGACTGCTGGGCAGCAGCTTATATTGCCCAGTTCACACATGATTTCTTGCTGAGTAGAGCTGTGACTGTGTCCCTGGTTTTGACTCAGCCATCCTTCCCTGGGTAGCAGGGAAGGTCTCTAACGCCACAGGAGAATCACACTGTCAACTTAGAGATCACAGAGTCATTTTCCTAAACTTGTAACTTAGGGCTGAATTATTCCAAGCTCTGATAAGCCACCTCATTTATCAATGTAAATGCATTCTTGGAAATTGCTCATCCAAGCTGAGCCACCACAGGCTTGGCATCTCCAGATCTCATCTTCTCCCTCTGCAAAGAGAAGATGCTTTCACAGACCAAACCAGCAACACAGCAATATTGTCCTGCTTTACAGAATAAGAGTTTCCTCAATGGCTGTGGCAACATAAGCTTGAGACTAAGAAAGTCTCCTTAAACTAAGCACTCAAAACCCACCTTTTCTGAAGAGCCGTGTGCCCAGTGGTAAGTGCCAGCTGATCTCAGAGCATTGACTTGGCAGAGGAATTTGCTCTTTTTGCACTGTCACTGCAGATCTGGACCTTAAGGGGGATCACAGAGCTGCTGAGCCAGCCTGGTACTGACCCAGGACTCAGCTTGCTGTCCCTCTCGGTTGGTTCTTCAAACTCACACAGTCTCCAAACAGCACAAGCAGAAGAGCAACTATACTGGGTCAAGCCAAAGGTCCTTCCTTCCTCTGGCAGCGGGCAAATGCAGAGGTCTAGGGATGAATGCAGGAACAGGTCTGATGTATGTGACATTTTTCCCAGCCTCCATTTGCAGCTCAGGTAACTCCTGAAGTTTTCTGCGAAACCTCAATGAAAATGTCATCCATTACTGTGTCCTGTATAGTGGAACTCATGTAACCTTTCAGCACCTTTCAGCACCCATAAACTTTCCAGTCCGTGTGATTTCAACAGAAACTCACTGGGTCAATAAAAGGATGGGAATCCTCCCACCAGCTGTATGACTTACCTTCTGGTCAGACCAGCACCTAGTAGAACAAAATAACATAACGTACAAAGGTGAACTAGATGTTTCACAGCCACGGCACAGCAAAATCCACCAGCATAGGGGCAGCCTCCACCTATCTGGGAGGGAAGTGAATTGTTTAATCTGTGTTGGAAGGTACTTATAAAAGAACCTTTCAAAGTGCAGGGCACAGAAGGAGAATCTTCATATGCTGTGAATTGTGTGAGCTCCTCGGCAGTGCACCAAATCTGTCTCACATTGCCTTGCCTGCTATGCATTGGGGTCTTTTCCTCTGTGCTTGTGTTGGCTTGAGATGCTACATCCCACAGTCCTGTTCCACCTCGCATTACCTGAGGTGACCTGCAGTGATCTTTCTGAACCACTCACGTGCAGTTCCCTAACTCATGGCATCAGTAAGAGGATGGGAATCCTCCCACCAGCTGCATGACCTGCACTGAAGATGTACTGCAGGTACTTGGCCAGATCCTTCTGCCCAGAGTGAGAGCAGAGGAGCAAGCACTGGATGGCAGGAGTTCTCTCCTGCTGCAGAACATGTCTCGGCCAGGCCAGCTGAATCAGGCCCTGAAAACCATTGCAAAAAAGGCAGTTTAGAAAGACCAGCTCCAGTGTAGTTGAACGCACTCTCAATACCAGGAAGGAGGCAGAGGAACCCTTGGGGATTCCCTGCTCACGGAACTAACCCCTTTAGCTGCAGCAACTGCATTTATGCAGCTGCACGTAAGCAACTTGCTTAAGGAACTCAGAGGCAGTGGGCACTGAAGAGCAGCTGGGACAGGGTGTGGAGGGGAAACATCTTCAGCTGGATGCAAAGGAGGGGACTGAGCATATTCCAAGCAGGGTGAACCAATTTCATATCTGGTGTAAGCCTGCTCAGCAGTGCAAGGCAGACTAGAAAGAGATCCAGAGGAAGAATCTCCAGGGCCCTTCCTGTCCATCTCCAGGCCAGAGCTATGGGAATGAGCGTGTGACCAGGGATTTTTTATTCCCTGTTGCTCATCGGCCATTGCAAGGTCTCCTTGGAAGTAGCTCACAGGAAGTATGAGCACCTACAGGAACAAAGCAAACCCTGACCTAGGAGGAAGCTGGAGGGGATTTACCCCAATAATCTAAACCCACTACTGAGAGCAATTCTAGTGCTGCCAGTGACCAGGTGCCTACATCTGATTAACTGACTATAAAATATCTTCTCTAGTACATTTGATCCTGAAGCCTAGCAAAGCCTCTTACAGTCTTCACAAACTCATCAGTGGGGAAGACCTCATTCCTTGCTGAAACATTGCTTTTCCTGAAGCAGAATTTGGACACTGTTCTATCTGGCGAGTGCAGTTTTGGATGGTTCAGCAAAGAGAGTTGAACCATTAATGCTGTATTCAGCAGGGCTGAGGTAGGCACCAGAGCCCAGATCAGCTGGAGAGAGAACTGAAGGGCCCCATGTCCTCACCAGTGCAAACCCCAGGCTGCTCAGTGGAGCTGTGGAGCCATCCCCCAAGAGATGCTGACTCTGGACAGAAACTCTATTTACACAGCAGCATCACAAGTGTGTGGAATTGAAGTCAGCAGCTGATCCTAAAGAGTGCTTTTGGGTTGCTCATCCATGATCTGAGCAGGCTGAAAAGCAGTGTGGTGTTTGTGTGCATATAATACTTCCAGGTGGATATGTCACACTTTTCCACTGAGATTTGAAGATCTCTTTGGCCAGCTCCTTCTCTAAATCTGCAATCGGTGCATCTGCAGGGAGTGAGAAGAACAACGTCTTAGCTCTTGGTGAAAAGATGTCCTTAAAGCACATTCTGGCTAGCAGAAGTTCCCATTTGTGAGCAAGCTCTTATCTGTCCAAGTGCTACTAAAGGCACAGCAGTCTCAGCGTTCAAGCTGCCAGCTGTGAGCTTTCCTCACCCGCTGCGTTACAGCAACAGCTCCACTGAGATTTGAGCACCAAACAGTAAGCAGGTGATATGAATACCTTT